>NW_019014678.1:2009545-2052204 GCF_000150535.2 Carica papaya | reverse complement strand
GGAGGGGGGAGGGGGACATGAGTGATAGTGAGCTGACACCTTGATAGACAAACATTAACATTTAGAAACAAGACCGGTTAATAAATTACACATTGTGAACAACTACGTATAGTAAAAATTGAAAAAACTAGTTGAATCTTAAATACTTGACTTAAAAAAAAAAGAGGTACAAGTGGTGAGATCGAACCTCCAGAAAATAGTTTTGCGCTCTTTCCATTTCTTTTTTACTTTACTTGTTATCCATCATCATTTGATATCACATATTTGCTCATGTCTCGCAAATACACTAAAGAAATATAATTGCTAAGTACATTCATTGTTCTCATATGTAAACTTATTATTCTTATATATTTATAATATAATTATCCTTCTTAAAAGCTTAATTAAAAAGTGTGAATTTCATCATTGTTTAAGCATTTTGCACATATTAATTAGTAAGGATATTGTTACAAAGGCTAATATTAGCAAAATATTTTTCCGAAAAATTAAAATATTTACACATTATATGCCACATAATATTTAATATAAAAATTTATCTAACAAACTTATTGTCAAATAATAAATCCGTTAACGATAATAGTTATATTAATAGATAATAGAGTAATATATTTTTTTTTGCAGAGAGAGAAAATAAAAATTAAACAATAAATTGAGTTAAATATTTAAATAGTACAAATACAGATTTAATATTTAGAATTATTTTAAATTATATATTTTATTTTTTAATATCAATTTTATCTTCCAATTTCGCACCCTAACCGAGCCAAGCAAAACCGTCATGACCCAACTTTGTTGTGCCCGAGCGAAGCAAAATACCTTCACGGTTCCCAGGTAGCTTTCGTCCTCTCCCTTTTTCGTGCGTGAACTGTTCTTCTCCCTCTCTTTCCTCCGGTGTTCCTGTCCCTGTCTAGGTCTCTGTCCCTTTCTCCCGCTCCCCAAGTGAAGGCACTGTATTATCTCATCTCCTCGAATCTCGTCTTCGTCAAGTTTTAACATTCCCATTTTTAGGTAATCTTTTGGTTCATTCTTCTGCGGGTCATACTCTTTCAATACTTTATTCTTTAATCAGTTTATTTTGTACTCTGAAGGTGATGCTTGACGGTTTTGTTGAAAGTCTTGATTTTTTTTTTGTGCTTTCTTTGATCTGACATGTAATGGTTATTAGTTTTTAATTTTTAAGAGCTGATTTTATTTACTGTTTTATGCCTGTTTTGTTATGGTTAATGATAATATTTCCAAATGCTAATTGATTCATTAATGCTTGCTGATTTTCTCAAGTGGGTTTTTTTGGTTTAGTGTGCTGACGCGACCTTAGGGTTTAGTTTCTAAGCTCCTTGCTGTTTGGATTCAGGAAATGTACGGTCTTGCTTAAAAAATCCAAGTTCGTTAAGTATGATATGCCAAGTTTTTCTACGTATCTGGTTGTTATTTTGTTTATGACACTTTTCTAGTTGCGAATATTGTGAAGGGTTAGCTTAATTCATGTCTTTCCATGGGTTCTCCAACAATGCGGTTGTTCTTCTTCCCTTCCTGGTTACATGTAAACAATACTGATTAGCAACAGGACAATTTCAATGTTTTAGAGTTATTCCAAACATATCTGAATATCTTTTTACAAGGTATTAGTTGCTTTCCTTTGAAGTTAGATTAAGTTGCAGCTGGTTTGTTGTGAGGCTGAGTTCCTTTTTTGTTGTCTTTGCAGCCAATAGTTATTTTTATGGTTCGCTATTATGTTCTGGGCCATTCTCTAATTCAATCTGTTATAGAACTTTTTGTTCCATTGCTGCTGATTTTTCTTCTCCTAATTAGTGATAAAAATTTCTTGTCCAATTATTATTTTCTTAATTCAATCATATAGAAACATTATTCATGCGAGTCTTTTGTTATATGTATTGGTCTTGAACAGAATGGCCTTGCCGACTGCAAGCCCTCCAGCTACTCCCAGTGCTCAGTTAGTTGGAAATGCTTTTGTTGATCAGTACTACCATATTCTTCACCACTCACCAGAATTGGTTTATAGATTTTATCAGGATTCAAGTGTGTTAAGCAGACCAGACTCTAATGGTGTGGTGACATCAGTTACAACTATGCAAGTACGCTTCAGGAGGCTTTTTAAAAAAAAAAAATTCTGATGTTGATGTATTCTTTTGAGTGCATTTGCATGAAATTTTATAGTATACATTCCAACCTTATCCTGAATAACAATAAATACAACAACAAACAGAATATTAACAATATTACCTTAATTATTTTATCTTTGTGGTGAGGATTCATAAGGTCTGAATAGTTACTTCTGTAGTTTCACAAGTTTTGGTAATTTCCTCAGTTCCATATGTATGATTTAGTTTTTGCATCAATCTACAGCTGTTTGTTGCTTGGCAAATATTTAAAGTGCACCCAGACTGCAAAGTACTCATTTATTTACAGGTTCTGAAGCTCTTTAATGACCCAGTTTGGCAATTTGGTGTGGTAGAACATGAAGAAGGTAATATAGGGTAGTGATGGGTAGACTAAGTACTTATTAAACTTTTGGATAGTTGAATAAGGGATTGCATAGGATATTGTGTACCATCCAAGAACTAGAATAGCTAAAATGTTAATATAATTAATATAATAATCATAATGAAATATTATTAAAATAATTTAAATATAATTATAAAAATTTTATATCATATTTTGAAATATCAATTTAATGATAAGTAAGCAAAAGAAATAGAAAAACCCTGGTCTTTGTATTGCAGAGGTCAACAATGTTCATATATTTCATGTTCTCCTGAAGGCTATCTCATCAGTTATTCAGTGCTAATGATGGATTATCTTTTTTCTTTTATTAAAATGGATTTTATATCTTGCCTAAATTTAGGCCCTTGGTAATTCACTGTCCAAAATATGACTATTTGAGCAGAAGGATTACTCTGAAGTCAGAAAAGTGTTCTTTTTTTCCTTTCCCTATTGGTAATTCCTGCTGTATGATGGTTACATTGGACTTCTCCAGTGCTTTAACACTATAAATGTGCTAAATTCGTAGTTTTACACAGTTCATCCTTCAAATATGGCATGAAAGACAGTTGCTTCTGGATGGTTGCTGTAAAATTCAAAAGCATGTAATAGACTGAAGAAAAACTGAAGAAATAACTGGTTATCAAGAACATGTTATCAACTATTAAGCCTTCTCTCTCTCCCCTACTCAACATCCATGATAGCAACAACAACAAATGACAAACAGTGTAAAGTTTTTGGAAAGATAATAGTTAGGTTGCCTTTCAGATTCTGCTTGCAACAGATATTAAACATTTCAAATTAACAGGAACCATTTTCTGGTGCAACATGTGATGGTTATTCTTCCTGAACAGGGTATCAACGAAAAAATTCTCTCCCTGGATTATAAGAACTATAAGGCAGAGATTAAAACAGCAGATGCTCAGAAGTCATATGGGGAAGGTGTGACTGTGTTAGTAACTGGGTGCTTGACAGGGAACGATAACTTAAGGAGGAAATTTGCGCAATCCTTTTTTCTTGCACCCCAAGACAATGGATACTTTGTTCTGAATGATGTGTTTAGGTATGTGGAAGATGATGATCCATTGGAGAAGCTTCCAGTTAACAATGTTGACAATGCCATCCAAGCACCCATTCCAGAACCAGGTTGACTTTTCTAATATTTATATTTCAGTATCTTTTTACTCTATGGATATTTTGTACACAATCCTTCAATATGCTTATAGTGCTTCCTCGCAGATGCCTCTCCTGTTCCTGCTTCTGCACCTGATCCAGTAACTCTTGCGGATGAGGATCAAAAGTTCACAGAGAAAGCTACTGATGCATCTGGGTGTGAGATTCAAATTGAAAAGGAACCTGTTGTGGAACCTCAGCCTCTTTCGAATGGGATTGATATGTCTGTAGCTGTTGAATCTACTTCTGCTGCAGTCCAAGAGGATGCACCAAAAAAATCTTATGCATCAATTGTGAGTTAATGAACAATTTTCTTCACTTTTCATCTGACTTGAATTGCTTCTTGAAGTTTATCAGTTATTGTAGGTGAAAGTGGCGAAAGGCAGTTCAGGACATACTAAAGTTTATGTACCTACTAATACTTCCGAAGTGCTTCCCAAGAAAACTGATGACCACCCTGTTATGCCAGCAGCATCTGCTCCAGAACCTGAAGAGTCTGCCGTAAGTATCATTGATGCCCCTGAGAGTATTAATACTCATGAAGAAGGTATTTACTCTTCATCATGCTTAGATATACTGCGCTCAAAATTTTTTGTGAAATTTATTTTAAATGTGTTAGTCTAACAACGACTTCAATTCACAGTTGAGGGCTACTCCATTTACATCCGAAATTTGCCCTTCAACACATCAGCTTCACAGCTTGAAATGGAGTTCAAGAAGTTTGGGCCAATAAAAAAAGATGGTATACAAGTCCGAAATAACAAGGTTTGTAAGATTTTGGTGTTAGTGAAACATTCTATTTTCTGTTTCCCAATAACAAAATAACATATTGTCTTCTATATATATATATATACATTTGAAATATCAATTATATTGTCTTCTACATTGTTATGCATTACAAAAGAGTGTGTTTGGCTAAGCATATGAGCAGGTCTACATGAGCTTATAAGCTCTTTAACTCGTTAAAATTTTTTACGCGTTTAGCAAATACCTAGGAGTTTATTAGTCAGACAACTTATAAGCCCTTGTACCAACATTTTAAGAAAGTTGGTTGTATCTAATTGTTTTTAGAGAGCTTATAGGCTTTCCAGAAAGTGCAGCTGTTGGCCAATACAAAATCTAAATTACTCCTTAACAATTTCAAAAATACTAACATGTATTATTAACCCATAATTAAGTATGAATATAAATAAAAAAATAGTAATTTAAATAAAATATTACTTTGTATTTAATTTAGATATTAATTTGTATAAAATATAAATAACATTTTTCAGAGGAAAAATATATTCTTTGGGAACTCTACAGATAGAAAATAGTAAGGTTTTTTTATTTTTTGGATAGAATTAACAGCTTATAAGTTACATATTTAACAAACATGTAAATAAACTAATACAGCATATAGGATCATGTTAGTCAAACACTTCGACAGCTTATTTATAAAAGAAAAAATTGCATCAATTATTACTATCAGAGAGCTTATAAGTTGTAGAATAAGTTAAGTCAAATGCCCTCTAACTGTGGTTCTTTCTTTTTCTTCCATATTTTATCCATCCAGCAACAAGGATACTGTTTTGGTTTTGTTGAATTTCTGTCCTTGAGTTCCATGGATGATGCAATCAAGGTATGTCTTCTGTGAATTGACGTTTTGATTTCCGTTAGTATCCCATGATATTTTTCTTTTAAGGAACCATTAGTATTATATGGTTGTTTGAATATTGTAGTAACATTCCTCATTTCAAAAAATAAATTATTTTGAGTATTTCACTCTTATATTCTTTCACATACGAGGAAGATGTGATACTGTAGGGTAGTTTAGGGATTAATTTGTCTACATAAGAGTATGAGTTTAAATCTAGATATCACATCTAAACTTTCTTAAATATCATACTTAAGAATTCTTAAATATTACACTTTTGGCTTGATTAGATCATAGCACTATAAAGGTTGAGAAAATTTGCAAGAACATTTTATTAAATAATTGGACTGCTCTTAAAAATAAGATTTCACGCGTGCTTTCTTAGTAACTTTGCTGAAATAGGTCTACCCATGGCACAGAATATGAATATCCTAAAAGGGGCATATTTCAATATTACAAAATATTTACTTAATTGTGTCTTTATATATTAGTAAGGGTTTTATCTTATGTAGGAACTATCAAAATAGCTTAAATATCACACTTAAGAGCTGTTTAGTAATTTCATTTCTTAGTTAGAAGGTTTAATTTTGTTATTATTTATCTATTTAAGTATTCAATTCATATTAGGTTTTGTAGACAACCTATAATATATATGGGTGCTTCATCATTATAGGACTGCCTTTACGAAAAGAAATCTATTAATGCTGTCATTGAATTAAGTGCCTAACAACTTTTTTATTTTAATTGTGAGTCTTACTACAACTCTGCAATTGTTCTAGTTGTAATCTCTGTGATTGTAAATTAGATTTATTTATTTATACTCTTTGTCCTCTCCTATCTTTCTAGAACCTATTGTTTATAGATATCAAAGCTAAAATTCTTGATTTTGGTATCAAATTAATGCCCACAAAAAACCTCAAACTTCCCAAATCACCAAAAATGAAAAGAACCAAATAAGCCGACAACAGAAAAACTAGAGAACACTTATGAGACTGCATAAGCAGACAACCACTCTCGACCTCTTCCTGAAATTTAGCCACTGCTGGGATGTTGTTGACGCTGCTTCTTCCAGCAACTTCATAAGATTTCCGCCAATACCTCCTTTGGTCAGAATACGCTCTGCTTAGAGACTTAGCCGTAAACTCCCCTTTTTGGGTAACGTCAACAACAATTGACACCAAGTAGGCAACCGGCAGTTTCCAGACAAATCTTCATCGGGAAGATTCGTGTCAAACAATCACTTTAAGCTGATGCATGATCACCATGTGTTACTAGCACCCATTGATCTTCGCATCAGAAGGCTCATTGTTGATAGGTTTGCTGAGCATTAACCTGAACAGTTTTACCAGCTTGATTAAGCCACTTCCAAACTGGTTCTTGACCAGTTCATACCAGTTCTCGAGGTTTATCAGCTTGTTCTTACATTCTCCGGGGCTTGTTTGGACAAATTCACAATCTATAGCCATTTTTAAGCAGATTGATTATTTGGACTAGTTAATGTTAATTCATGGTACAATCAAAATGATTTCATTCAAAATGTAAGTTAAGCTTTTCAATTGACTTGGTGGAAGACAGAACGACTACCTTGGTAGCAGTGTCATTGCTCCATTTGGTAAAGAGCTTGAGCAATGGCTTAGGAACACTGGTAATATGCTTATAAAAGCTCTACATTCAACTAATGAACTTTATATTCTTGACCAAGTTAAATTGTCTATCAAATGTAATGCTAGACAAAGAGAGCTTGACCACAATAGTTGGAGAAAATTTATTAAGAACCAATATTGGAGATCTTGAATCTCAATAATCAAATTAATAACTTGGTATTTGTATTTTATTTCAAAAAAATAACTTGGTATTTATATAGTAATCATATAAATGGTTTGCCAATTGATCATGGAAAAAAAGAGGATATATATCTCTTTATCCATTGTAGGAAATTCCAGTCAACAACGATGTCTAGCATATCACATAAGCTCTCATACACTTGTGCAATTCTTGATTCTCTTAGTCAGGCAAGTCACGATTGCTGGGGTGGTGATATGTGTGATGTTATGCCACATATGGCGTGGCTTATATTTCAACGACCATGTAACTTCACTCACTGAACTCCTTATTCAAGATAGTAAAACTTGCTTGGTCAGGAGGCTCTTCTTTGTTATTATTTTGATCACAGCTTTTTCATAGTGAGAGGACTAGATCTTAAATTACTTGTGCTATGGGAATCTGCTTCTGTTGATTGTGATCCATGGTTGGACCATTTTGATATTCGAACTTCATTTGGTTTCCATATTAAGTTCTGTTCGACTTCATTAAAAGTTTCACAATTACATTTCAGGCTTCACCTATAACAATTTTGGGGCGACAAGCTGTTATTGAAGCTAAGAGAACTACAACACGTGGTAAGTGAGACATACCCTATATTCAAAGGGGAGTAGAGTAGTGTGTGCTGTGTCTTTGTAAGAAACCCAGTTAAGACTTGAGAAAATGAGTGATTTTTATTTATTTGTTGATGTTTCCTGGATGTTGCACAGAAGTTATGGGATGCAAGATATTATATCGATCTAACAAGTTATAATTGGTTTTGTTGCTTTGCAGTTGATGTTGAAAGAGGGAGTAGGTACTCTCCTGGAAGAGGAGGTTTCCAAAATGAATATTTTAGGAGCCGTGGGAATTATGGTGGAGGGGTTCGTAACTTTGGTAGAAATGAATATAGGAGCCGGGGTGAATTTTCAGGTAGAGGTCGAGGTCCAATAAGGCGCGGTGACGGTTATCAGCAAGGTAGAGGGAGAGGTGGTCGTTCAGGTGGACCGAGGCAGAACACTGCATGAGAGTGTTCCTAATGATATTCCTATGACAATATTTTTGACACGGTTAGTAGATTTTAGAAAAACCGAAAGCCAGTAACTAGAGCAGATGCTAATTTTAGAAGCAAGTATTAGATTTTGGGGACTGGAATAGAGCAACTTTTAGAGGAAAAGGCATTTTGTTTAGTGTAGTTTTCCTTTTTCTTTTGGGTAGAAAATGTGTGTAGTTCCTCTACTTAAGCATGGTCTTCTACCTTTGTAACTTTGCAAATCTTAAAGTTAACATGGGAAGCCTTAAGATTTTACTGCGATGGTGATTGAGAGTTTTAGCTGTAGTAGCTCAAGTGGCATATTTCTGGATTCGATTGTTCCAAGGAAGATATGATTGAATTGCCATAATGGTTCATAAGCGATTTCTAACGGCTGCCAATGCATTCTCAACATGGTATAAATATCTGCAGAAAGGTTGCACATTTATTCACACTATCATCAGATCATCCTTACAATATTATTATTGTAACTAACAGTTTCATTTGTTAGATTTCATGTGGTTGACACTAGAACTACTTAGCTTGAACAGGAAATGTTAGTTTAAGGTTCAGGATACGATGGATTAACTGGTGTAGGTTGTAAATATTTGTGGATTAACTATTCCTACCAGTATCAAAGATGGAACAAGAGATGGGCACAGGTTATGCCATATGTGTACGTCCGCACCACCAATAACAACATAAATTCGTATTAGATCGGAGGAGCGGGTATAAAGTTTTTAATCCATTGTTCATTCTGAGAGTAAATTTTTTTCTTTTGTTATTCATTCTGTTTACTCATTTATTAAAATTTTAAAGAATTTTCTAAATACTTTAAATAAATTTTATTAAATGTGCAATAAAAATATATAATTTTAGAAATGTTTAAATATATTTTTCAAGGTAATTAAAATTAAGATTTTAACTGGGGCGTGGGGCTCAGCTGCTCGGGTCAAGTCTTAGAGCCCAATAGGACAAGAATAATGGGCCAATTTAGACCGTTCAAGCCCAACACCCTGGACTGTATTTTTTGGGCCAAGTTGCAGTACCATGAGCCATAACATGTACTCCCTTTGGAAAAAATATTTTGAAATCTTCAGATTTCTCACTCACTTATAATCTAATTAAAAATTAAAAGTAATTTAAACTTTGTTAGTAAATTTGAATCAGGCGACTTTGATTCTTTCCCATGCTAATTCAGTCTGCCACCCTTATCTTTGAATTATAATTTTCAAACAAATGATGGAGGAAGATTTGATTATAACACAATATTTTCTTTTGAAATAGTATGCTCCAAACATGCATAACACAAAGACCACACTTTTAAACACGTGTCAACTTCTTACTGGATTCAACCTTCCCTTATCGCCTCTCAATCTCAAACCTCCCGGAAAAATCAATTCTTCGAAAAAGACATATTTTCGGGGGGGGATAAATAATTTTTTAAAAAGAAAAAAGTTGAAAGAGACCACTTTAAAAATCATTAGATATTAAAATATGTTGTCAGAATCATCATTATTTTTAAATAAAATAAAATTTCTTCGAACCTTATATTATAATTAATAAAAAATTAGGAGTAATAATTATTTTTAATTAATTAAAAGTAAATAATTCCGACAAGAAGCCGTGGCTCCGACAGCGCCACATATGACGTATCGCTTTTGTCAAGGGGAAATCACCGGTCACGTCGCACATTTTGCAAGTTGATAGCCTGCTGAACTGTTTCTATGCAACTACGAGCCGACACGTGTCTGAAACCCAGATCCCTGACTCGAAAAATTTTATGGGACCCACCCATGATCTTCTCTTGATTTTTTGCGTGTAATACGGAGATTCCTTTTTGATTGATTTTTATCCATCCTCTTTTATTTTCTGCACGATGCTTTTAGTTGGGTCTTTCAAGCTCTGGGAGCCGTTAGATCTAACTAACATCTCAGATCATGACCTCATGATAATCTTTTGATTTTAGGAAACTAATTTTATTTTCTTTTACCAAATCTAATAGTTATGGAATTTGGAAATCCTGAAATAATGGGCAAATCTATTATGACAATTTATTTTCGGTAAAGCTTACTAATAATAATAATAATAATAATTAGTAGTTATAGTCTTTGAAAATTTATTTTTATAAGACATTATTAAGATATGATACAAAATTTTTTGTCTTTTAGTAATTATAGAAATATAATTATATTGAAATATATTTATATATTTAAATGTTATTTTAAGATTATGTAATTAATGTTATCTCAATTAGTAAGTAATTGAAACCAATTGATGTTTTTTTTTTTTCTTTTTGACTTCAACTACCAATCAAGACACGTAGATATTAAGTTGGACAAATAAAAATTTAAGAGATTAACAACTTAACCAGTATGATAAAATCACATAATTATGAGGCCATAATTGTCTCTTATCGTTATTCCCCAATTTTTACAGCATTTATTATATTGTTCCATGATGCCAAGAGACACCATAAACTCCTACAAATAAATCACAAGCAAAATGATGCAATCTTCATACCAGCATCTTCTTTTTCTTACTCTCTTTATTCTCATTAAACTTAAACTACTCTAAGAACTAGAGTGATGTCATTGAAGGTAATGTGAGAGTAATCTTTTAACCCTCTATACAAGTTATAAACCCGTTAAAATAAAATGCAATACTTTCTTTATTACGCAGCATATCTCTAATCCAATTTTAGCTTCATTAAATTTTTATTTATTTTTTTATAAGCAAATTCTGTGACAATCAAGTTCAATTGTTGTAATTATTTTAAATTAAAAATAAAATTATTAATCATAATATTTCTAGCACTAAGATCATACTATGAGAATAAGCAATCCCCAAAGCATTACCAAACAAAGGCTAGAACTCTAGATGAAGTGATAGCCATTTAATCTCTTTCAGTTGCAATCTTTTTTATTCCTTATTTTACTTTATTGTCTCTATTTCTTTAAATATAACATAATTCATACATATTCTTAAAAAATAGAAACTGTTTTAAGTCTTAAGAAATTGTAAATTTTGAATTTATGTGTGAAATTATAATTTTCCGGAAAAAAAAAAAAAAGAAGATACCCATGTGGTTATGCTTTATGAACTTGAAAATTTAAAACCTACTCTTATGTAAAATATTAATTGTCCTTCAATCAAAATTTTATGTAAAAAAATATATATGACTATCCAAAAATTTTAGATAAGATTTCATGTAAATCTATTGGTTATCAAACCTATAATATATTCATTACCGTAATACACATTTATAATAAACTTATAAGAAAGACATATACAAAGTTATATGTACATTTAGTTAAATATCATACATAGGACGAACTTAATATGTGACATATTGTTTCTTTTTAGCATCAAGATAAAATTGAGTTAAATTAAAAAAGAAAACTATCTATAAGAAAAAAATAAGTGATTAGATTCTTATTACATCTATAATAAATACATGTTAACATTTGGCACCAAAGAGCATCACTAAGAAGACTTTCATCATGGGGTAACTTCTTGCACTAAAAAAATCTTTAGCAAAAAGATACACTTAACGTTAAATAAGACATTTGGCATGTTAAAATATATGACTTTCACTTAACACCTAACATTAAATGTATGCCTAGCATCAGAAGGATAACTGATAGTTGTGATTTGAAACTAAAAAGATATCAAGCACTATAACAACACCTAATATTAAATATGTACTTGGCCGACTTGTACTATCTTGTACTATGATGTAGTTGATATGAACACATTAATTAAGGTATTTATCATACATAAATGAATATATATATAAATATTACATATAAAATTCTTGAACGTAATACTTTAAATAGACATAAGCTTCTTCTCTATAAATAAGTGACAACATAATAGCTTAATAAATAATTTTTAAAAATAAAATTATTTATTCTTTTAAATATTGTCTTAAATAGTTTTTGACCTAAATTTCAAACATGTTCATTAGAAAACCCTCAAAGGTCACTTTTTGCTACAAATATATTGATCTTGACGCTCTACGTATCACTCGATATCATTGTTCACCTAGGTATTTAAATTCTTCCCATTTTTTTATACTTTCATAATACCACATCAAAGCTCCTCAAAATTTACATAAAAATAGTATAATTAATGGGATGGAGGACAACAATTTAGTGGTAGCAAAATAAAGGGTCGGTTACTCTTGAAGGTCCACCCATTACAATCAATTATCTACCGAAGTGTTTACTATAAGATGTTCTATTAAAAATTATTTGTAAAAGCTTGCATTTACATCCATTTAATAGGTATCCAATTGTTTATTATATTTTTTGTTACAATTCTTTTATTGCCCAACATGTTGTTTTTACTTTAAAAATTCTTATATATCTTCACTAACCTTTTTATTATTAAAAAATAGAAAGAAATTACCACTAAAATGGTCTTAATATCTACGTAAGGCTTACACAAATATTAAGGGGCAATATAACAGTTAAACTAATAACCCTAAAACATATATCTCAACTTCACATTAAAAAAAATATAGTAGAGAGAGATATTAAGAGTTACCTAATATGGTAGGAAAATAATATTTTTCTAGATCACCTTAACATAAATATTAAGAATCTAAAATATGATGAGTAGGCGATCAATTGAAAAACAAATGTAAATTAGAACTTTTAAAAATCTTTTTACAAGGAATAATAAAAATAATAAATAAATATAAAATAAAAATAACATACTATTAGTCAATGTTTAATATTTTATTAATAAAATGAGTACTACAAAGTATTTTTTCGATAATTATAATAATTTTTAGTAAAATATAAAACTAATAACGCTTATCTCTTGGCAACTTAATTAGAATTGATTATTCTACCTTTTAATGGTCAAGATAGAACCAAATCTCTATCTTTAAATGATTAAGTTGAAACTAAGTACTATATAGATGCAATTTATTTGGTGAATATGTATCTCTTATTTTCTGATTGATATATATATACATACATATATATACACTTCATTGATCTTTTTTGCCCTTATCTAAAGTATTTTGTAGATAAACTACGACCTTTTTTTATTATTGTCCTTAATTCTAAGTTATCTACATATTAACTTGTTGATAAAATAGTATTCGAGAAATCAATTCCTCAAATACCTTAACATGATATAAGAGCAATTTTGATCCAACATATCTATACGAACAATTAACTCCTCCTGACCATCTCCACTGATTTTATAAGCAAAATTAATTTTATTTTCGTAATTTCTTTTGTTATTTTTGGCTTACAAATATGAAACAAAATAGACCATAAAAATTTATTATTCTTGGTATTAGTAAACTATTTTAGAAAATTAATTTTATTTTTTATAAATCAAACTAAAATATTTCTATTTGAAATTAGAAAAATTTCATGTCATTATTTATTAAATTTTCAAAATTTGTCATATAAAATTTATAAATCAAGCATATTATTTATTTATTTTTTATAATTTGTAAACTTTACAAAATTATATCAATCGTACTAAAGAAAAATGAACCAGGCCACACGCCTCATGCACTAAGAGCAAACAGAAAAGGACATGGCGTCTTCTATTCTAATTAATTAAACCACAAGAACTCCATTGTTTCAACACGTGTCACATTCAACATTAAAACAGTGCCGTTCCTTACACGTGCGGACAAAGCTCTTCACGAGAAGACGATAACTCACATCGAAGCTTTAGAGATATGTTGAATCTCGACACGAATCTCGAAGACTGTCGGCCCACGTGGTACCTTCTCCTCTACTTCCTCCATCAAAACGAACCGTTTCCGTTAGAGAGAGAGAGAGAGATTAAAGTAACACGTGGCTCTTTCGGAAGCAACTATATTCTTGGTACGACACGTGTTTCAAAAAACGACAGCTGTTTCATTACCTTCACGAGTCACAACGCTTGTTTTTGGCGTCTCCTTGGAATCTGGTGTTTGACACCACGCGGGCCGTTTAAGGGGCTCTTCATAGACTCCACGTGGCAACTACTCATCATTTCGCTGAGGGTATTTTAGGTATTTCATTCTCCACAATTGGATGATTAATTAAACTTTCCGATCTTTTTCTTATTATTTCTTTCAGTTTCCTTCGGTTTTCTTTCTCTTTGTTTATTGGGCTTGCTGTGAACCACCAAATTTGCTTGTCGTCGGTGCGAGAAAATTTTGATAGACGCAAGTTTCGGATGAATTTGTGAATGGAGGAAATGGAACTTTTGAGCTCCTTTATGCTGTGTTCTTCTTCTCGGGGTTTGGATGCTTTTGTTTCAAGATTTTCTCTTTCGGGTTTAAAATTCAGTTCTCGGATTCTGCCTTTTGATCAAATTTCTTTACTTGGGTGTATCTATATTTGATAAAAAAAAAAAAATCTTTTTCTCCTCTAGCTTTGTTTTCTCTCCGTGCAAATGACAAGTTTTCCTGGAGATCTGTTTCGAAGATTCATGTCAACGACCACCACTAATTTTGTGCGCAGAGATGATAAAGAAGAAGAAATTGAGCTGAGCTTAGGGCTTTCATTGAATGGTCGTTTTGGCGTGGACCCAAGAGCGAAGAAACTCATTCGCTCTTCTTCTATACCTGATATTATCAAAGCCCCAGAAACAAAAGACAATGACACTGGTTGTGTTATCCCCATGGGCTGTCCTCCTCTTATGAGGACTTGTTCTCTGCCTACAGAGACAGAGGAAGAGTGGAGGAGGAGGAAGGAGTTGCAGACTCTAAGGAGAATGGAGGCTAAGAGAAAGCGGTCAGAAAAGCAGAGGAACTTGAAGGCTGTTAGAGACAGATATCGACATTCTGGAGAAGAGAATTGTGAAGAGGATAAGAAGGAAGACCAAGGTATTACGAGTTGTAATGAGATTTTACATTGTGCGGTGCCTAGTTGGGTTAATGGCAGCCGAGTATCAGGTGGGGTTGAATTGAAAACTGAAAAGCCTAATGGCTTGCTTCATGGAGTTGCTGAGGGTTTACCACCAGCGGAAACAGTTGTAGCATCACAAGGGTCAAACGGATCTCAGGGGATTGGATCGTCAGGAATTTCAGAATTTGATAGCCACCAAGCTCATGGTAACTCCCCGTGTTTTTCCTAATCTAATTTCAAGTTTTTTCTGGCGTTAAATCTGATGCTTTTATTAGTCTGGTTTTATCTAGATATAAAAGCAGAATTGCTCATACCTATTTCCTTTTTTGTTTTCTGATCCCCAATTGGTTTGCCTGTTATTGGGGGGGTTTTTTTTTTTTCTTCAAAATTGATGACTTGAAAAGAAGAAGAAAAAAAAAAACTCGTAAGTTTTGGGATCTTTATTTGCAGAATAATATTCTATCTCCATTAATAGGTTGATAAAAATCTTGTTGTTTATGTGAATTGGGTCTGGAAGCTTGTCAGTCGCTTCCTGGTAGAAGCCGGTTTAATGTGCTTTATGGGTTTCAAAATTGAACCAGAGATGATTCAGGTTACAAAATTTGATGTGGGATTTTAGGTTCTTACATGCCATTATTAATTTTCTTTTCCGAGTGAAGATCTGATTATAGTTTTAAAAGCTTTATTCTTCCTTTCAATTTTATCCCCTTCAATTTGATTTGGTATGACTATCTTTGATGGTAAGTTTTGGGTTTCTAAATGTACAAGGTATGAAGATGTTGATTCACACTGGGTTCCCACATTATGTTTCTTGATTCCATGAAAAGTATTCGTATTTTGTCCTCCTTTATAATGTGTAATCTGAATTGTATTGCATTATTCTTTGCTGGAATATCCGTGCCTTGTTACTATAAAATTTTCCAATCCATGCCAAACATTCTCTTTCATTATGGAATTTGGAATGCTGAATGATACACACACACATATATATATATATATATATCGTTTTATGGTTTTCTAATAAATCATTAAAATCATCGAAAAAGTGTTTGATCAAATTACTGTTTCAAGTCAAAATTTTTGTAAAATGATAAAAAAAAAAAAAACAATAAGTAATTGCTCTTTTTGCTTAAAACTTTAAGGGAATTCAATATTTTACTTTTAGTAGAAAATGTTGGTTATAGAAGCTTTTTCTATTATTTTTTTTAATTTTTTTTCAATTTAAAGGCTTTAGTTCTATTTTTACCAAAATTCATGTGATCTTTTAGCCTTATAAGACTGGCCTTTATGAACACCTCAATTAGTGCATCAAAGGGGGGTCAGTCATTGTAGCCATTTTGGACAAGAGATATAAGACCATTCCTAGACTAGATGGGTGTAGGACACTAAGCAATATATTCTAGTGCTAATTGGGCATGCCATATCTCTCTTGGATATGAAAAGAGAGGAAGGAGGAAAAAGAAATTTAAACATTTTGTCTTTACTAATAGGTTTATGCTGTGGTTAATAACATGCATGTCTGTCATTATTCGAATGTTGAGATCAATTCAATTTTCACTTCTATGAAATAGAAACGAGAATACAAATATTTATTAAAATAATAAAACTAAAAATTTGAAAGAAAATAGTATTCTAATTAGTAATTCTAAATTGGCTCTATGTTTCATTTGAGTCTAGTATTTTTGTGGTTTCTACCATGACAGGCAGGAAATCTCTATAGAAATTACAAGTTAAGTTGATTCAGTTGTTCATTAAATATGCAAATTATGATTAAATTTTATATATCGAATCAATGAGATTTACTGATAAGAACATAATAGAATTAAACCCAATGCAATAAAGTTTATTATTTATTTTCTATAATTACTATGTTTATATATAATTGAGTTTCCAGAGACTCTAAATTCAAGATGTGGATTTGAAAATGAATGGAATTTGAATAGTTTGTAATTATAATACACAGGCTTTTTGAGTGCATCGGGTATCATTGGTTCTCATTTGTTAAACGAACGTATGCAAAGATGGTGATGAGGAGTACGTACTTTACTGAGGTTCTTCGGCAATTTACAATATATCGGTTACATCCTACATAGATTTTGTTGATTCTGATCATGCTAGGTATATAGAGGAAAACTATTCCTAGATGATGAGGATCTATCTGCTCATCTCGGAGCTTATACTTATTCAGTCATCTGGAATGTCTTTGGTTATCGTTAGGAGTTGGGTTTTAGACTAGGGTACAATATGACATTTGTTTATGCAATAAATTTCTATTGACAAGTCGATTTTGCTTTGCACTGCAGGAACAAGCAGTGGGACTGAAGTGAGAAGCCCTGTCAGTGTTCAATCTTTACCAGAAAATGGAACAGTCATCACAAAAGCACCAGCAAAGTCTACCGAAGCTGTGATGAGCAAAGGCTCTAGCAAACCAACTGCTGTCGAAAGGGGAGTTAAGAATGTAGCGAGGAACATGTTGGAAGATATGCCATGTGTATCTACAAAAGGGGATGGCCCGAACGGGAGACGAGTAGAAGGTTTTCTTTACAGGTATCGGAAAGGTGAGGAGGTGAGAATAGTATGCGTTTGTCATGGCAATTTTCTCTCTCCGGCCGAGTTTGTGAAGCATGCTGGAGGTGGTGATGTAGCACATCCTCTGAAGCACATTGTTGTTAACCCATCTCCCCTGTTGTGAGGGTAAATTCTCAAGGAATTAACCGCTGAAGAGAGTGAAAAAAGAGAGAAACCAAAATGGTAATTAAATTTTCACTTCTTTGTGTAGTTGTTCTTTGAGTAATCTTTTCCTGGTTGGACTAATCATGCATTTGAAGAATTGGGGAGCTGGGAAGGCTAAGAAAGATTGATGAAAAATCACACGACTACTTATCTTAAAAGACTTGAGAAAAGATTTACCAGAAGAATTTGGGTATTAACAGTAAATTTGGGTCTGCAGAAGAATAAATATTTAGTATGTTGAAGAAAGGAAGCATTGCAGTTTTGTTGGTATTGAGAGGGATTGGATGTGTGGGTTTTCAAAGCTCCATAATGAATGGCAACATGCATGACTCCGTGACCTAATGAAATGATAAGGCCATTATGGGGAAGAGGAAGCCAAGTTGTAATTCAATAAGTCTGAACATCAATAATTTCTCCTCAGGGTACAGCTGTTGGCCAACTCAATATAATTTTTTAAATACAACTTGATTGGCATTTGGAATTCTGATAAAATGTTTATTAATTAAAATGCAAAAAAAATTATTTAATTTTTTATAAAAATAATTGTAAAATTTGTTATTATTATTTTTTTTTTTAAAAAAAAAACACAGAAATCATGTGTTGGATAAACTCTTTAATCTTTAACTTTTAACTGTTGTGAAAGTAAAGCCACTTTATCTTATTTTTATTAAAATAATTCCTATTTTCTAATCATTCATAATATTATATTTGAAAATTTTAATTCATATATTAATGGGAATTGAGTATTTTATTAATTATTTTATAATTTTTTAATAAAAAATTAATCTGTCATTTTTATTATACATTTTTGTATCGTAAACATGTATTTCTTATATTCTTATATAATAAATGTATTTTAATATAATTTACTTTTAGGGCAAAATACAAATCAATTACACTATCGATTAATATTGAAAATTATTATCTTCATTTTCCTTTTAAATAAATTATTATATAATCTATAACACTGTAATAATATACTTGTTTAAACAAAATCAAACATTCATAAGTATATACTTACCACAAGAGCAATAAATTGTACAACCAAACATTGTTAGAATAAATTACAAAAACATGACTACCTTGAAATTATACATAAAAAAATATTCATAGAATAAATTTGGCCGTTGGTAAGATCATCTCTGTGTACTTATTTTACTCTTGAAATATATGCAAGAAATACTCAGTTTTACCGTGTAAGCATATCTGCTTGTTGTTTCTGCAATATCACGTTGAGGAGTGCCACAGACCTCCTGCAATCTCCTCCTTTCTTCGAGAGATTCCTGTTCACAACCATCAAATAGATTAACATGCCTAAAAACCAAATGATCTTTAGCCCAATGCTGCTGCAAGTAATTGTAATCCATGCTCTGTTAACGTACAGGTCAAAGAATGAACTCAGATATTTTATTTTTGATTCACTGTGTACGGGATTCAAAACTAGATTTATCAAATCACAAAGAACATTATTTTTTTTCCAGATAACAAAGAACGTGTAGGAGAAACCAAGGGTATTCTGTACATGTAAAACTTCACATGTAGATAACACACCGGTCGATAAAAGGTTTCCCTTGGTTAAAGTGTTTATTTTTTCCAGTTATAGCTTTTTTATAAATATCATGGCGGATGATGATATCGATTTAGTGTTGAAATATCAATTTTTTATAAATATCAAAACTTGAATATCGATTTTAGTGTTGAACGGAAGAGCTTTTGGGTATTTCCGGAAAAGGGGGAAGGATGTATATTAACGTTTCGACATCGATTACAAATATGGAGCGGACTAATAATAGGAATATTTGATGAGAGCAAAATCAAGGAAAGATCATATCTTATCAACAAATTATCCTATTAATGCTTACAGTTGACTTCCAAAAGTTTAGGAGGGTGAGGCAGATTGACGAGTGTTTTAAAATTCAAAATTCCTCATTTAAATAGGTTGTCAACTCGCATCGTCAAACTGGGTCCCAGTTCAGCAGGATGCAATTCTGCCCACCTAATTGAAGCAAAATGGAGCCCGGACGAGGAGGTAACTGGGCCAGACAGGGTAAAGGAGTTCAGGCAGAGTGGCGGCGTAGGCATGATAGGGTTCAGGCTGATGCAGCGACCCAGAGGAAGGCGGAGGGACTCCAAGGAAAGAGAAACATGCAGAAAAGGAAAGTGCTTCAGGGTATAAGAATGAAAAAAGGCATCAGAGAATGCAAACGCTGGCGGAAACACTGATTGGAGTCAAGCATAGTGGGCCCATCAACATCAATGTGTCTGTCAGGAGGAGGCAACACAAGTGGCCCAGAGGGAGTAGGGGTGGAAGAGGAGAGGACCAACTGCCGTGATGGATACTTGATCCAGTGGAGGAGCTGAAAAACATTTCTTTGGGGAAGGTTCGACTAGCGTTGGTTTTGGCCACAGAGGTTGAGAAGACAGAGGTTGAGAAGACGCAGGATGAACTGAAACAGGAGGATGACAACGATAATGTGGATTCAGTAACAACTGTGTCCTCTTTTAACAGGAATGCAGGATCTTCTTAGAAATAATTTTGAAGGGGAACAGTAAGATAATACATCCAATGTGTGACAACAAGGAATGTAGAACCAGAGTTGGATCATGTGGCACAATAACAATTTCCCGCGGGGAAAGGATTTTGAGCAACTTCAAAATTTACACTGGCAACCCAACCAGGTCCTATATACACAAACACAACCCTGAAACTTATTTTAGTATAATTTTTGTTGATCCCATGGCAGGAAATAAAAATAGCATGGAGCATCTTCGAAACCGTATACTCTCTATTCCAAAAACCTACGAGGAAAACCTCACTTCTGGAGGCACAGAAAACCAGCCACTTTTACAAAATACCATTACTTTAAAGCCAATTCTGACAAATTCTGATATGGGAAATCCCACTGCCCGGTTAAAAAGCTTGTACTTTATAAAGGTGGCAGAGTCAATAAATGAGGTAAAGATAGTGGGTCACCTAAGATGTGTACAGGAGAAAAAAAATAGAATCAGATATTATGCAATTAGCAATTAGTTGTTAATGAAGATTCTGAGTTTGGAGTGTCAAAATGGGGATTGAAAAGGGGGGAAAAAAATAGAAGAGATACAGTAATTGTCCATAGCATTAGGGAGCCAAGGTTTAAGGAGTGGGTTGCAATTCTTTTTTCAGGGGCATTAGGAGCAGCTAATAAGATAGAACACTATGTTTGCAAATCTGGTCAACTTCATTGAAGGAGTCTTTTCTATATCAGTGTTGCTTAATATTAAAGGGAAAAGAAGCTGGTGGTTTTACATACGTGTATGGGCCCACAACCTATACCAATACGTCGTTCTTTAAGGAAGAGCTATCATATCTTCCTGAGTTGTGCAATCCATATTGGTGCACCGGTTCACAGGGTAGTAAAAGAGGTCACTAAGGAGCTATAACTGGAGAGCAGAGTCCTGGAGTAGGAGAGGGTAGCCAATGGGAGAGAGATTACCAACTTCTATAAGAGCTATATAATGAGGATAAGGAGTAAGAGCCGTTATTGGAAGGGACTGAGCAAAAGCCAATTAGTATTTCCAAAGTGGAGGTTAGGAACTTCTACAAGAGATATATAATGAGGGTGAGTAACAGCCGTTATTGGAAGGGACTGAATGGGGCCTATTAGTATTCCCAAAGCGGAGTGGCTGGAGTGAAGGTTAATGAAAGTTGCTTGGATTTTGGGGACTAATAAAGCTCTGGGACTGAATAGTTTTTCTATAGCCTTCTTCCAGGCTTGTTCAGATATAATTAAGTTGGACTTGCCCAAAGCGGACTGGTTGGAGTGAAGGTTAATGAAAGCTGCTTGGATTTTTGGGGACTAAAAAAGCTCTGGGACTGAATAGTTTTTCTATAGCCTTCTTCCAGGCTTGTTCGGATATAACTAAGGTGGACTTGATAAAGTGTTTGAGAAACTCTATCTTAATGAGATCGTACGTAATAAATGAACTTGACCTTTATCACCCTCATATCCAAAAAATCCTCTAATCAACACCCTATAGGTTTAATGACTAGTGCATACAAGATTATCTTTAAGAGTTAGTGAGGTTTTGGACGACATAATAATCAGAGTGCTTTTACGAATGGCTAGCAAATTCTGAACGCATCTGTTGTGGCGCAACAGTGGAGAATATGAATAAAACAAAGGAATGATAGTTCTAAAGCTAGATTTTTAGAAAGCCTACAATCGAAGGAATCAACTTCTTGGAGAAAGTGATATTAGGCAAAGGAACCCCACTCACTATTTCCTTTTATCTTGGTAGTAGGTGTCTTAAGTTGGAAGTTGGCAAAGGTTTGATGTGAGGGTCTGTAAAAAGATTTGTTGTTGAAGATAATAGAGTAAAAGGTGTCTCAGCTTCAATCCGTGGATCACAATGATTTTATTTCTATTATATGATAATAGCTTGGTGTTGAGCACATCTTAGGATTATGCATTAACCTAGCCAATAGCACATTGGTAGGAATCAACATGGCCAAAGATGAGGTGAAGAACCTGGCAGAAGTAATAGGTTGTTCAAAGTTAGCATGGCCAACTACTTATCTAGGTGTTCCATTGTGGTAATCCTAGGAGTATGTCTTTCTGGAATGTAGTAGTTAACAAAATGTCGAAAAGGCCAGAGTACTGGCACGGGTGCTTATTTTCTTTGAGGGCTAAAGTCACCTTAATATAGGTGCATGTCTAGCATACTACTATTGTTTATCACTATTAATAATACCAGAGGGGTAGCCATGACAGTGGAAGGGATTATGAGGAAGCTTTTGTGGGTCAATATAGGGGAGGCACATCGGGATCATTTGATGAATTGGGAAGTATACTATCAGTTCAAAACTTACACGGGCATGAGCATTATGAACCTAATATCAATAACTTATCATATTAACTAAATGGCTATGATGTTTTTCACAGGAACCTAGTTCACTATGTCACAAGGCAATGAAGTATACATGGTGACCAAAGAAACTAATGAAATGTTATAGCTAGTAGCTCCATGATAAACAAGTCCATGGAAAGTCATCTCTAGTTTGAAAAACATGTAAAATGGGGGAGATGGCTCCAGAGTACTGTTCTGGGAGGATATTTGGAGAGGCAATAGCACATTAGCTCCGTTTTCTCCATCTGTATACACCCATCCCGATTTTATATGCCATAGAGATGGTCCTGTAGTTTGGAACCTCCACTTCATATGCGATAGAGATGGTCAGTGACCACGAGATCAATGATACTCAAGCCACAACACACCAATTCTCATTTTATATGCCATAGAGATGGTCTCCTGTAGTTTGGAACCTCCAGAAACTTAAATTCCCTGAGATCAGTGATGTGCTAGCCCTGTTGCTAAGAGTGTGAGAAACCTTTTATTATTCCCAGCACGCTAGTAGCAACATTTGAAAAATAGATCCTCAGAGTTATACACTTGTAAATCTTTCTTTAATCACATAACCCATAATGCCAACTGATAGCATATTACTTCTATCAATGTGTTTTGGAAAGTTAAAGTCCCTTCGACAGCGAAGGTGTCTGCATGGACCACTATTCTAAACAAATTACACACTAATGAGTTGCTGCAAATTCACATGCCAAATCAAGCTCTTTCACCGAACATTCTGTTATGTGTTGCAGGAAAAGGGAGACATACAACCACTTATTCCTTCATTGCAACGTGGTATTGAAATTGCCAACAAGATTGTTGGTACGTTCCGTTTGACTTGGATTATTCCTTCTTCACTGGAGTGTTTTATAATTTGAACTTCAATGAAAGGGATGAGAAAAGTAGCTAAACCTCTCCAGCAAGGTGCTTTATTTGTGGTTTTATGGAGGATATGATTAGGACGAACTCACAGTATTTTTTAGGATTGTACCTTTCTGACCCAAGTTTTGTAGGAAAGGATGACACTGTTGGCATTCTTATGAGCAAAGGCCCACAAAGAGTTTTTTGATAATTTTTGCTTCTGTGTTAAATGGGCACCTAGGGCCAATAATACACTGATTTTGGGAGGGTCCAGCTGTCACTACTTTTCTCAGAGCTCTTATTCAGATGGTTCTAGGAGGATATCTTATCCTCCGTCGATGTAATGTATCCTTTCTCTTTCCTAATAATACATAAAACAATCTATAAACTTTCTTATCTGTATAATTCTATCTATAACTTGCTGAATTATCTGTGATTTGACTATGTTAGACCATAACAAATATTTGTTATAATGATATCAATACCTGGTCTGGTGCCCCTTTCTGGATCGAATGAATTGTACCTTCATGGTCAATGTGAGGCATTATATTCGCTTATCAGTGGGGTTGAAGGGAAAGCTTTTTGAATTACCAGCTTGTGCCATGTTAGTAGCCATAAATAAGAGCGAGAGCCTAATGCCTACAAGTAGCAGTTGGGTTTATGTAACAAACCAGTGATACTTCCATTTATGGAAGAGAAATTGTAATATTATGTGTTACCGACGTACTAAGAAGTTAATATCCCGATTACAGCAGCTTCCATGGCATCTCGATCTTCCCCTCTGGAGGTCACACTGCCACGAGAACAACAGTATCTGCATCTATCGCTTTAGCAAAGTATCTATTCAAAAGTATTGACAGAAAATTAGACTTAGAAACAATCAGTAGTTATAAATGAAACTCAAACTGGGTGTCCAGAACCAACCTCAATAAGAACCTCTCCAACTGCATGCTCCTTTGGAGTTAGTGACCTGTTTTATCACTGCAAAGCACACTCATGCCTGTTATTTCCTTTATCGCTGTAAGAAAGTTACTAATATATATTGGCAACCTCAAGCCATGCTTGGTAATATAGCAAGGTGTCATACCCCTGTTACAATACATTAAACAAACACTACCAAAGTATAATTCTCCAGAAAAATCTCTATTTCATGGTTTTATTAAACAACAAATGACACCAAGAAGATACAAGTATATGCGAGGGAAATAGAATATCTGCATTCTTCTGCAGATTCATCAGTAATAAGCCTCCTAGTCCAGGAAAGCATCAAAAAAATGGGGGCCAAAGCTATTTTACAATGTACAAGTAACAACTTCTTAAAACTACCTAACAACAGTCCATAAACAGTGGCTGATGCCACATGGAAGCCTAAATTACAATTGGACTACTCTCCTACAAATTAATAATGTTAATAAACAGACTATACCAGGCAACTAACATGAAGGAGGTTGAAGTTGCTTCAGCCGTCTAACAACTTGTTTCATAGTAGGCCTTGTCGATAGGGAATCCACGGTACATACAACGGCCAAATGTAGTACTTCAACAAGGTCATCATGAGGACCTGCATCCCATAATCCTGCTGTAAAGAATTCCTTTGCCCGTCCCTGTCTTAGGAGCATGCATGCCCACTGCACAATGTTGAACCCATTTCCATATGAAGAAAATGAGGGATCCAGGGCTTTCTTGTCTGAAAGCAACTCAAGTAGCACCACCCCATAGCTGTAAACATCCGCTTTATCAGAGACACGGCATGTCATTGCATATTCTGGAGCAACATACCCAAAAGTTCCAGCCACACCTGTCGTAGCATGAGTTTCTGACGTTCCCAGTAGTCTGGCCAGACCAAAGTCTGATAAATAAGCATTATAATCATCATCCAACAGAATATTGCTTGGCTTGACATCACGATGGAGGACCCGTGGTACACACTGGTCATGGAGGTAAGCAAGTGCCCGAGCTATGTCCAAGGCAATCTTGTGAAGAATTCTCCAATCTATAGCCCTCGTGGACCTTTCTTGGATAAAATTTTCCAAGTTACCCCCTGGCAAATAATTATATATTAGAAACATCTCAGCTTCACTGGCATGATAACCAATAAGAGTGACCAAATTTGGATGGCGGAGCCTCCCAAGGGTCTTGATTTCAGCATGGAATTGTTGAACACCCTGAAACCGCCCAATTGAAAGTCGTTTTATTGCCACTAAAACACCAGGTGAGATCTCTGCCTTGTATGTTGCCCCAAATCCCCCATTTCCAATGCAGTTGCTGGCATTGAAGTTTCCCGTCGCTCGCACAACATTATCATATGTCAATGCAACCCCAATATCTGTGAAAACTGTCACTTCTTTCTTTACAGTGCCCATAATCTTTGATTTTGGATTCCACTTCCTGGTGTAGAAGAATAAGACAATGAGAGCTAGAAGAACTGAAACTATGGCCGACGCAGATGCTATGGATGCTATTTCAATTGAATTGAAACCACCCTTCCCACTTTCAGCAGTGGTTAATGGGGAAGCAGCATAATTCTGTGGGTCTCCAACTCTTCCCTGAGGATCTGAAGATGGAACTGTTAGGGAAAACACATGGCAAGGTCGTAGATAAGGGTTTCCAAGAATGCTACTACATTTCATCAGATCATCATTCGGTAGTGAACCAGACAAGTTATTGAATGAGACATTGAATGTTGAGAGTGTGGTTACATTTGCCAAACCAGATGGTATCTGCCCGGAGAGTTTATTGTTGTTGAGCAAGAGAACAGTTAGATTTTTCAAGTTCACAAGCTCATCAGGAATCTCACCAGATAGAGAATTTGAAGAGAGCTCCAGTACTTCTAAAGATTGCAACTGCCCAAAGCTGGTTGGAATTGGCCCAGTCAGATTATTACCAGACAAGCTGAGATACTTCAGACTTTTTGCCTGCCCAAGACTGGTTGGAATCTGGTCTTGCAACACATTCCCACTCAAATTAAGAGCAACCAGAGACACCAAATCCCCAAAACTGGAGGGAAGAAGCCCAACAATGTGATTCATTGATGCATCCAGAAGTTTAAGAGACTGACAGAGTTTACCAATTTCCACCGGAATCTGACCAGACAGTACATTGTAACTAACATTCACATATACACCACCCAATCCACCGCATTTGGCAAAGAAATCCTCAAGGAATGATCCACTAAGTTTGTTATCTCCAGCATAAAATGCATAAGAAATGTGCTTCCCTAGTCTTTCAGATGGTATTGGCATCCATTGGAGACTGCCAGTAAAGTTGTTATCCCCAAAATTATGAAAGACAGCAGGACCTCCATCTCCTCCCAAAAAGAGCAAGGATCTTCCAACTTGAGCTTTATTGGCAAAAAAAGATAGATATGCAGACGATGGACTGTAGGATTCGATGGAATATCCACTGAAGTATACAATAGGAGGGCAGACACTGTTGTCAAATCTGGGGATTGAACCAGACAAAGCATTCCCACTGACATCAAATACATTCATACAAGGCACTCCAAGTTCGTGAATGAGTTTTCCTGTAAGTCGGTTAGAGCTTACGTCAAGAAGTCGCAATTTCTTGCAGCGCCCAAGCCCAACAGGGATATCTCCTGTCAAAAAATTCTGACCCAAATTGACCATCTCCAAATTGTCACAAGAACCCCAATCACTTGGCAACCTGCCCTCAAGCGTTGCCCTTGGAGCCCACAGAATCTTTAGATTTGGAAGTCTTGCGATTTCTCCTGGAATTCCGCCTTGATAAAAATTGAAGTCATCGTTCGTGGCAGCCAAGTCCAAGTCCGAGGATGGCGCTCCACGTGTACCATTAAGGTCCTCATATACGTTATATAGATTCGAAAGCACAAGCACATTTAATGCGGAACAGTTTCCAAGTTCAGTTGGTATCGGACCACTAAGGCTGTTCCTTGAAACGTCCAACACTTCAAGATTCTGGAGCTGACCCAAATCAGCTGGAATTGTTTCCTCCAACATATTCGCATACAGCAACAGCGAACGCAGTTTGCGACAATTCCCCAGATTACGTGGAATGCCGCCAGTTAACAAATTAGCAGATAGATCTAAATGCTCAAGCTTGCTACAATGTTCTCCAATATCACTAGGTAAAGGTCCTTTCAGCCAATTAAAAAGTAAATAGACACCCTTGAATCTACCAACAAATCCAGGAACCGTTCCATTAATCTGATTACCAGCCAAATTCAGAATCTCCAAATCCAAACAATTGGCAAGCGACCCTGGTATCTGCCCAGAAATCTTGTTAAAACCCAGATTAAGAACCCGTAAGTTCCTTAACCCCATAAATCGAACTGGCAACAAGCCAGATATCAAATTCGCCTCCAGATCAAGAACTAAAAGCTTTTCCATTTCCCAGATTTCAATAGGAATCTCACCATAAAAACCGTTAAAGGGAAGTGATAAAACCCTAAGTTCAGCGAGATCAGCAATCGCAGCCGTCAGTTTTCCTACCAAAATTCCACTGCCAAGACTACAGTTCCTCCTAATACCAAACCCATAAAGCGGAAACTGCCCAATATCAGAACAAAGAAAATGGTTTCGACTTCCGTTGAACTTACCTTTGTCACTGCCGTGTCCACTAATGTTGAGGGACACAACACGGGAACTGGAATCACAGTACACACCGGACCAAGAGCAGTGATCAGAACTTTCAGCACGCCAACTTGAGAGCATCCCTTCCGGGTCCGACACTGATTCCTTGAACTGAAGCAACGCCGATTTGTCAGTATCGGCGACGACTGTACCGCTTTGAGCAAAGAAAAGGACCCAACAGAACAACAACAGCGAGAAAACGAGACTAGGGGACATAGGATTATGAAAAAAGTACCACTTGATCACTGAAGAAGGCAAAGAAGCCATTTTCTTTAGTACCCTCTGTAAAGGGTTTGTCTTCCTATTGGAAACCAAAGAGAAGCACTAAACCCTCTTTTTCCTGTTTGGTTCTGGAGGTAAAAGAGAGGGTTTTTCGTGGTGGAAAACCCTAACCTTAACCCTAATTTCGGGGTTCCCGTGAAGAGAAAGGAAGGAGGAGGTAAGAGGAAACTGGAGAAAAAAGATTCAACTGGGTTCTGCCGAGAAAAACGCGTTTTTCTTTCTCTGTTTGCTTTATTCCCTTTTTTCCTCTCACCTTAATTTTGAACTTTCCTTTTCTTTTTTTCCTGATGGGCTGTTTTTTTTTTCCTCCTAATTCTTAATTAATACAGGCTTTGTCGTTTTGTTTTCCAAGAAAAAATCCTCTACTAACGTGTACTGCTGAACTCTCCATCTTCTACCCAATCGTCTAACGACACGTGAGTAATATGGTCATCAAAAACTCATCAACACCGTCAGTTGATCTTTAATTTTTTGATGACTGTTGATCTAAGAAAGTAGAGCTTCTTTCTGTTTTGCTTTCAATTCCCTCTCTAACCTTTCCTTTATTGAAAATAATAATCGATAAATTAAAAAAAAAAAAGCGAAAATATATTATGGGCTTACTGTGGGTACACGTGTCAATAAACAAATGGCCTGCGTATGGAGATCCAGTAGTTCATGTAGTAGAATACATTATTTACGGTTTTTGGGGGGTAATGGGACCCACAGGACATACGGAGTTAGAGTAGGGCCCGTGAGCCGGTCAATAAATGCATCACCACCGTCAATTCAAAAGGCTATTAGTAGTTAGGAACTTTGATGCACATCGAAGGGGGGAAGGAGAATTTTAAGTTGTACCACGTGGATTTGGATAAAGGCATCCACGTGGGATGTCCTAAAGTAGGACCCATATCCTTTGCTGAATAGTTGAGTTGAGGAGGGTTTTCTGAGGTCCAGATCAAATGTGGGTCCCACTCGTCGCCCCTAAAACTTCCTGTTTAATCAGAGATTACACCGCAAATTATTCAAGTTTACTTGTAAATATATTTTGTTAAGCAAATAATTTATGTTAACAAAAATGAAAATAAAGTATAGAAAAATATTTCAGTAACTTGTTAAAGAATATAATTGTGACAGATGAAGTATAGTTTATTTTAAGATATATAATTAAAGTCACGACGGAAATATAATTGGAAATAAATTTTAAAATATGCATGGGAAAAGGTTGATGTGTGCCTACTCAAAAACTTTATAATTAAAAAAACTTATATAATTACAAATCAAGAATGGGATTTGAAATTTGGTATTCCCAATAAATAAATAAAAAAAAAAAAAAGAGAATCTGCTCGATGGGTCTTAAATTAATGTTGTGATTTGCATATCAACCTCCAGTTGTAGACATCTTTAAATACCATAAAACTTTATTACATGTCTGTCCATACGAATAATCAATTCCACCACACAATCTTTTTCTTTTTAAGCAAATTATCATCATATACGTATAAATAGATGAATCCACCAACAGTTATTGTTTAACGCAATTAATTTATATGATTAAAAATAATTAATTAGTAATTAAGGAAACAGAAGACAAAAACTTTATGATATATTAATATTAGTTTTATTTTTAGTCATTCTTTAATTACGACCGTGTGATGAATTAAGTGACGTAGGTCTGCGTATGCCGACGGCGTGAATTATTGTCTCCTTGGCCTTTTTAATTCAATCACCTTATCCAGATATTGATATTATTTTTTATAATTATAACAATTAAATATTAATCTTAATAATTAAATTTAAAAGAGAGATTCATTTATCTTAATTATCTATTACCACCGAAACACATGTTCTCCTTCAAGATTGAGGCTGTTGGCAACTTCAATCATCTGTATAACCACAAAATTCTAATATGCCTAAGCCTATGTGTGTATGCATACATGTACACACACACACACACACACACACACACACACACATCACCCGTCACGGCTTAATCAATCAAATTCAAAGATATATATATATATATATATATATAATATAATTGTGTCTAATTGTTTGGATCACTCCCTCCTAATATACATACCACTTTCTATCAATACTAATTAACAAGCACCTGCTCCCTAAGAGAATCAATCAAATTAGGCTATACAAATGTAACCAGTAAACAGAATACAAATATCAAATGACCTCTCTTACGTGTTTTCCTCCAATACAAATTGTACATTCAAAGATAGTTTGATCATTCAGAAGATCATCGGATGAAGTTTTGCACCGTTTGATGAGAATGCTGAAGAAAGAATCATTAAGGTTGTGTCGGTTTGACTTATATGTCTGCGAACCTGGAGACTGATAAGTTCTTGATCTGCCATTTAAGGTTTTTGTCTTTTTGTTTTAACTCTAATTCTCCGTCAGCAACGAAGTGATGGGCAACAATAGAAGCAAGAAAACCAGCCGCCGTCAGCTTTTGGAGTTGTTGCCGGCGTTTGTGGCTGCAAATCCTGACTCTGTCCCAAAGACTGGGCTCTATTACCTCCCAGCTCCGGCGACTTCTGCTGATCTTGACGATGCTGCGGCCTCGGTGAATGCTGCCTCCCCATGTGGAAACCCACGTTCATATTTGACCCGTATTTGCCTTGATCATTATGTTCTGCAAGCCTGAAAAATTCACCACCACATTCATGTTTTCGGTTAAATCATAGATTTGATCGGAACCCATCAAAGAGACGTACTCAAGAATTCAATTATGTAAATAATTTGCAACGTTTAGAAAAGGAAAACTCACACTGGGAAGGCAAATGAACAGGTGCTGTTATTGCTTCCATCAGATCTGCAAGACATGCTTGAAGAATGCCTGGCCTCCCCAGATGCAGTAGCCTTTTTTTCTCCACTGTTATTCAATTGTTGATCAGTTTCAATGGAAACTACTGGTGATTTATTATCATTTGTCACCTCTGTTTCTGCCGAATTAGGAGTACTCTTCCCCTCCAACATTTTTGTCTCTTCTGAATCTCTTTTTTGGGGTTTCATGTCCGTGTCTTGTGATTCATCAGGAGTAGGAAGAGTATCTGGAAGTTGGGATGGATTTGGAGGTAGAGCTGGAGATGGAGATGGAGACGGAGGTGGAGTCGGAGCTTGAGGCGGAGCTGGAAGAGGGACTGGAGATGGATGTGGAGCGCCGTGAGATGGGGGCACAGGAGGGTTCATCATTTCATCATACTTGTATAATTCACCAGATTTATAGAACATAAAAAATTGATCCCTGGAGAAGCTGCCATTGCCAACAGGAATGCTAAACAATGATTCATTTGAAGCAACACTCCATTCCAATGGTGATGCAGGTTTGCTAGCAAAAATAGATGATGGAATCCTATTTGGGTCATAGTCAGTTGACCCAATCAATTGATTTTGAGGAAGAAGATGACAATTGGGCTTATCTGCTGAACTTTTGGGTTCTCCAGATTGAGACTTTTGGCTGACTTCTATAATATCTTCTCCTGATAAAACCTCTGATGATGTCGATGACGATGATAATGGTGATGAGGATGCTGATGATGATACAGAATCTTCAGACTTATTGCTATGAGGCTCAACTCCCTTGTTGGAAACCTCAATATCTGTCAAATGCTTGCTACTTTCCTTCTTGTTCTCGTAATCCATGGCATCATCCATCTGATCAACTCAACTTGATCCTCCTCAACAATACAATTGATATTTCTGATTACCAAAAAGGACATGGAATTCCAAGAGATGTCAGATTAACATAATAACATCCGCAATAATTCAACTTAACCTTATATAACTTCTATTTCTTTTTCCGTTCATGCAAAATAATATAACTGATAACATTGCAGGCGTTTTCAAAAACTTGAGATTGTGGGTCAACAATTTTGCAGTCTGGGAAATTAAAATTCAATTTTAGGAAATTGGGTATTGATAAATAACACAAATATAAACTAATGAACGAAGATGATTGATTAATAATATAACTCACCCTGGATTATCAGAAATCTCCCTGGCGTTGAGCTCTTGACTGAAACCCAGAAAGTTAAATGAAAGGAACCAAAAACTGAGGACAAAACCCTGTTTAAACCCAAAGGAATGAAGAAAAAGAATACAGAAGAAGAAAAGAAGAAGGACGAGAAAGAAATGAGGAAGATGACAAGGAAGAAGACGAGGATTTTGCGTGTAATCGTGTAAGAAGGGAAGGACACGAGAAGATTTCGGGATTTATTTAAGGTTTGTTTTGCAACTTCCAAGTAACAGACGCTGTGAAAGACATTTATTTCCATTCCCTTACGCGGGAAAGATGAACTCTGACAAGTTGGCTTCTCTGAAACATAATTGTAATTAATTAAATGTAGACCAAAAATTAATTTAATCATAAAATAAAATTCGTATTTTTTCTGGTGCAAAAAATTTGTTTTTAATTGACCTAAATTTTTTTAAATTCGGATTATATAGTAAATCTATGAAGTACTTGGGATGATTTTACAATGCAGTTAGTTAATAAACAATCAAAAAAACTTACAGTGGAAGCAAACTAAACGCGGTTAAATTGAGATAAATTTAGATTTTCATTCCTTAACTTAATTGATCTGGCACCAGTTTTGCTCTTTTCTTTTTCAAAGACTTATTTATTATTAATTTAAAAGTTCCCTGTTCATTTTAAGTAATTCCATGTTTTAAATTATCACAAAATTAATTAATGGGTAATAAAAATTTGTTGAGATAAATAATGTAATAATAAATAACTAATTATTTAAAAATCAATTAAAAATTACTTATAATAATTATATCATTTTCCTTTCTTTGAGTCTTTGGAGATTAAGATTTTTTTGGGCCAAAATACTTTAAGAGATTGAAATTAAGCCCAAACTCTTGAACACATTTTTTTAATATGAAATAATTTGCAAGTGTGGGGGACCAAACTTACAAGGTTTGTAGAGAGGAGGGTGACTACAGGGAATACATGAAAAATGAGGGGTAAGATCTTGAATTATTAAAAAAAAAAAAAAAAAAAGAGGGGCTCTCTCTCTCTCCGTCATATTGTTATCGGAAGTATGTGTTCTGAAAAATGCTTTCACAGTTTGGGTTTGAGAAACGAAGAGATGCAGACGATTGCAAGAAATTTGGTGGGTGTAAACAATGGAACTGTTAAGGGTACGTTTGTTTCTTTTCAACTCTTGTTGTTTAATCATACCCAAAAAAAAAAAAAGAGAGAATTTCTTGATTATGATTAGTGAAAAAGGAAAAGCAGCAAATTTGGGTGTGGAACTGCAAGTAGAAACTAGAGGAAATTTAGTTAAAGTTGAACCATACACCACCTAAGAGATTTGTATGGTATATATATATATTGATATTGGTATTAAAGGGTACCCAAAAGCTAAGATTTCTTGGATAAGGGTTAAAATTTATGATACTGTTTCAAGCAGTGAAGTTTATTTTAATGTTACTTGATATATCAGAAGGCAGAGAAAACCAGATCCATATTTACATTAGTTTACCCTTGTAGAAACTAGAGGAAATTTAGTTAAAGTTGAACCATACACCACCTAAGAGATTTGTATGGTATATATATATATTGATATTGGTATTAAAGGGTACCCAAAAGCTAAGATTTCTTGGATAAGGGTTAAAATTTATGATACTGTTTCAAGCAGTGAAGTTTATTTCAATGTTACTTGATATATCAGAAGGCAGAGAAAACCAGATCCATATTTACATTAGTTTACCCTTGTATAGAATAATCAAATTCACGTTGAAATTACCCAATGTTTTGCAGGGACAAAAGCATCAAAATACCACCCTTCCACATTACTTGTCCATACTACTTCCATATCCATGGTTGACAATATGAACTCATCAATTCATCCCCAACCACAAAAATTGGATAGCCTGAGCAGGAAGATTAAGGTTGGTGTTCTTTCTGTCTAACAATGGAGTTCAATGGACAGAGTTGGGTACTTAAAAATACCATTTTTATCAGGTTTTTGCTGCAAGAAGAAGAAGTGTTTACTCGTCTACAGACACTTACGTGCTACTGGAACCTGGAGAAGAGGAGATATTTGTTTCAGGAGAAGAACTAAGAGCCAAACTGAAAGGTTGGCTTGAAAACTGGCCAGGCACCCTGCCACCAGACCTTGCAAGATTTTTATCCATTGATGATGCAGTTTCTTACCTGGTCAAATCTGTTTGCGAGCTTGAAATTGATGGAGATGTTGGTTCTATCCAATGGTACCAAGTTAGATTGGAATAGCAAAAGCTTCTTTATACTTTTTATATATGAAGAAAATTTCAATCATATATTAAATATATTATATATATGTATGTATCATAATTTAGCTTCTTCTTCTTTACATCCAAGCATATATGTCAACCAGAACACTGAAATGAAAAGGCAATGGACAGTTTTTATAACATAAACCAAATTGTTTCTGCATAAAAATGCCTGATCAAAAAAATTACAAGATATACCCACTTCCATAAAGAAATTCTCTAGAATTGGATGATAAAACTGAAACATTTACATATAGATAAGAGCAGAAATGCAGCTGGGAAAATATTAATGGATTCTCTAAACCCTTGTACATTTTCATGCGATTTAGCATTCAATGCCTTCCTTTTGACTCAAACCCACATCTTGAACATGCAAGTCTTGGATCTGCGACCAATTGCGAAAAGAAAAACAGAAGAAAAAAGTGAAGGCCAATTACCTAAAATCAATTGCAAATTTTCTTGTATCTGCTGTTGAAGCCTAAAAAAATTTCTACTTCTAGATCTGAAAGGAAGACTAATTAATACCTTGGTGTGGTTAATGCTGGGAGGTAGAAGTATTCCGCCCTTTCTGTTTCTTGCAAGCAGGCCTTTCGTGACCGGTGACATCACAGAATCAGTTGGACTCCTGTACCTGAAAATTTCAAAAAAAATAAATTAAAACACACAGAAAAAAAAAGAACTGACAAACTAAATTCTATAAGATTATTTCCGCCAATCGAAGCAAAATACTGGGATCAGTGGGGCTTAGGGAATAGGATTTGCCTTTCGGGGTACTTAAATGCCTTGGGGAGCTTGAGTCGGTCGGGGGTGATAGGTTTTCGCAGTTCATAAGCGGCTGAATCTCGAGATATTTGTTGAATCGGAGATGGTGTTTCGCTGTCTGATTCTGTTGAGACTTTGGATTGCAAACTCGAATTTGTTGAATCGGAGACGGTGTTTTCAATAACCGGAAACTCCATTGAATTGCAAATGAGATGGATCAACTGTAAGTAATTGAATCAATGTTGATTGATTGAGATCAGTCAATGAACACAAGAATCTTGACAGAATAACGTACCTGATGTGATGTCCTTTTCTCCCTTTCCTCAAGTTGGGAAAACAAATTCAAGGAGCGAGAGAGAGAGAAAGGGAGAGAGATAAATCTAGAAAAGAGAAGACGAAATATAAATGAGAGGGTTTTGGGAAGAGGGTTTGCAACGGTCGAATTTGCAGACTCTTGTAGCCGTTGAGATTCAAAGTAAAATTTTCATTTTCTTAATTAATGAAACAAGGAAAAAGAAAATAAATTGCCTATTTTTTAAGAAAATAAATATTATTCATTCTTCACTTTTTATATTAACGGCTATAATGATATTTAAAGGGGAAAAAAAGAAAAAAAAAACTATAATTTTTATATTCATTGTAAAAATATATCATAATTATATTGGATTTTTTTTTTTTAAAAAAAAAAGAAAAACTCTCATTGTGTTTGAAAAACAATGTTAACCTGTAATTAAAAAGAATCACATTATTTTTAAAAATGCATTATATATATATAGTACTATAACTAAAATTACCAAAAAAAAAAAAGATTTTATGATTTTATTGTGAATTTATAAAATAAAAGAAATGTCTTCCACAAATTATTTAAAGTACTCTTAATTTAAAAAAAAAAAAGTTATATACTGTTAAAAACTCATTTAAAAAAAAAAAAATTCGTGCATGAAATTATTTTGCAAGGAAAAGTTTTTTTAGTCTAATCTACAAAAAAAAAAAAAAAAATCCCCCCTATAAAATACGTGTGGGTGTATACACACACACATATATATATATATATATATATAAGCCAAGAGTCATATTACGAGAAGAAGATAAGATTTGCCCCCTTTTGTAGAGAAGGTTTATGAAACATAAAGCAATGTATTTAATTGCTAATTTCGATTTTCTAGAGAATCAATTATTCACCAATTACTTGACATGGTTTGGAGTCTAAAATTACAACCGAGCACAAATATGTAATTCGCTTCACTAAGTTTATTTTAAGCTTACATATATAGTTATAGCTCAAAATATTCTATTTTTTATATTGAAAGAATTTTGTAATATTTTGATATATATTTTAATTTTAAATTTTTATTTATATTTTTTTATAAATTTATTAGGTCACTGTTAATATAATTATGTATTTAATTTTTTTCAAAAAATTTATTAATCTAAAGCTGGGTTAACAATGTCGTTTTATACGTTGCAATTTTCAATGTGATGACTTATTTTGTCCAAAACTTCGTACTTAAGCAACATCTTCTCACATGAGTTTGTTTGTATATACATCCCATACGTATGCTAAATTGATAAAATAAAAATTTAGACTTATATATTTGTTATCAATTTATATTTATAAAGAATTAACCTTAATTATATTTATTACTTAAATATATGTACACACACATATGTATCAAAATATATATCATTTCATATATAAATAATTTATAAAATTAAATAGGTGGGATGTGGGTGTATGTTATTATTTACCAAAGAGAGTGATCAAGTGCTTGTGTGGGAGGATTTTGGAGTTACAAAGATTGGCATGGTGCATTGTTATACTCTCATAATGGCTTAAATTGACCACCTTAAAATTCAATAGCAATGATATCGTACACAAGTTAAATTGACAACCAAGTGGATTAGGCTTTCTCTAATGGTGACTAGCCATAGATGCTAGTCTTAAAGCTCGATCATAAAACACTTGGACAACATCCCACAACTCATGTCATTTACTTTAATCAAAACATTACAAGGTCTTCTTAAACCATCATTTTATCTCTAGGATCATTGGCATCCTCTTCTCATTTTAAATTGAACAGAAAAAAACTTAATTGAAAAATCCACATTGTGGTCTTCTTTGGCCAACCACAATCCACATTACCACTAACATGTTGTGGTCCAAGCTGCACCCTGGCCTCCAAAAAGAATTACTTCTCTCAGAAAAGACCATCCAAAAATTTCAGACAAAGTTTTTTGGTTTTTGAGGTCAAAATTGTTTTATTTGAAGGCTTAACTGTGCACCACAAGTTCATCAATTCAATGTTGATAAACACAAGTCCATTATCTTCACCCAACTCTTTTCTTTTTCCTTTCTATTAAATTCAATGTTGATTACGAATATATACTGGAAATATATATATATATATATATAGAGAGAGAGAGAGAGAGAGAGAGCACAGGAAAGGTTTATTGCAGTTTTAGATAGGAAAAGAGAAGTGAGGCCCGACCTATGAAATATGAATTGGTGTTTTGAAAATAGAGACTGAGCATTTCAAGGCTTGTGCAGGTCTCTCTCTCTCTCTCTCTCTCTATATATATATATATATATATATACACACACACACACACCCCATTCACTGCTTGATGGTGACTACACTTTTTTAAAAAATATATATCTTCTTTCCTTCTCTTTATCTTCTCTTCTCCCTTCAATAACTACCACTGTAAATGTATATAGTCTATACATACAGATGCACTCCTGCTCGTAAAAAGCTGAGCATTACCAACTACTACCCTCATAAATACCATTATTATTACTTCCACTCTTCCTCCCCTCTACTATCCTACTGCCTATATCTACATTCTACATCTACGACATCATTTAATATTTACATATAATATATAAATAATTATATTAGAGAATTATGTAATGAATTAAAGAATATTTGAATATATTAGATAGATAGTCATTTCAGTACATGTCTTTGAATTGAACACTCAAAGACAGCCATGATGATGATTCAGTGGTGACATATATTTCTTTTTATAAAAATTCATGCATTATATTTGTATGTTAATATATTAATAATACATTTTTTATATATAAAATAAAAAGACATTCAAGATGGACGACGTGCATTGAGAATTCAAACACACCTTCATGGAAGCTATCGTGTTAGATTAATTAATAATTATGTCCTATCATATATACACACAAGTTATTCTGTCTATGATGATTAAATATCGCACAAAATAACTCCTGTGATTAATTAATTAATTAATTAATATTACAAGTTAATTATATTCGTCTAGTTAGATTTCATGTAAACTACAGTCGTGTGTGTGTATATATATATAATATTATAAAAGAGAAAAATATAAAGAAACAGAAGAAGTGGTGGAGATGAGTGGAGAAAATGGAAGTGGGAGACATTGAAATGGCAAATAATACTATTCCACGTTCACTACCATTCTTCTTTTTTTTTTCTTTTTCGAAAACCAGTCACTCACCATCTTACCCTCGCGTGCTATTTACCAAAAAAAAAAAAAAAAAAAAACTGGCTTAAAAAAGAACAACCATAAATAAAAACCTAATCTCTTAGTTTTACTAAAATAAAAGGTAGATACCTTTGTATAACAATTTCTTTATGGTATCTTAAAAGTGTTTCTATTTTTTCCTACTTAATTAGGGAGAATAATTCTTTTGCTCCCTCGCTTTGTTCATTAATTTTTTCAGAAAGTAACATGTCCATTTATTTAAAGGAGATAAAATACTTAAGTATGGTTATTGCTTTAATATTGTACTTTAGATGATCTTATTATTCTATTTACTCTTATATTTGACTCTAAAAATATTATAGATACAATCTAAATATCTTAATATTCTCAACATGTACACAACATAAAAGAAATAATAAATATTAGGAAATTTTCTAGTAACAAGTTTATGATTCTCAAGTGAGTAATGTAGCGAGAATGCTAGCAAATATATGAGCTTCAAGGTGGTAAATACAGTACTTGTGATTTAGTTAGCTTTTGGAAGTATTCATATGAGAATGATGGAGAGACACGTAGTACATGAAGGGGAATTTTAGGAGACTCCAGTGAATGTAAAAAAACAGTAAATGATTGGAACAATTTTAACATTTTTATGTCAAGGGTAGGGAGGCTTGTTAATCTTGCTTCAATAGCTCAAACATTAGCATATTAGGCAGCTCCAAGTTAAGCAGATATTAGAATGTTTGTCCTTTAAAATGTCCAAAGAAAGATATTTGATGCTATTATTAACTCTTTTACAAATTCTTTATATAATTATTAGTAGGGTAGTTTTATATAAAGATGGACCTGTTGTTCGATTGTTTACCAAGGCTCGTTGTATGAAGAGTACGAATGGGCTGAAATATACGTATTAAGGGACACATGCAATGTCTTGGTTCAAGCATAATGAATTTGCCAATGTCCCGTCCGAAGATAGAAGTTCGTCTAAAAAATGTGTGGCATTTTCTTAGGGCCTAAGCATAGTGGTGCTGCCATTAACATATTATAAAAACTAATGTTGACGTGTATAAGGCATGTTGTGCACCATGTAGTTAAAGAAACATGCATGTTTTCAAAATGAATGTATCATGTAAGCTTGCATCGTATTCAGAGGACAAACTTTTTTATCAAAATAAGTAGTAATCACTGTGTTTGTGAACTAATGAACTTGGTGTTTTTCATTTTTTATTTTTTAAAAGCTCCAAATTTCTCACTCGTGGCTATCCTTTATGCTTTTTGTTATTTAATTTAGATGAATGAAGTGCTTTTAGAGATAAGATTGATTGTTGCAGTAATAACTTTTTTTTTTTTCCTAGTTAGGGTATAGAGATATGATTAATTATAGTAGTAAATACTTTTATTGTAGTTATCTTATGAGTATTCATTGAGTTGGATAAAAGGTAAAAGAAAAAAAAAACAAATATTTTATATCAAGGAAATTATGTATTGACAATTTCAAATGGTAGGAAATTGGGGGCCTTTAAAAAGACATTTGTTTCAAGAAATGGGCAGAGATTTTTGGGTAATGAGATTGAACATATAATAGATCTTGCAATTAATGTTCGTTGGTGACTAAACTAGGTTTCTAAGAATCTACTACGCCCACATGTTGTAGCTTCACACGAAGTTGAGGAATCCTGCGATACTTGCAAAGAAAGATTAACAAATAGAACAGTAAATTAATTAAACTTAATACAAAACATTACATGTATGCAGTTTTCGAATTAAGGTTAAAATGATAATAAGTGAGGCAATATGAAGAATTGAGAGATAAAACACTTTTAGCGTCCAAAGTTGTAATGATTATTTTGACTCCATATAAGGGGAAATAACACAATGAAAAATTCAAAAGAATTAAAGAAGTGTAGTTTACAAATTAAAAATAATGGAGAACGAGTATAAAGAAGTTTAATTTAGAGGTAATGAATAATTGGAAACCATTTCGAAGAAAAAATTTCAATAAAAGATGAACACAGTTGTTGAATATCAAACTAAATATGTTGTTTTGTTTTTTTTTTATTGTGAGTTAAACAATAACTAGTTCCCTGTTGAAATTTACAGGAGCATGTCCTCATAAATTCGCGTAAGCTTCTTTAATGTAATTTCCCATGACAAATTAAGGAAGTATACTCAACTTCCTATTAGGTTTAGAAAAAGGTAATTAAAACTATTTATTAGTGTAATAGAATTCTCAGTTCTTCAAAATAATAGTAATCCATGTTCAACATGCAATGATAAATAATTTGTATACCAAAAACTAATTTGGAATCATGAACATTGGTGCATGTGATTGTTTTATGTAGGAAAGTTTTCAAAGCAATCGTTAAAGCATGCATACGGGTATACATATATATACATATATACATGTATCGGACGAAATATTAAGCCAATTAAAAATATTTATATTCTTTTATAGTTACTAAACCTTCCAGCTGTAGACCGTGGAAAATACGTTATGTGTTCTTTAGTACATATGAGCTTTAGTTTTTTTTCTACAGAACTTGTTCAACTGTCCAACAGGACAATAATAATTAATATCAGCTTCTAAATAAATGCAACAGAAAATTAGGGTCCTTAGACTCCCCCAGAAAAGGAAATATCTCACATTTAAATTGTTGGAACCAGCCAACCACCACCATAGACGACGAAATCAATACATACATACATACATAATAACTATATAGAATTATCCCCTATATATATATATACGTTATATGTATGTATGCGTATATAATACAACTCATCATCACATGAAAAGTTATTCAAAAAAAAAAAAAAAAAAAAAGAGACGAATAGAGAAAAAAGGGGTTGATAAAGGAAAAAGATGGTCAAAGTTCTGGTACGTGAATACAAGAGGAATTAATGGAGGATTAAAGGGACTGTTTCGTGGGCGTGAAAACCATGTGATCCCATGATAAGACAAAATTAACTCATCCAACCAAAATAATAATAACCAAAATTAATGTATTTGAACACCCATATTATATATTCTACTCTAGAAAAATATATTAGTCATTTATAGTACAAATATATCCTTCATTAATGCAAAGCAAAAGGGCATTTAATATGCATTTCTAAAGGGTAATATTGTTATTTCAAACATGGGACCTCTGGTTTTTTTTTTATAAAAATTAACAGATTAATTATTGTGTTATCTGGGTTGCAAGCAGACCACCTCAGTCTCTCTGTCTCTCTCTCTCTCTCCTATTTAATCCAGTCTCCTATTCCATGCTCACTTCACATCACTGCTCGTACCCACTACTTTTTCTTCTTCTTCTGCGCTAAAGGTCATGGCCATGGCGATCAAGACACAGATCTTTCTTTACATGTTTCTTGTTTTGCTTAGTAAAGGGTCTGCGAGTAAACAAGAAGAAGAAGAAGCTGACAGGATTTCAGCACTTCCTGGGCAACCAAAAGTATCATTTCAACAGTTCTCTGGTTATATTACTGTCAACCGAGTTGCAGGCAGAGCTCTCTTTTACTGGCTCGCTGAAGCCGTACATGCTCCCTTATCTAAGCCTTTGGTTATTTGGCTTAATGGAGGTAACTAATGTCGCCCTTCACCTTCTTAATTATTGCATTATACACATATATATATATATATATACTTGATTACATATACATGTATTGGTAATTATGACAACTTGTTTATGTACTGTTGTGATGTATTGTTTGTGACATTCATTAATGTGCATTAGCAGATCATTATCATTTTGAAAGGTACCACATCAACACTT
>NW_019014678.1:1946838-1993373 GCF_000150535.2 Carica papaya | reverse complement strand
TGCTCCTATTTGCTGAACTGAAAAAAAGATGTGGGAACAAAAGGAAACAGATGAGTCTCTGGGTAAAAACTGTAACAAATAGAGTGCAAGTTGGGTAAGAGAGCTAAAGAGGCTGCAGTCTTCCATAAATTATGAAGATAGGAGCAAGAAGAACTTGAAGTTGGGGGGTGATTCACCATTATCTCAATGATTGATGGCATCCTATCCTGTAATGTCACAGGGTTTAAATGACGCTAAGAAGAGGAATATCATCAAGGGCTGCGTTAGCAGATGGAAACCACTAGTCGTATGCTTTCAAGAAGCCAAGATGGAGGTCGTTGATGATTTGTTCATCAAAAGCCTTTGGTGAATTGATGAATTGGGGTGGCAATTGCTTCCAAGGGGACCGTTGGGGGTGTCCTCCCATTGTGGAATAAAGAGTCTGTTGAATGCAAAGACTTCATTCTCGGGGAGATTATTTCTTCCTGCTTATTTGTCAACAGAAGGGATAATGGTGAGTGGTTCTTCTCGGGTGACTACTGTAGAGGGAATGCTAAGGAGCGCTCTTTGTTCAAAATCGGTTTAAGTCTGTGGAGGGGTATTATGGCCATATGCAACAAGGTGCTTGATTGCACCAGATGGGAAGTCGGGAATGGCAATAAAATCTATTTATGGCAGGATTCCTAGTGTGGGGAGATAAGTCTCATGTCTGAGTTTCCCAATATTTTTGCCATTGCAAGGGACAAGTATATTCTTCTGGGGGATGCTTTTACTATCACTGATTGCAGGGCTTGCACTATATCTGTCTACAAAAATTTAAACGACTGGGAGATTGAGGAATTTGAAAAATTTCTTTCTCTAATGAGTACAGTTGTCGGATACCTTTAACATAGGATTTGATCCGAAGAAATGAGAAGAAGAAGAAGAGAAGAGGACCAAAGCCGAGGAGAAATAGGGATATAAATTTTATTTCTTTTCCGATGATGTCTACAAGCATGGTTAGATAGCCTCTTGTGCTTAAACATCATATTTCCAGCGAGGATCACACAACTGTTTTAGCCCTAGTGACGGCCGTGGCTACTAATGACAGATCTATTGGTAATACAAAATAAAAGAAACCCTAACCCTAAATGTTCGACAAAAGACCTTTTTGCTCATTTTTTGTAATTTTTCCTTTTTACCCTTAATATCCTGACAATGCCCTCCCCTTAAACTGATACCTGGTCTTCAAGGTTGATTTTAGAAAACTTTGTCTTCGAGAATCCCTTCCATGACAATCTCCTCTAAGAACATACTGTTTTACTCGTGCAACAATGTCTTGGGAAGTACCGATCACCACACTTGTAACAAGCAGCTGTTGCTTTTTTACATTCCATATCTCTTCCTGCAGCTCGGGGTGGTTAATCATAATTGTCAGATCTTTCTGAAAATTTGGTATCCTTCCCAGTAAAATATAAACTTCAGGACATTTTCTTAACAGATTGTTATTGCAGTAAGGCCTGTTCGAATACTTGATTAATCGTTTGCGGCTTGAGGAATCTTATTATGGGTTGTAACTCTGACTTGAGGCCACTGATTAAGGTGGATATAAAAAGTCTTTATGAAATTGTTGGGTTATAATTTTCATCCTCTTTTAATATGTTTGTGCATGTTTGCATAGACAATTTTATTTCTGTGTTAGACATCTATACTTTATTGTTACAGATGCCATTTGTAATTGCTGAAACTTATTCACCTTTAGTTTGCCCATAAAATGATTGTTTTTTCTTTCTGTTATTTTTAAGCCCAAGATACAAGACGAATTAATAATAGCTCGTGAGATTGTTATTAACGATGCAGAGCCTTCTGTACGATACAAGCTTACCAAACGCCAGACGCAAGAAGAGGTAAATCTGACTGCTTTACTATATAGGACTGAAGGATAAATGTAGATTATACCACTAAAGCAATGACTTCTTTGTTGCAGATTCAGAGGTGTACTGGTGCGGTTGTGATAACCAGGTTTATGTTCTTCTATTGGAGGGTGATGAGAAGTAATTTTTACTGGCATCTGTTCTTTGCAATTTATTCATTTTATCACTTCTTTCCAGGGGCAAATATCGTCCACCAAATGCTCTGCCTGATGGTGAAAAGCCGCTATATCTTCACATATCTGGAGGGGCTCATGTATGCACAGTATATAGTTTCTTATGGAGCTTTAAGGCTGCTATAGCTAGGATGTTTTGAGTAATTCACTGCCAATTGATTTGTGTATAGTTGCTTTAGTTTTGTCTGATAACATAGCTTCTAACTTCGTGGTTTTTATTCTTCTTGGCTTCACATTTGATTACTTACCATTAATAATGGTAAAAGCCTTGCAAAAATTTCTTTCATCTTCCAAAAGAAGTTTTGGCTTTCTTTTTCAAAATCTTGTGGATTGTCTTTGCAGTTGAAAGAAACAGCAGAACGGATTTTAGCTGTTGATCGTGCAGCTGCCATGGTAGAGGAAATGCTGAAACAGGGCCCAAATGGGGTGAAGGTATACCTTGCACTACCTTCTAGTTCTTTTTCAGATTGAGGCAGTTTAACCCAGAGGCAGTTTAACCCAGTGTATGAATATGCAATTGAATCAGGGTAATCCAGCATTTAGCTCTTGTGTGTACTTGGGATTTGATGCTGATCCATCATTAAACATTGCTGCTCGTATTCGTGGACCAAATGTGAGATTTTCCTTTCCGCTCTCCTTTCTTCTTAGTCATAGAAATTACCTATCAAGATTTCCGACATCTTTCCATCCCTGAGTATTTTTGTAGCTAGCTCTCTTATCTGCCTATAAAAAATGGGACATCTCTATTTATAATTAATATCTGGCTGTGGTGGATATTTAGGTTATCCATCTCATCCATGTAGTTCATTTTACTTGAGTAATTTTTCCTTTATTTTTAAGGAGAGGCTTAATGTGCATTCCTTGTGTCTTTAGTACACACGCACACACATCCACACATATGCACATGCACATACATAGATACTTATACGTATGCAATTTTTTACCATACATGTATATACACAGCCATTTATAGGATTTGCTTCTCATCTACTGGATTTGGTTGCATTGTTTGATTTGTTTATTCTTTAAGTTAATAGTGCATATGACAAAGATGAGAGGTTCTAATGTTGAAGCTTTCTCTGACTTCTCCATACAATTGGGAGAGAATGTTTTTGTGTTGGTGGTTCGGTTTTCTACTTGCAGGACCAGTATATAAATCACATTATGAATGAAACAGGAGCAACTGTTGTATTAAGAGGGCATGGTTCGGGTAACTCTGAGAGCCCGCACAGTGAGGGTACTATTCTTCTGCATCCTTTTTTACCATTTTGCTTGCATGTTGAGGTTGAGTGTTAATCCATGTGCCTGTGCATGTGAATGGATGTGCAACCATTAAACATTTTTTCATCTATTCTCTTGTTCTGATTGCAGAACAGCAGCAACCATTGCATTTGCTCTTATCCAGCAATAATCCTAAAAGCCTTGAAGATGCAAGACTCTTGGCAGAGAATCTTCTGGATACAATTCGAGTAGAATTTGATGCCTCCAGGTAATAATTTTTTGGTTTAATCTGACAATGAAAATTTCTCCAGGCATGCCATATACTGATGCTTCATGTCTTCTCCTGAAAACAGAAGAAGGGAATACTGATTCATATAACCTTTTTGTTCTCCAGAAAATTTGGTAGCATTGTGTTGCTATTGTTAGGTTAATATGGGGATCTTCTTTTAAACTTCACATTCTTGTTAGCAACAGTTTTTCAGTTGAGCATTCCATCAAGTTTACTCTTTGAATGTCTTTTCTTCTCTTCTCAAACTGAAATTTAAACTATGTTTTCTGTTTCATGAGTTGTCTATAAAGTTCTATCTGGTGTAACTTAATTTGCAAACTGTCTAGGGTTTCTTCATGTAAGGTTTATGGTGCTGTGCCACCCCCGCAGACACTGTTGACTGGAGTTCAGAGCTTTGGAAATGAGCCAAAAGTAAATGAAAGTTCAGCTTCTGCTTTGGCATCATCGGCGGTGGGTGTTACACCACCTCGGCCTGTATCTTCTATTACACTTCCTGGGCCTGCTACTATCCCTCAAAGGCCAATATCAAGCGCAGGAGGAATATTAAACTCTGGCCAACTGCTGCCAAATGTGAGCTATCCCCAGCCTTTGTTAACTGGAGGAACAAGCTATAGTGGTTATGGTGGAATATATCCTCAGGCTACACCTCTGCAACAGGTTGCTCAAGCCCTTAAACAATCACCTTCTGCAGTTACTTGTACAGTTGCTTCTACAACGGTAACGAGCACAGTACCAAAGGCAAGTACAAGCTCAACTTCATTGAAGGAGAAACAGCCTCCACAAAAACGAAAATTTCAAGAGTTACCTGCTGGTTCAAGGGGCCCTGCTAAAATAGATCAGGTATCTATGAATTAATTCTCCACCTGATTTTTTAAAATTTCTTCTTCCCAAAAGAAGCTTGTCAGTTTCAGTTTTTATATCCTATGCTATTTTTCATCTGAGCTTTCTCCTTGTCAGTAGCTGTAGTTGCAGTTTTCAAAATTGAAGCAATCAATGTGTGCAGATGTTAAATTTTAGAAGACCAGGGATGGGGATGTAGAAGTTCTGTTTCTGGGGCATTCGATGAAAATGGGGATTGTTCCCCCGATGGATTTAATAAAAGTCAGTGACATCTGAGCGAGTGTAGTCTGGCAGAAAGTTGTATTTCTGCTAGATACTTGATAGTAATAGGGGTCTACATGGAGGTCCGAAGCTGAAAAGTCCTTATATGTTATAAGCTCTATAATGGGTTATGCACTTGTTTACTGTTAGCCTTGCGCGTTACTTGATCATACAAGGAAAAGATATCCTTGGGAACTTTACCTTGCTTCCTTTTTGATGCAGGGGAAGACAGTTAGAGGAATTTGGGATATAGTTGTTAGATTAATCTAATCATGGGCATTCTTGTAGACATAAGGAGTAGTTTGTGAGAAAAATATCTTTTATGGTTGCGTTTCAGTGTTACATTCACAAAGCATCAAAGGAGTGCAGCTCATAGAAAAAGAATTTATAATAAGTTTAGCAAAACGTCAATAAGGTTCCCTAGATCCTTTCTTAGATACAGAGTTGACAATTAAGCAAAATACTTGGAGCTTGGAACCAAGAGTCCTTATCTCTATCGAAGTTACCATTTCAGCCTTACATATTGGTGGCATCTTATTTGCTGCCTGATTTAGTAAAGCTGCCCGTCGAATTGAATTAATGGCATGTTGGACTTTGTGCATTGGAAGCAATCTGCTTGGTAATCTTCACAGACTGATTCATCAAATTCATACAACAATTTTTTTTATTATTTTTTCTCAATAAGATTTAGGAGGTTGCCCTTTCCTTCGGTCGAAGTTTCAATCAGCAAGTAAAGAATTCCACAATCTTTGTTGGCTTCTTTAATTTGTTTCCCTGTAGAAAGGTAATTAGCCCTGTGCCTTTCTATTAGCATCTGGTTCTGGTTTGTCTTTCAATGGATCGAAGGTAAGCCTTTTTTGGCCTTTATAGAAGGTATAAGTATTAGATATTGGTGGGTGCATCATTTTGTAATCATACAAATAAGGTCTCCTTAGCAATATATGACAAGCAGCCATAGGGAATGCATCAAACTTTAATTTTTTAGTTCTCACTGATCTTTAATTGAAGTAAACATCTAGGAGAATACATGTTCTTCAATAGGAAAGCTTATATGGATGAAGTTGCTTCTCTACTAGTCCCTTCAGCTTTTCCACCAGAAGCCTTTGCCACCATATTCTCAATATCCCATTACAATAATACCACCAGAAACCCACCACCACAAGTCACTTGAGTTCAGAAGATGATGTGTTGCCTCCAATTTTCAAGTTCCTCCTCATTTGGGATTGCCAACACTCAATCTATGGATAAAAACTTCTCCCTTTACAGGCAGGAAGCAACCTCTGGTTCTTCTTTGGTACATCGACACTGTTTCTCCATTTAATAATTGCAACCATGTTTAATAGACAAATTGGCATGAGTAGGATGCATGTTGAAGCTCATGGCATAAAAAGCAATGCAACTTAGATTCATTGGTTATACCTTTAGAAAATAGAATTGCTGCAGAGCCTCTATAAGTTGTTGATCTTGGCAGTTTGTTATATCCAATGTCACTAGTCCTGCAACTTGTCTTCCTGAAGTGTATTAAACAATCATTAACCTGACAGAAACTCCCTGTTCAGCAGTAGCATGAGTTGTTGGGAGGACATGTTAGTTGAAAGCAAACAACTTGCTCTTCTGCCCAGTTGGCATGTTGATAAGCATCCCCAAGATAATTAATGCAATTTTGTTTTTTTTTTTCCTTTTAGATATTAGTAATTCAATTGATATCCATTTGAATTGCTAGCCTGTAGAATTCACTAGTCTATTCTTCAATGTTCAAATCATTTTATTTTAGTTTTTCAAATTTCACTTTTAAATTCATTAAGGAGTCAGTTGGCAGAACTGCTTCTTTTTTTCTTGCCTTCATTGTTTGCTGTGTTCAGATTTTTACCTGGCCTTGTCTAGCAGACTGCTTTTTCTGTCTTTTCCACCATCAAGGAGTGAGTTCCTTTCAATTTCAGTTTTGTGAATAAAACTTTTCTTTCTTCTGTCATGGGATTCTTTACAAATTACTTTTCTAGATTTGTCTCCAAATTAAGCAAATTTTTAGCATCCATCGTTACACGAAATCAGGAACTTCGATTAAAACTTCTCAGTCTAAAGAGCAAGTTGTGGGCTTTGAGTAATCTTCCGTTTGCCAAGTTCAGGAGAAAGGTATTTGCACCTATTTCACTGGTCACTGTTTGAGTCATTTAGAAATAAGAAGAGGAGATTTTGATGATTCTCCCTCTCGTCTAAAACAAATAGGGTTGATTTGTACAAATGGGGATTTGGGATAAAAATCTGGACATTACACCTAAGGTGTCTTGGCTATCTATCACATCTAAGAAGTATTAAGTATCACACCTAGAGTTATCACATAACCACAAAATTGAAAAACTTTAGAGATGTTTTATTAATTTACTGCTCTCATAGAGAGGTCACAACCATATTTATAGAGTGCTATATAACTTTTTTTTGACTAGATTATGAAATATCAAAACTGATTTAAGAATACTCCTCAGAATAAAATAAGAATGCTAATACTAAAAATATTAGCAATGCTAATCCTAATACAAATGAGAAATACTAAAACAACTAGAAAAATTAAGAACTAAGAAGAATAAGATCCTAAAGTTACTAAAACTATTATAAGACTCCTCAATAATGTAATAGTTTTATGTTTAATCCTAAACCTACTTAGCATCTAGATTCTTTCTGATGACTGGAAGCCAGCGGCCGTTTGATAGTCAGCTCAGCTGGAAGTGCTGGTTGCAAATTATATGTCGGTATAAATGGTGCATAAGTTCGAGATTGTGAGAGACAGCAGCTGGGAGAGGTTGCAATGGTGAGTTTGGTAATTTGCAATGGAGATTTGCTGTAGGGCTTTGGAGGTCTGCCGATTGGGACCTTCAAAGGCTGGTGGTAAAGGCGGTGTTGATCACCTCTTAGGTGGGTGGACTGGTGGTGTCTTAGGGTTTCTATGAGTTTTTTTTTTTTTTCTTTCAGATGGTTCTGTTGCTATGGATGTAGGATTTTGAGAATTTTCGACTATGGTATTCTTGTAACTCTGGTATCAAATGGGTGTAGAACAAATAGGGTTGATTTATTAATGATACATATGGGTTATTGCCTAAATAGATTAGAAATTCTAATTCTATTAAATGTAAAACTATTATATTATGTAAGAGTCTATTATTATAATGTAGTAAATTTAGGGTTCTGTTCTTATTAATATTTTGTATTATTATTTGTTTTAACATTTTTTGTTTATGGTTAGTGTTCTTAATATGCTAGTATTCCTAGTCTATTAGGATTAAAATTCCTAAATTAGTTTTGGTATTCCATAATCTAGTTGAGAAAAACTTATTTAACACTATTGATATAGTTGTAACCTCTTGAGAGTGTCATTCAAGGATTCAATAACATTTTGAGAATTTTATAGTATTTGTTTGTGTGATTTAATCAGCTATTAGGTTTGATACTTAAGAACTCTAGGTGTGATATATAGGTTTTTCCTCAAATTTCTAAGTAGAAAATTAGCACTAATTTATCCTACATCAATTTGGTATCAAAAGTAAAAGAATCCTACCCTCAAAATCTCAAAACCCTTTTGACATCATCCTCCTTGCATGGATGCGCCTTAGTTTGGATTCATTTTTAGATTTAGTTTTGTAGTGGTGTAAGAGAAATTTTTTTTAAGAGTCCTACTTTTAGTTTCTCTAATTAAAAGCTTGCTGTTATTAAAAGTAATGATAGTGTCTGGTATTTTCTTTTTTGACAAAATAACACTAAGATATCGTTCAAAATATTTGTGTTTGGTAACGGTATTTGTAAATAATTAAGAAATACAATTAATATAATTTAAGAGCTAATTATGATAAAGTAAAGAGCGGTTTGAAACTCCTCTCTTGTTTAGTTGAACAGAGTAAATGATGATTAAGATTTTAGTTTATAAAAATAGTTGTTATTTTGTATATAGGTTGGGGTATTTAAGAAATTTGATGATCAATATAGTGTGAAAATTCTCTCAGCCTCTCACAATCCTCTATCTTGAGGGTTGAGTGAATGAGAGTTTTTGGAGGTTAAACCATCTTTCAATCCAATTTACTTTTTTATAGAACTCACACATTTGACCTGAGTTACAAAAGAAGATATATTGCTTGTGCTTATACGTTTTTTGCCTGTTTAAGAACATTCATTTAATACACGTGGTGCAAGATATTCATATTCTGTAGATCTTTAAGTGTATATGGATAAAATGCACCTCAAAATCGCTTGGCTGGGTAATCCTCTCCATGATACTAATGTTCACATGGCAGAATTCAAATGTCATGAAGAGCTTTTTATCTTGTTCATAATCCCACTTGCTTGGCTCCTTTAACTTCTTTAATAGTTCATAGCAATCAATTTGTGAGTTTGGCTCATCACAATTTTCGGAAGAAATTTTTTTTTGCTGCGGATTAAGTGGGCTTTTAGGTAGTATAATTTATATAAGCTTTTTCTAGTATTGGAGCGCTTATCAACAATATGAAGGGACAAGCAGAGCATTTTTATCTGCACGTACTTTTACTGTTAAGGGTGTGATTTGTACAAGATTCCCAAGCATTTAGGTCTGTTTGTAGTGTACCCTTGTGTCTTTTCTTTTCTCTTTTTTTTCCTCTTTAGTGTTGCCATGAAAATCATGCAGAAATACATGCATTATATGAATATATTTGATCCTCTACCTTTTTTTTTCTTTTTGCAAGAAAATCGCTTGCCTCTTATAAAATAATCTTGATATCTTATGCTGATTTTCTCTGCTTAACATTCCAGGTATTTTCTCTGACCTTCTAAGAAGCTAACTGGCCAATTCCGAATGCCTCTGTTTGGGCCATTGGTTTGTATGTTTCACAGGATTTCAGTTGTGGAGTAATGTGAAGAGCGTTGCTGCTGAAAACTCTATGATTAAAGGGCCAGTCCAAGGTTCTGTGCTGATTGACTGTGCCCTTATGTGTGATGATGTTCATAGCACTTTCTTTTAGGGTCATATCTGGTGGTGGCTTTCTCAATTTGAGGCCATAATCAATATGCATAGCTGCTAAGGATCATTAAGTGGTTAAGATTTTTAACGTCATCAATAATTTGCTAAAACTGCATGAAATAGAGAATGCATTCATTTTAACCAAAAGATCAGTTCTATGTTATAAATGATAAAACTTGCATGTTTCTTGTTAAGGGATAACTTTCAGTTGCCAACTCTTTCTTGGAGGGAGTTTCATTTGTGGCAAAACCTCATTAGGACCCAGTCAAACTTCTTTGTAGATGGATTATAATTGCATTTGTTTGTGGCTGGCAGCCCCTTCAAGAGTTGTTTAGCTAAAGACATGCTAATGAGAAAATTTTGGGGTCAATGAGGAAAAGCTAAGTTCAAGTATTTCTTCATTTTATTTATACTGGCCAAATTATAGTTTCCTGTGTTACATGCATCATGCTGCCTGACTCTAGATTGACAAAGTTACATGGACCTAATTAGTTCATCCTAATGCTAGATGAAGCTTATATTTCGCCCTCCATTCAAATTGACATGTTAAGTTTCATGTGGAGATTTAAACTTCAACATGCTGTAGTAGTTTATATGTTCCTAAGTACCCAAGCAATTAATAATAGTGCAGGTGGTTGGTACTTCCAACCTCCTCAGTAGCCTGAGCTGTGTGCTTCCAAGAAAAAGTAAAAAAAAAAAAAAGGCCATTAGTAATGGTGTTTTCCCTTTCTCTTTTCACTTTTTTACTATTTTTCCTGGACTAAAATTTTCGAAGTTGTCCTGGGAGAAATTTTTTGCCATTACTGCATCTTTTCTCTATCTCACTGAGATTGAAAAGTTGGTTTTGTATTTGCTTTTCTCTAACTCATGACAGGCCTCAGAAATTTTTAAATCAAGTGAACCATTGACTGATGCGGGTGTAAGAAACTTGTTGTCTTTGCCAGCTCCAAAGAAGTTGCTCCAACCAACATCCAATGGCATGTCACCACTTCCAAGATCCATGCCTCCACCACCACCCCCACCCCCGAGAGACATTCCTCCACCTCCAAAATTTACCGCACCAACACCAGCTGTGAAACTGCATGACGCAGACAAAGTTTTGAGACACACAAAATCTGATACAGTTCCAGGTACAAAGACGTTATTGGCTTTAGATAAAGAGCTGGTTAATGCCATTACAGTTTTGGTGAAGAACTAGAAGTGCAAACCTTGGCATTGTTGTATTATAGGAGCAAGTAGCAAAGAAGTAGGAATTGCTTTGCTTATTGCTTCTATTTCTCTGGAAAATTGGCCTTCTAAATCAGTCAGTTGTTGCAGATACTTTGGTTAAGCTAATGGAATATGGGGAGGAAGATGATGACCCTGAGGACAGTGAAGAATCACTTCGTAGCAGAAATTCTTGTGTAATTGCAGGTAGAAAACCATTCTGGGCTGTATGATTCATTTAGTTCTTCATCAGCTAGAATCTAAAAAAGTTCTACTGGAGTTCCGACATGAGTGCCTACCAATGCGAAACCAAAAGGTCTCCAGAATTATTAGGAGAATTAGATGCAGTTGCTTGCTGTACAGGATCTTGTAATTCACCCTGTCTGCTTTAGCAACTGGTGGCTTGTGCTCTTGGGAGAAGAAGGTGGAAGACCCATGTTGTATTTTTGGTCGTAATTTGAATCACATGTACACCACTAGTTTTACACTTGCTGGTGTGTAATTCTATATGCTGGAAGTATTTGCATAATGCAGTAGGCCAAGACAGGTAGAGTCTATCATATATTTTGTACTTCGTACCCAAGAAAGGTGATTGTGCTCACCAGTCAGCTTTAGAGCTAGAATCTCCATTACAGGGCTTTGAGAGCTAGGGTTTAGAGATCCTTTTTAGGAAGTCTAATAGGAGCGGGAAAGAAAGTTTATTTATTTGTCAATTTATTTTCTTTGTTGTTATGTTTAAGGATCATCTTCTTTGCAATTTTACATTTTTTTTTTTACTTTTTATCTTCCTCATTATTGCACTTTTTGTGAGAGCAAATTCATTGATCAATTTTCTTTTTGTTGTTGTTGTTGTGTTTTTTAAATTGGAGACTATTAAAGTATCATTACTGTATTTAGACTGTAAAAATAATGTTGCAATTATTTGACATTTGGTTTTATTTTGAGCATGTTACATATATGCCCGCATTAAGAAAAAAGAGCCCTAAAATACCAAAATTTAAATTTGTGTTCTCATTGCTAGTTATACATAAAAGAACTATAAGAAATATAGTTCTTAATGTTTTAGATAGAATATAACAAACCAGTCCAAGTACTTAGTAAAAACTACTTAATTATATTAGAGATTTAATTTTCTCTTCTTGGTTACATTAAATGATGTGATTCTACCCAAACCTTCGAAAACAATAATAATAATGAGTGTTGATTATTTGTTAATCCCAAAACATATTTTATAATTTTTATTCTAGAAAAAAGAAAAAGAGTTTCAAATTCTTAACTATACGTAATAAATGTAGTTTTTTTTTAATAATTAATTTAATGTTTACAATATCTTTAAAGTAGATGTACGTTCATAATTATGAATTTGATATTGTTTGTTAGAAAATTTTATATAATATTTACAAAAAAAAAATGTGTACATAAGAGTATTATAAAATTCCTCAGCTAAATGATATTTTTTAGTTTGGTGAACAATCCAACCACTCAATTTATTGTTAAGACACGAAATAAATGACTTTCGTCACTAATAGTTAGACAATTTATTTAGTGTCATTCATAATTTCAAAACTCATATATACGATTTATTGTTTAAATCTATTTTTACTTATTTATACCAAGTGAGTTAAATTAATAAAAAAAAAAATTTGAATTGACTTGTTTAAGTTTAATAGATATATATATATATATATATATTAAATTTAAAAAATAATTTAGCAAATTTGTTTTAATATATATGTAGTGAGTGAATGAATGAAATATATTAAAGAATTGATTAGTCAGACTAGCTACAAAAAGATTATACGAATCTAGCATGTTTTAAGTCCAATGCACACGCCGCAGAGGGGGGATTCGTAAATGAGATAAAAGACACAGATTTATACGCTCGCCCCCACACAATTGACTCTTTCCATTGTTATGGGACATCTTTAGCATTCAATTTTATTTGTTTTCAACCAAAACAAAAATCACCAAATAATGAAGAAGTTGTCAAATCCTGCCTGAAATTGTACATTAGATTTTGGGGTCTAACATATTTCACATCAAAAAATTACAATTTAGATACACCCAATAATTCTTTCTCCAGGTTTTGTCCTTTTGTCCATTTAAAGTAACTATCAACACTCCATTTTAGTCTTCTCCTTTCTTTCTTCCTCTTTCACCTTTTACTTCTTTCATTATAAACAACACTTCAACTTCCAGTTTATGTCAAAAGTATGTAAGAGTTCCTCCTCCTTTTTCTTTCTCCTTCCTCCATTTTCACCCATGCCACGTTGCCATCTCTTTGTCCATAAGTTTTTTCTACATTTTTTTTTTACAAGAATTAAATTTAACAAAATTTTTATTTTGTAGTCATTAGATTGAACTTAATTATAAAAAATTATTGTTGAATTTAATCGGATGAGTCATCCATGATGGGACCAGACTCTACTTTGAGTTATTACTTAACTTTAAATAATGTAAAGACTCAGAATGTAAAAAAAAATGAATTTATAATTTAAATGTATAAGTGAATAATAATGTTAGGGTTTACATTTCTTACACAATAAATTGAATTGCCTAATAGGGTTATAAGAATGTTCATTCTGCGTGGTTCATAAAAGACAAATGATGATTAAAAAAAAACAAATAAATAGTATCCTATGACAACTTTCACTAGCACTTAAAGGTAGTATGGGAGGTGAACTACTCGCATCCCTCTTACTGATCGGGATCTGGATCTTGGTCTTTTTAATATGAAATGGTTCATGAAAGAGTGAACTATACTAGTATAGTAAGAATACCACACTAATCACTGATACGAAAGATCGAAAGTTGGTAAAAATCAGAAAACAACTAATGAACCCTTTACTTTAAGTAAATACATTCAACTTTAAAATTTTTTAGTCGATACTTATTGTTACAGTTTTTTTCCAAAATCAACCTATGAAGACAATTAACCAAATGACATTTCAGATTTCATGCATATGATCAACAATTCTTCATTTTCAACCTACTTACTAGGACCCCTGTAGGTCTATAGGGATATCTCTCTACTCGTGAACCCAATATCAAGATTTGACAATTAACCCGACTGTCCGCATATCCAGTCCGTTAATGGGTGCCAAAAACACCATCGTCTCGATACCCCGTCCGATATGAAAATGAACCATATCTCTAAAATTCTTTCGGTATGAGACTTCTCAGCCCCATCCAACTGAGATAATGTTCACGGTAGAGTTCCCTATATACCGGATCCGTCCACCTTTTTTCAGGATGCCTAGTAAACTTTCATTTATTTAGACTCTTATCATCCAAACAACCACTAAAATATACTAACATCTCATTTTATATTCACAGATTAATTTAAGTGATACTTAAACAAGTGATATAGTTTAACATAGCCAAATAACCAATAACCAAAATATTAAATAAATAATGTAGGGGAACCAAATAATCAAATAACTGAGAAGACCATAAAAACCATCAATTCAATTACGCACAGTATAATAGTGAGTAAATATAGGCAATACAGGAAAACAAACAAATAGAGAATCATGACAAATGTAAACTAACCGGTTCTGATTCCACTAGTGACTTGTAATATTTTTAGAGTTTTTTTAATTCTTTCACTAAACACACAATTATTGATTATTAATTTTTAATTTACCGTAATCAAGAATAGAGTGAGAAATCCTTACTTGGATTGATATTTTTAAATACCTTGCTATCTATTACGCCTCCTAACAGGTCTCGAGTTTCTTGAGTTTTTTCTATGAGAATTCAAAATACTCGTCACGTACCTAAAAATACCTCAAAAATCTAAAATTAGTGTTGAAAACTCTTTTCGGCCCATTTTAGGATTTCGGCAGGGTGGCACTGTGGTGCTTTGGCGCCGGTTCCACAGTCCATGGTGGCAGTTTGCCTTGGCCTGACTAGTTTTGATCGATTTTGGCCGGTTTTATACGTATCTTTGCAGAAAATACGTTAGGGAGTCTCGGTTGGTTAGAAAATTATAAAAAAATCGAACCCACCAGTGGAAGAGTCTCCGTGTGCGGAGGCTATGCCGGTTCTCCTTCGCGACTGGAGTTTCTTCTTCGACTAACTTGCACAGAAAGGGACGGTGAACGCAATGGTTAGAAAATTGTGTGAAACAAAAAACAGGAATAGGCTCATTGGAGGGGTTTTAGGATTTCGGCCGTGGTGGCTCCGCTGAGTTTTGCCTGCAGTTTCTGGCTCGCCCGCAGTTTCTGGCTTATTCGCTATTCTTTTTGCTCCGACATGGCCACAAGGAGACTTGAAATCAAATTCCAAGCGGATATGGGAGAATTTTACCTTTTTTGGCGGTCGACGGTGACTCTGGTGCGACAACTGATCTTTCTTCTTCAGCGAGGGCAGGTGCGGCTAGGGTTAGGGTCCTCCTGCGACGCGATGTTTATATACTTATCCCACGTCGATCTGGACCGTCCATTCACGTGAACGTGGAGCGAGGAGGTCATCCGATTGTTGCCTTTTTAGACCGATTACATGGGCGTTTTTGGGCCGTTCATCACAATTGATCTCGTTCGTCCGATCGTGTCTAATGAGAGAATGCATTTAAGTCGTTCGCGTGCGTAGGATTGAATCTGGGCCGTTGGATTGTTGGGCATGCGAATCACCCACGTAGCGCCGATGTCAGCATGTTTTACCACGCGGTGTGCTCTGATTTGTCATGATTGCTGACTGAGCCGTCATACGTAACTAAATTTCTCATTTTTGTGTTTTGACCCCCTGTCTTTAATTTTTCTTTCAAAAATACCCCCCAAACTTAAAATTTCACATCTCTTTTCAAAAATTGCTTTCAATTTCGTCCATAACCTATTTTTTTCAAATAATTTAATAAAATTAAATAAAATTAATATTTTAAATTATTTTTATAAATGTAAAAATTAATTCTGAACTAAATTTCGGGTTCGGTTATTACAAATAAATAGTTAAAGGAAGTTATAACTTCAAATTTTGAAAATTGGTGGTTAATTATCATATTCAAAATGAAGAAAAGTCACCACTTACTAAAATCTGGAGAAGAAAAAAAAAGTTACATAACAAAAAAGACTCTCTCTCTCACACAAAAAATTCTCCAACTTTGATTCTTGTTAACAAAAATGAGGATTTTTTTTTGTTGATTTGTTTCTTTAAAAAATTTGGATTTCTATAACAAATATTTATGTTATGAATATTTTTATATAGTTTATTATTTATTAATATGATTATATGTATTGTATGCATATTGACATTGAAAATTATGTATATTTATAAATTGTATGTTAATTCCATTAATTTCTAACAATTGTATTATAAAAATTATTGTAAGTCTCTAATTTTATTTTTATGTGGTTTTTGACTGTTTTTTTTAAAAAAGTTTCTAAGTTAATTTACTTATGAAAATAAATTTATTTTGAGACATGTCATTATCATTTATTAATTATATAATTGTCTCCTTGACTAAATTCATAAGCATTTAAAAATAAAATTAAACATGATATATTTAGAACTACACTTCTTACAACACTTGTTGAAAATCATCTTAATACTTCTCGTTGAAGTTGACTAAAAAATTATGCTCATGTCACTATTTACAATAAAATGATATATTTATTAAAAAAGTAACAAAAATAAATTAAAATATTTTCTTTTAAGAAGAAACAAATTAAAAACTCAACATATAAATTATATATTTTTTTAACTTAATTTTATCAATAAAATCAAATCAAATTGTAATGTCATTATTTAAAATCAAATTAAATAGATAACTAAACATTGTTAGATTAGATATAAATGGGTAACTATTATATATATTATCATGTTTATTTTATTTTAATATTTAAAATTATTTAAAACATATTTATAATTAATTAAAGATTAAGTTTTATTTTTACATAAAAAATAAAAAATTGATACATGACAATTTTCAATTTTATATTATATTATATAAGAGTATAAAAAAATAAAATTTAATAAAAAATAATAATTATCTAAAAAAATTAAAGTAAGTTAATGAACTCTAAACTCGGGTCTTAAAATCGATAATTTAGCAGAAATAGTCTTTCTTTTTTTTCTTTTTCAAGAAACGATTCGGATTAACGAGCAGAAAGAAATTGTACCTGACGAGTTGGTAAAATATCTACAAATACATGCATGACACCATATTTGCAGGCAGCCCTCGTGATGGTGGTGATGGGCGTTTAACAGTGCGGTTTGAAGGAACTTCTTCCCTCTTTTGTTTGTTTGCCTTGAATTGGCAATGGCTCGTTGAGATACGTGAAACATCTCCCAAGTGAAGTAAAAATTTAAATAGTTTAAATAAAACAAAATAAAAACTTTAACTCGCATTTATATACCAAAAATCATCAAATGTAATGGCTGCACAACGGCACTTGTCGTTGTTATTTGCTAACAACGCTGCTCAACAATAGTAGTCTGGCAGCACAGCATCACTTGCCTCTTTTCTATCTTTTCACTGAAGTTCTCAAAGTTCTAAACAACAAGTTCTATAATTTTTTTTTCTCCTTTTGTTTTTCAAGAAAGAATTATGGCCTTCAAAATGGGTTCTCCATCAAATGCAATGGGAGTAGTAGTAATGAGTCAAAATTGTGGAAGATCAGCAGTTGGGTGTCTTAAAGTAGTGGGTGATGGAGGTGTTGGTGGTAGGTTCCCTTCATTTCTTCCCAAAGAGATTGAGAAAATCAAAGACCCATTTGCCAGAGCTTTGGCGCGGAGGATAGAGAGGCTTCCTGTACCTTTGCAGGTTCTTTTCACATCTTTTTAATCCTTCTGCTCTCTCTCTCTCTCTCTCTCTCTCTCTCTCTCTCTCTCTGCAGTTTTCATGTTTGTACTAATATCTGAGTTACTGGGTTTTGCTCCATTTAGTGATTGGTTCTCAATTTAAAAGGTTTCTTTTTGTTTTTTGAAACTGGAAGAAAGTTTCTTCAAATGGTAAATATGGTAACAGGAGAGATGGATTAGTGTCCATGATTAGCCTTTCTTTTTCCTGTTGGAGATCACATGAGAATGTGAGAATCTTGAGTGGTGATGAGACACAATCATTCATGCACTTGGATGGATAACATGATTAAAGAGGAGATTGTCTCTTTAGAAAGAACCAACGGGTAAAAAGTGTTGAGATTATTCCTTTTCTTATGAATTAATTATATGATTCTTTGAGATTAAATGAGACTGAAATTACCCATCTTAAGTCATACTCACTTCAAGTAAATAAAAATTTTAAAAGCGATATATTTTGTGAAGGAAAGGAAATTTAAAAAAATTAAGATCTGTCATCATCATTACTATTTGGAATTTTGTGGGAAGATAAAAATGTTGTAGAAAGAAAAACGAAGGAAGATCTATGGATCCGAAAGAATTGTAGAAATGTAGTTTTCAGTGCTACAAAATTTTGAAATCAAGTATCAGATGCACAAATGTATGCCGTTCACAAATATCAAGCAGGTACTGCAAGAAATTCTGAAACAGACTATTTATAGTTATTACTTGGAGAGTAGTAATTATTGAAAAAATATGTACTATTTGCATCATTCTTTCTACTGTACTATGATTCCTTTTGCTAAAGATTGTGAATAACTATCTTCAGATTCTAATAAGTTTTAGTAAGTCCAAAATGGTTTTGATGAAGTTGTCTAGATGATGAAATACAGGCTTCTGTAGCTTTTCAAATTCTATTTTTTGAAGTTTGTGGTGGATGTATAATCAGATTGTCTGGTTGAAAAAAATGACAGTACTTGTTTTAGGTTTGCTTAATGTTCTTGATGTTTTCTTTACCAAAGAAAAATGTTATTGATGTTTCAACAAAATTGGCTTCCTTGTCATGATGCGCTTGTTTATTGTGTTATTGCCATTGGTCTTCTTGCCAATGTGAGACTTATCACGTGCACTTGTGATAATTGCAGATTGGAGTGTCGGAATGTTGTATAATGAGTAGTTGTTTAAAACCGCATATGCAATTTGAAAAACATCCTGTTGTTCTTCTCCATTGCTTTGACAGGTTTGTGATGTTTGAAGCAGGGCTCCACATACATTGTTACCTTATTTCTAACTGAATTTTGCAATATTTTGTACTTCTTAGTTCTTGTTTAGAATGGAGATGCACATACCCCTTGCTTGAGCAGGCTGGTCTCGAGGCTTGGGCCATTGATGTTCTTGGATGGGGGTTCTCTGATTTAGGTATTTTGACTGGTCTTAACTCTTCTGATGAAATGAAGCTATGCTTGACGTTTACTTAACTGGGGATATGTGCTTTGGTACTAACTGTTTCTTAATTTTCACTTCTAACATGCCTTAGAAAGGCGTCCACCTTGTAACGTAGCATCTAAGCGTCACCATCTATACCAGGTACATAATCAATTTCCTTTTATTTGACTAGTTTTACAATTTTGGTTTAATCACCTTTCTCTTTTTTATACTTGGTTTGCTGTGACAAGTTAACTGTTTTATCATGTTTGTCAATAATTATCTTAATCTTCAAACAGCTTAACCTCTTGCATTTGCGTTTCAATTTCTCAATTATTGGACTCTTATGATTTACGTTGGCATCATGGGTTGGATTTGTAGAATGGTCTTGATCTCCAAGTATGTTACTTTAGATGGTAATTGCTCTATTATAATTTGTTTTTTCCTGTTTTTATCCCAGCTTTGGAAGTCCTACATCAAAAGGCCCATGGTTTTAGTTGGACCAAGCCTTGGTGCTGCAGTTGCTATTGACTTCACAGTCAATTATCCAGATGCTGTAAGTTTATCTCCTATGATTCAGGTCATTATTATTTACATGTGCTGTTGAAGCAAATATTTTCTTATTCTGCCTCAACCTATTTCCTATTTTCTCTTGCAACATTTGTTAGTTTATCTGGTTGTTGATTTTTAGCCTTGCAAGCTTTGATAGATTATCCAGTAAAATATTCTGCAATCAGAACCTGATACTCTACAGAAAAAATACTGGTACACCTAGAAATGAGAGGATGGAATAATGCCAAAGAAATTTTCGAAAAATCATCTTAGTTGAATTTGCAGTCAGATGAATTTTTGAAGCCAATAATGAAGTACCTGTAGTCTTTTCCCATGCTTGTCTGCAGATCAATTATCGATATGTCACGTATCTTTGACATGTAACTAGTGAATTTTTGAAGTGTAAAAAGAGAAGAGAATAGGATGGAAAAAGAAGACAGAAGAAAGGATACTCGGCAAGAATGCTAAGAACCAAGAGATTTTGTGCTTAATATTTGTCATTGTTGAAAGAGTGGATTACAGATCTATATATACTCCGAAATCAGACTACAATCTAACTGAAAATCTTGCGGATCTAAACAGAATGAAAATGGTTACAACAAAGAAGAGATGAAGAAAGAAACCGCTAGCTGTGGTGGGAAGACCCTAACCAAATATTGATGATCAAGACTGATATGAATCCTGGTGGATTGCATTGTTGATCCTGGGTTCCGCATTGGAGACCCTTTTTTCTCTCTTTCACTCAGATTCTGCCATGTTAATTAACAGCTGTCTGCCTCTGATATACTATCAGGGGCTTTTCTACTCTGTTTCTGAGTCTATCTTTTTTCTCTTGAGTCCAGTTCGGGACAGAATACTCAAGTTTTGCAAGTTTGGAAATGATTTTTGTGACTAAGGGCTGGAAATGAATCTACCTCTGCAAAAGCATAATTTTCATAAAAGATAGCCTGCCCTCATTGTAAGTCATAGAACTGGTGCCTGTGGTGTTGGTGCTCAGATGAGTCTTTATTGTTAGGGAATTGGTGAAATAGAAAAGAATGATGTGATTGTTGAAGACAGACAACATCCTCAATTATTTTGGTCAACTTACATCTTATATATAAATGATTCCACTTGAGTGCACTAGATTAGGATTCATTCCAATGGCTTGCTGCTGCCGAGGCAGTGTAAATACCCTAGACACAGATAGTCCAGGTATTATAATGTCAATGTTTAGTTCTCTCACTTTCATGGTATACCTGTTCCTCCTTATCACTGTGTACCTCAAACTCTCGCCTAGGATATGGTAAGTTGATGATATTGTGCTTATTACATATTTTTGCTCCTCTGCAGGTAGAAAAGTTGGTTTTGATCAATGCAAGTGTATACTCGGAAGGCACAGGACAATTGGCGAAGTTGCCTAAAATACTCGCATATGCTGGGGTTTGTCTCCATATTCCATCATATTTACTGTTCTTGTTTAGCTTTTGAAGGTCGTTGATCTTCAGGATATCACATCTTAGTTTCATTTACTTTATTTTTCATCTACTACTTACCTAATTTAGACATTTGAAGTTATTGACGGTACTAGCAAATTATCATTATAACATTATAAATTTTTTGTGAGAATCAAAGTAGGTAACTTGACTGATGAAGGACTATATCATTATTTTGGTCATTCTTGTTAGAAAAATAATTCCTATTCTAATACTTAGATGCCTCTGTCATTCATATATGTTTACTCCTTTTACAATTCGTTCAAGGATATTAGAAAATAATTACACTGTTCATGTTTAGAAATCACTATTTCCTCTTTGTTCTGACAGTTCTTTTTCCTTCATTCCCTTAAATGGCTAATAATGGTGATTATTAGGAACTATTAGATTTCTCTATGCTACGGAATTATTTTAGTCATTTGTCAGATAATTTATTCTGTCAGGACCCTCTGATCCTTCTATATTTCTTTATGTATCAGGTTACTTTACTGAAGACCTTCCCCTTGCGTCTTTGGGCAAATATATTAGCCTTCAAGGGGGTTCCATTGTCTATAAACATAGACTGGACTAATGTAAGCGATTTTGTTTTCTCAGCTTACGATCAAAATTCATGATTTTACCATTTTCAGACAGTATTTGCAATGTCAGGGACTTATGTATTGTAATGAACCCACTAACCAGTTTGCTTGAAGCTGCATAAATGGAATCTAATATTCATTTTATTCTCATGCAAAACTCCAGGTTGGCCGCTTACATTGCCAACTGCCTTGGTGGGAAGATGCAACAGTCAACTTTATGGTTAGTGGAGGTTACAACGTTATTTCTCAGATAAAGCAGGTAAAGTATATGATAGACAAATATTAGTAACATTTCACACAAACTTTACATGCTTTTTAACTGAAGATATGGTTCTTTGTTATGGTAGTTGCTTGTAATATCTGACCAAATCCATTTACGACTTTCTGTGAAGAGGTAGAAAAATTTCCATGTCAATCTTCCAATTTTTCTTTTTGACTTCTCAAGTTTTTGCTAAAACAAGTTCTCTGTACTCCTCAATGTCCTCAATGAGTGCCAAGCTTGCAACAGTGATAGGGGAGTTATGACTCTGTTTGATACATAAAAATATTTTTGAGGTTTTATTTTCTAAATTTGCATGTGTTCATATATAGGTTATTTATGGAAGTGCTGAGAAGTGTGTATTATGGAATAATCAATAAAAGAAATTAGAAATTGTTTTACATACTAAATGGAGTCATTCCATTCAGTACATAAGAATAAAGTTTATTTTTTATTTTCTAGATTTATGTGTGGTTATGCATATTTTTATTCATGAAAGTATGTAAGAGTTGCATGTTTGTATAATAATTAAAGTATAGATAAAAAAGTTTTCTGGAAAGCACTAAATAGTATCTTAAGATTTTCTGGCTCAATAGTAATCTTCCTCATAATTTTCTTCATCTTTAACTAACGTATATGGTTTTGTGTATAAAATACATATAAATTTAAAAAAACAAAAACAAAAACTAGAAAAACTTTCATGTAATGGAGCTAAGTTTCTTGAGACTAGACTCCTAGAACTGCTTTAGTTGTCGATTAGGGTCTTTTTCATTCTGTGAAACATTAGGGATGAGCAATGAACTGTTTAACTAGGTCGTGAAAACTGGAAAGTACCCAAACTGACTTTCCTTACACTCAGGCAGAATTAGAACCAAATAACCTACAACATGCAACTAGGGATTTTGCTTTTGTTGAAAGAATGCAATTGCGGATCAAAAACTGAGGTAGGATAAGTCTCAGAAATGACCTTTTCCATGCCAACAGTGTGTTTCTCTTCTACATGCAGGTAAAACAGAAAACACTCATAATCTGTGGTGAGAATGATCAGATTGTCAATGGTCAGCTTGCAGTGGTAAGTTTTTGTCAAATCAAAATATTAACAATGATTTACTCTTATCTATCATGAGTCATCTTAATGGTTGAAAACTAAATGTCTTAAGCCGCATGATCATACAATTGTATAACTTAATACTTGATCAAGAGATACGCAAAGATCAAGTTTGAGGGTTAGAACAGCTAATAGATTCTTAGCCTATATTTGGAACAGATTAGAAGTTTTTTTCTTTAGATTTGTTTGCAAATCCATGCTTTATTAAAAGATTGTTGAAAATTCTCTATAAAATAAAAAGAATCGAACTCATAAGAAATGCATGTCAAACTCAATCAATTTTCATGGTTTTAAATACATTGTTCTAATTCCACGTGAAATTTCATCCATGATCAATTTCTTTTATCAGTCTAAACAATTTACATTCTTTATTAATTGAACAAAATTTGGTTTTATAAATAAATTTCACAAAATCCAATTTTTGCTCTAGACATATTCTTAGCTGTGGTTCTTGACATTTGGAATTCTGACCTTGTAGCTTTTATCCTCTAAGAATCAAATCAAACATACACTAGAACAATCTGCATAGCTAATTCAAATGATATTCAAGTCTGTATAATCAATTTTGAAGGCCATAATTTGACTGCCCTCTTTTTCTATGAACATGATGTAGAGGCTGCATTCTGAGCTACAGAATGCAATTCTGCGACAAGTACCTGATTGTGGTCACCTCCCCCACGTCGAAAAGCCTGATCATGTCGCCAAGTTGATTGTTGATTTTGCTAGAGGTGATAATTGATGACAAGGCAGGCTACATAGAGACATAGAAGGTTATCACTAGCGATAACCCTGTTTGACGATCAATGCTGGTAATTGCCTTCGTAACACAGTTTAGTATTGTCTTGAGATAGGTAAAAGGAATCAGTCTTTTGTGAAAATCATTCTGATATTTAGGGTATATTGTCATTCCGTATGGTAGTTCCTCATTTGGCCGTGTAAGAATAAAATTTCTGGATGAGTTAACTTTGGCTGTGCATGCCATAGAGCCTCTATGATGAGCTCCAAAATTATTCTGGTCCCTGACTTTTGTTTTTTTGTTTTTCCTTTTGTCCCTGACCTTTTACATTCTTAAAATTAAAGATTTACCCTTTTCATTTTGTTTCCAATTTGATCCTTCCCGCAATCTTTAAATTATTTGCACGTAGTATATTTATAAGAATAAGAGTATATAAATTCTCTGAATATTTACCATTTGCAAACCAAAGGTGAATGCTCTCTGATCTTTTCCATTTAGTCCTTACTGGATGTCAATTCAATATGTATTATATGCTGAGATTACATCAAGGAATAAAATGTGGAACTGGGTTGAAGCAAAACAGTAAAGCATTTAAGTGCTTCTACCACAGACCAAAAGAAGCTATGTTTGTTTTGCTTCAGAGACAGAGAGAGCCATATAGGAACAAGAGTGAGAAGAGCAGAAAGCTTCCATTGTCATTTGCATTTTAAACTGGAGGCTGTGTTAGTAAGTTTGTTAGCTTCTTTTTCTAATAATTGAGTTTAATTTAGAACGTATGATGTTTCTTTACACAGTTATGGTTTTGTAGAGAACCCTATAATTGAGTGATGTTTTTGTAATTTATTCATGAACATAATAATACTGATAAACTAAAAATTGATGTATGAGAAAACACAACCAATCCTACAATAGGAAATGATTTTTCCATTGTAACAAAAAGAATCAACAAAAATGAAAATATGAGAAGGGAAGAGTTTATTTCAGTTGTTAAACGACCTAACCGAATTTATTCGGTTATTTTAATTTTGATTTTTTTATTTTTATATCTCAATCTGTTGAATTTAATTATTTTATTTTGATTTATTTTTTTTTTAATTTTTAAATTTTTTAACCGTAATTGATTTGATTGATATACATTTTTATTAAAAAATTGTTTGTAAAAAATCATACATCATTAATTTTAAAAAATTAAAATATAATTAATTATTTTAATGGACTAGTACCTAAAAACATTTTAGGTTATATTATTTAATTTCTTAATTTAATTATATATATATTTTTTTAAAAATTGCTATTTTATAAATTTTTTTAAAAATGATCTTTTAAAATAATTTTATAAATTTAAATAAAAAAAATTTAGAACAGAACAGTGTAACTCAACATATATTAACATAATAACTTAAAATATGCTTAAAAAGTGAGATTCAATTTAAAAGATACACTCGAACCAAACAATTTGGTAATTTACTTTATTTTATAAAGAAATGTCTCGCAGTACGTCCCAAATAGTTGGACTTAAACCCTAAATTCCAATCACCGTCTTTCCCCGTTTTCCCAATCTCTTAAACCCTCTTCGAGGTTCTACGGTTATATTGGTTCGGAGGGGAAAGGAAAAAGGCAACGAAGAGAAAAGAAATAGATGGATATCGATGAAGGAAGGGAAGAAGAGGCATCGAGGAGGATTCACGTGAAGTTCGTGACGAAGCTAAAGCCTCCCTTCAAAGTTCCTTCAACTTCCATTGCTATCCCCTCTAATCTTACTCGCCGCGGCCTCTCCTCTATTGTCAACTCCATCCTTAGAGCCGGTAAATCTCTCTCTCTCTCTCTCTCTCTCGTTTAGATGTGCGTAAGTACATGTATTTATACACGTGTTGCGAATACATGTACAAATTACTTAAATATATGCATGCCGCATATACCTATTTTCCAAATTGAAGTACTGAGTTTTGGGATGTATTTTGAGCAGATAACCCTGAATGGGAATCGGAGCCCTTTGATTTTCTGATCAATGGAGAGCTTATTCGGCTATCAGTTGAGCAGTTTCTTCTTGCCAAAGGAATTTCCGCGGTACTTCCATTCCTCCATCTTTGTCTTATTGCTAAGTATCTTCAGTAATCATATATATCCTTAGTTGAAATGCATAGTTTTATGAATCCACTCTGTTTCTCGGTGAAGAATGAAGGATTTGAAAAATGCGGGAAAAAGTAGAGTATTATATAAGAGAAGAAGCATAATTTATTTTATTGCTTGATTTTCTGAGGAAAATGATGCTTAGAAATAGTTAAAAAAAGGGAAATTTATGATGGATGCAGGACTTGTTGGATCTTCTGAAAGCTTGTTATTCTTGGCTATCTTTTGGGGTTTTTCATTTACTGAACATATTTGGTCGGGCTTGCTTGCATCTTAGAATTTTAGTCATGTTATGTTTTCATGCTAAAATACTAAAATAACTGTATTTAAGAAGCTTTTACTTTTTAAAGTATTTTTCCTGTTTAAAACGGACTAGAATTTATTCCTTGTTATAGGAAAAAACTCTGGAAATTGAATACATAAGGGCAGTGGCCCCACGAAAGGAGGAAGAGCCTTCTTTACATGATGATTGGGTTAGTGCAGTTGATGGTTCTAATCCAAGGTAACCATGTCACTTACTTTCACTCTGTATACTGATTTTGGGAGTAATATATTTTGAAATGCACTTGGGATATCTTTAATGAGCATAAATTAAGCAATTTAACTTTGTTTTAAGCTGGATAAGTCGTGTAATTGTTTTCTCTAGATTGATTCAAACTTGACCATGGTATTATTTTTTTGATGGATCACATGCTAGGAAGAGCATATGCCAATCTTATTTTGAGGCCAATATGCTCAATCATCAATTTGGTATATTTTTGCACCTTCTCTCTGTATTAATTTCCTTTGGTGTCTTCAACAATCCAGTTCCACATAATGCATTAGAGTGGCCAGCTTGTACGTGTGTTTCTGAATTTGTGATCTTTTCACCGAGCAACTTTCAAGTCTTGTTGGACAGTCTTCATAGTAGAAAGTCAATGAATGTGCTTCTCACTCCTTTGGCCACTGCATTGGTTATTTGGAAAACAAAGGAGTAGAAGAATTTTTTTGGGCATTTGCTCTGCTTTGATAGAATGAGAGATCACTGGTCCCTGACCTTATTGTTTTTGTTCATCCTCTCCTTGATTGAGACATTCTTGGGATGCTGTTAAGTTTGCTTTTTGTACATGGGTTGTGTGATCTTGGTGCCTTGTATACAGTACTTCCTTTCTATTGGCAAAAAAATGGAAGTTGCAAGTCTTACTCTTTATGACTGTTCTGCTTATTTCTTAGTTGGGTCTATTTGTTGTCTCCTGAATTAGTTGCATAATTTTTTCCTGCTAGCTTTATATAGAAAAATTGTTTTAATCCTTCCCTTAAGAATATATGCCCTAAACTGTCTCTAGTTATTGAAGCACTCTGGCTGTCTTTGCTGTTGGAATTTCTATAATGAAGTGGATTTTTTTGTTTAACTTTGTAATTTCTCGTATCATATGTTGCAAGTATTGGTACGCCATTGCTGCAAGCTATAGATGTGAAAATAATATCTTAACCTCCACAAATGTACCTCATCGGGCATCTGCTATTATGGGAGTTCAGTAAGAACTTGCAGACTTTAAACTTTTCATATGTACTTGGATAACCTGAGAGATCTGAAATAGTGTGATTTTAAAGATAAAACACCTAAAATGCATTGTGAAGCTGACATTTTTCTAAGAGATGGCAATTCGAGTAGCCTTCTCTCTATGCATTTTCAAAAACTGCATATTGTTAACTATTTGATCCTGCTGGCATATCTGAGAAGGTAACATTACCCATAAGTTTCTTTTTATTCATCAATTTATTTGCAGATAATCAATCGCTGTTATCTGAATATTACACGTGTCATTTTGCAGGTTCATTTTGACTGGTTGCTATGATGGCTTTGGAAGGTAATAATACAAGAAGCTTTGACCCTAGTAATTTCTAACCTTTGCATCTATTTTTACTTTCATTATATTCATTTTGATAGTTTTTCCTGCATCGGAGGTTATAGTTTGCAACTTCTGCCAATGACACCCTAACAACTTAGTAAATTTGTATATGGGTGGTACCCCATCGGTACCCTGTTAATATGGATTTACAGTTTTTATCTCAAAAAAAAAAAAAAAAATTCTGCTAATATTCATATTTTCAATTTTATTCTTCTTAGGATTTGGAAGTCTGCTGGTTTGTGTGCGCATATACTTGAAGGGCACAGTGATGCTGTTTGTTCTGTTAGTATTGTCAATTCAGAAGGTGTGAATAATCCTTTGTTTTCTTTAACAAGCTTACTCTTTTGTTAAGAGTTATTCCATATTGTGATGCTTCCTTTTCTTTACCAAAAAAAGGTGACTGGTGTTTGTTGGAGCATGTCACAGTAGATTATTCTAACTTTATGCCTGATTTACTCCCAATTACTTAATGTTGTTCAGTTGGTTCCTTGTGATAAAAAAGAGAGACTGCAGCATCTCTCTCTTTCTGTTACAATCAAATAAATGAGCATCAATCAATGTGGTGATAATTTTTATCTAACTCAGTAGTATAATTTGCAAGTAGTAATCTGCAGATTAGTCATTTCGACTCATTAATCATTGTAAAGCAAGATTGGATTAATTATATTAGATTATGTGATTCTTTTAATGCCATTTGCTTCCACTTTTTTGATGCAGGGCCATCTGGCATAGCTTTACAATCATAGGTTACTACTAGACTGATATATTTTAGCAGGATTTGGTCAGAAATCTTATACTATTAATGTTTTCTATTTATGTCTTCTAGTCATGTTAGGTTTTTGTAAAGACCCTATATTTATATGGGTGATTTGACATTATTGTTGTGAGTTCTTATGGATAAGACTTTTTGATGCTCTTATTGATTGAGTACTTAACTCCTGTAATTGTGATTGTGATAAAGTTTGATAATAGTTATTACCGATCCTTGTGGTTGGGACATGAATTTTTCTACTTCTTTCTTCTCTGTAAAAACAATTCTGCTATGCTACATCACTCTTGTCCCGACCTCCGGTGCTTGAAGGGAAGGGCTTTGTTATTGAAGCAATATTTGACTTATGAATTCATCACTTAGTCTATGAACTATATTTACCTCTCGCTTTACTGTTCTTTCATTCAGTAAACAAAACGTCTATGCTCTTTGGAGATTCTGCTAAAATATGCATCTTTCTTGATCTTTATATGCAGGTACAGATGTTACTATAGCTACTGCTTCAAAAGATTGGACTTTAAGGTTGTTTAAGGTAATCCAGAGATGGATTTTTTTGAGATAAAAAGATGGTTCAAGATTAAGGTCTAAATGCAATCAATTAATATTTTCTTTTCCTGTGAAAGTTTGATGCTGAGGAGTCCGGGGATTATCCTACAAAGCTAAGGGCATTTAAGATCTTGCGTGGGCATAAGGCATCAGTACAAAGTGTTGCAACACAGACTTCTGGGAACATGGTCTGGCCATTTTTCTTTGTATTCTGTATTTTTACGGCTTTTAGATGTTCAGTACTGATCTTTAGCATCAGCTTCGCTGCTTTCATCTCTTTTCTATTTATATATTTAGGTTTGTTCTGGTTCTTGGGATTGCACAATTAATATATGGCGAACAAGTGATTCTGCTTCAGGGGGTGATTCGGTGTCAATCAAGAGAAGAAAAGGGAATGATCAGACCGAGGAATCTCAGTTAGAGGTATTTGCATGCCTTCAACTTTTTTATGGTGCAGCAACTGAATTTCAAAGTTTCCAAAAACATTTTTTCATCATTTTCCAAAGCTTGTAAGGTACAACATAACCATCCTGTGACTGGAAACAGTCAGTCTTATGCTTGCTGGAAACTTATTTTTGGTGCTTTTATATGTACAGTGCTGTTTTATTTCCCATGCAGGGGGAAGCTGTGACTACTCTTGTGGGCCACACGCAGTGTGTCTCGTCTGTGGCTTGGGCACAACACAATACAGTCTACTCTGCATCTTGGGATCACTCTGTTAGAAGATGGGATGTTGAGACTGGGAAAGATTTGTCAGACATAGTATGTGGAATCCCTTGTTTTCTTCTTTCTTTCTTTTTTCTCAGTGCACTGACACAAATGCTTGCTACATAGCGAGAGAAAATATTTTATGGAGTTTCCCTTTTTTCCTCAATTTTTGTTGGGTCACATACACCAATATGTACAATTTGCAAAATAGGGAAGATAATAGTCCTCATTGAGTTAGATGAATTTTCAACATACATTTTGCTACACAATGAGACAATATTCTCTAGAGTTTGCTTTTTGCAAATTTGTAGGGTCTGATACATTAACAAATAAGCCCTCCCATACATTTTCTTGGCCATATGATTAAACATGCACTTATCTGTTTGTGAATGTTACCACTCCTGTAAATTCATGAAATGCTTCTTCCTCAAGAGTTCGGACCCCATTCAACTGATATGCTCTCATAATTTAGTCATTTGGCAATCTGACATAATACTGAGATGTGATGCAAAATGGACTAGACTTAGAATTTCTAAATTTATTAGGAATTATATTTATTTTTCATCTAAAATTTGTTGCAATAGAGTGATAATATTGGTCTTTAGCAGTTTTATGGTTTTATTTACAGTTTAAGTTACTTTTAAGCTTTAAGATTTTTGTTACATAATCATGGTCCACTTAATCAAGCACTATAGATATCCTTGAGGCCTCACTTTTTGAAGTCAGCCTTTAGGATCTAATTTTTTCCAAGAGTTCTCTTTTATTGTCCCCTGCAATCTTTGTTTTGCACTACTTTACCGTTTTAAGCAATTTTATCTGAACAAAGGTAGAAATGTTAATGTTGGATGAGTTAAAAAAGTTAACATACACGGCTTATTTTGGGTTTCAAAAAATCTTTACAAGCAAGTTAATCTTGCATGTGTTAGAAAAGTAAAAATATTATAGAATAAAAACTGTAAGGATCCTGATTTGGACAGCTTCTTTTGTATGTCATTCATCCTTTGGAAGCATGCTACAGTATTGTTGATAGATCATTGGCATCAGCACACACCATGTGCAACAATTAAGACATACTTGACACATTAGATGTGATCATTGTCCTTCATGTGCAGTTTTGTGGTAAAGTCCTGAATTGTGTTGATGTTGGAGGTGAAAGTTCTGCCCTTGTTGCTGCTGGTGGATCTGATCCGATTCTTAGAGTATGGGATCCTCGGAAGCCAGGTCTGTTTAGTACAGTGTTGCTTCTTCTCTGTCTGTCTGTATGTCTATCAGTGACGAACACATACACATGCGTGTTTGTTTCCATGCATGCAAGAATATGCACTTGAAAGAATATGAATTTATTTCTTCTTTTTCTAGGAACCTCTGCTCCTGTGCTTCAGTTTTCATCCCACACTTCTTGGATTTCTGACTGCAAGTGGCACGACAAATCTTGGTTTCACTTACTTTCTTCATCTTATGATGGGAAAGTTATGTTATGGGATATAAGAACTTTGGTATTACTTCCCTTTCCTTTTTCATTTTTTGAATATAATCTCTGTAGGCCAGCACCACCTCGCATAAGTGTTCTATGAATACTAGATGATTCTCTTTTTCACTCTCTCTGTTTTTTTTTTGCAGTTGCCTTTGTCTGTCATTGATACGCACAAGGACAAAGTATGTTCTCTTCATCGGAGTGCTTTTGTTGTTCCTATGCAGATTAACTTTACCTTTCGTATGTGACCTTTTTGCTTTATTTTAGGTATTATCTGCTGACTGGTGGAAAGGTGATAGTGTGATCAGTGGTGGGGCAGACTCTAAGCTTTGTATTTCTTCTGAGATTTCTATCCAGTGAGGTAATTCTGCAATTCTCTCTTTTTTTCTCATCTTGCCTGGAAAAAGGGGATGAAGGTGCGAGCCTGCATCTTTAAATGTCAAGCATTCTTGTTGATGCAGGGTGCCATTTTGTCTCAAAGAAATTTGTTATTATTTTTTAGACACATAGCTGGATTGTTTTATGGTGCTCAATGAATGAATAGTTCACCATGAGAAGCACCTCCTGTTATAGAAAAGCGTAATTAATAACTTTCTAAACTTTTGCTGAATAAGCTGCCAACCTTGGATTTGACATACCTTTCAGTGGCCAAAATTAAAATGCATTAATAGGTGGGTTTCAGGTTTCAATTTGAAATGACAATTAATAAAAGTACAGTTAGGCATGTTGACAAGTATTATCAGCTTTTGACGGAGGGCATATGGTATCTTGAAAGCTTATGATGAAAGCTAGTTTCCCTAGGAACCGCCAAAAAATGTGAAAGATCAATCCGCCTGATAGCTTCTTTATCTGTTTATGCGCTTTTGGATTGGTTCAATCATCCCTTTTTCTTTTTATGTTGTGTCATTTACCATCTTGAACCTTTCTATCTCCATTCAAATCTTTTTATTTCTGTATTTTTCCGTAACAATGTCATGATCTTGGATCCATGATCTTATGCTAGAGCCATGGAGTGATTGTTTGAATTTTCTCATTCAATTTTGATGATTGAGAAAATTTCAATGTCCTTCCATGGATGGAATTACATCTTGAACTTGGTTTCCAGGTAGATGAAAAAGTTTTGTTAGATATTCAAAGGGAAGATGGAACCAACCTAAAAGGAGAATGAAGGGGGCCTTGGCATACAATCTTTTTTCCTCGTCCAAGAGGGGCTGGTGATAAAAGCTATTCTGGTTGCATCTGCTAATTAATTTCTTCAAAATTGTATTTTATAAAATATCGTTGAATTTCTCAAATCCACAACTGTAGATGGGTCGACCTTGTTAACTTGGTACCACTTGATAGGTTTTGCACAATTTTGTTGGGTAAGCAAATATTTGATAGATATCAATGCGTATCGATTTAACAGTTTTTCACCCATTCTTGGTTTACTCTCTCTCTCTCTCTCTCTATATATATATATACATATGTATACGTACATATATATATACACACACACATTTGCATCATTGCATGGATCCTGACTGAGTTTTTTTGTAGTTGAAACATCCGAATTTTACTTTTCCTAAAGACAGCCGAAAAGATACTTGTATAGAGTAAAGACTAACTTTATGAGAAGAAAAAAAAAAAAAAGAGAAAAAGAAACCTACCCTTTGTAATTTCATGAGATAAAGTTATTATTTGGATGCTTCAGAAAAATTAAGTTGTATGATTAATTTTTAATTTCGAGGATGATGTGGTTTCCAAAGTACAGGATTTGTGTGCTCCTGCCGAAAAGGTGGATTTATAAAAAAAAGAAAAGTTTTCAAGCTTTAACCGGTACGTCCGTGTGCTAACTCCGTGAAAACTTTTTTCCCGAATTATGACGGAACTACCCTTGCTTTTCCTTTTTTAAAGAACCCAACTTTACATTGTCTGTCAACTTAAAGAATAATGGTGCCTTAAATTAAAAATTAAAACTTAAATTCAGGTTCGTATTTTGAGTTTATAAAAGATTAATAAATTTAATTACTTAATAATTAGTTTTTTTTTATATTTTATTTAAAAATTACGAATTAAAAACATTACTTAGTAAACTTTATAATCGGTTGATTCATTATTATTATATTATTAAAATTATAGTTATTAAATTGAGTTTATATTTTGTGATAATTAAATTTTTTTAATTTGAATAATTAAAATAAATTAAAGAAATTTGACATAATTTTTTTATCTCTAAAAATATATATAACGTTAAAATATCTTTTATAAATAATTTGAAATTTTTTTTAATAGTTTTGTATAGTACCCCTTAAAAAGAAAAGAAGAAGACCAGAAAATGAGAAAAGGCCACTAACGTAATATCAGCGAAGATGGTCAACTAGGCAGCGGTAGTAATTTTTCGCAATCCCAAGTTTCTTGAATACCGTTTTTTTCTCTCTCTACAACCTTCTCTGCCATATAAAATGCCTCACTCTCCGCGCCATTGCTGCTTTGGGTTGCATTGCAACACAATCTCTCATTGATCGCCATTAGTGTTAAACATGAGACTTTTGCAACTCTTTTGATATTACTTCCCTTTTTTGTGTCAGGTTAGTGAACAACACATTAAATCTCTTTCTTTCTTTAAAATCTGATTCCTTATCCAACAAATCTCATGTAAATCTGATTTTCCTTAATATCAACCAATACCCATTTGATTTTAGAAGGAAGGGAATTTATTGATATTAAATTTGTGTGTTAATCTTTGTTGCTTTTTTTTTTTTTTTCTCCCTATCCGAGTATAGGATCACAGTAATGTATCATCATTGTCGATTTGTATCTGTTATATGAGTGTGGCCTATGGTTTAAAGGTGCCTGTCTACTATACCTATGTTTTATGATTTTTCTGTTTAAATGGGTTATTGTCTCATTTGTTGCGGTAGAATTTTTACTGATTAAAATTTTAGTTTTTATCATGATAAACATTCTATTTTTTATGGGTTTCTTTTTTCTCTGTTAGTAGCTTCATGGTTTGATCGGTTGAGGATTGTTTGCTTATCAATTGCTTAGCATATCTTCTTCAAAAGAAAAAGAAAATTTCTTAGCGGGTGAAGTTGCTGACTTTTGTTGACAGGAAAAAATGGGTGTCATGTTGATGTCCGGCTTGACATCTGGGATCCTTCCCTTCCGCCCTGTTGTTTCTTCTGTCAAACGTCGTGGGCGGGTCTCAGATTTACATAATGGGCATAGCCTTCTGAGCTCTGGAGGCCCTTCTCGTGTCAAAAGGTCTTTTAAGTTGAAATATGTTCCTTTTTGTTTATGGTGAGTCCATTGGGCTGCGCTTAGTTTGTTTGCTTCACCATGCTGGTCTTGCAGGAAATTTCTGCATAATGAAAACTGGAAGCCGAAATCAAGAGCTATTGTTTTTTCTACGGTAAGTCTTTTTATTGCTCTTTTCAATAGCTCTTTTCATATAAAAGATTGCAGATGTTGGGTTAAAAGTTTGTTTAGATACTTTTCATAAAAGAGCTTATAACATCACAATATGAAGAGAAGTCAGTTATGTTTACCAAAAATATATTTCTAGTTGATTCATGCAAATCATACCATAGTTTAATGCTCACCCTTTATGAGAAAAGATGATTTTGCTTGATATGATGGTTTTTCTCTGAAGGAGTGACAATGTGTCAACTCTTTGGGGGTTAATTACTAATGGTTGAATTTCCATGACAGGATGATTCTACTGATGCTTTTGCAGATGGTTATGGCGATGGTTATTCATCATCAAGGAGTGGAGTTTTGAGAAAAATAGAAGATGAATTAACAGAAGTGAAAAAGGCTCTTTCTGAGGCCCAAGCCAGACAAGGAAGTATTGAACAAGAGAGAAATCAATTGCTTGACGAGCTTGCTAGGGCTGAGGTGAAACAGCAGGAGTATGTAGCCGCCATCTTGCATGACAAAGAAATTGCTATTGCCGAACTTGAGGCAGCCAAGTCTCTGTTCCATCAGAAGCTGCAGGCATCAGTGGAAGAGAAGTTTGCATTGGAATCTAAGTTGGTCCTTGCAAAACAAGATGCTGTTGAACTTGCAGTACAGGTTGAAAAGTTAGCAGAGATTGCTTTTCAGCAGACCACATCTCAAATATTAGAAGATGCTCGGATGAGGGTTTCAGCTGCAGAGACTTCTGCTGCTGAAGCAGCTTATCAAATTGAAGAGCAAATCAGGAATGCTACTGAAGGTACCATATTATCAATTGTGGAGCAGTCAAAAAATGCTATAGAGAAGGTACTAGATGTAGCAGAAAAAGCTGGTGACCATGCAACAAAAGCTGTGGCAATATTTAGTGACAGTCTGAATCCTCTAGATGAGATTGCTTCACTCCAGCAAGAGAAGACAAAGTTACAACGTGTCATAGGCGATTTAGAGTCTGAATTATTGCTCAAAAGAAGTGAGGTTGATATGTTGAAGTTGGAGCTGGAACAGGCCCATGCGCAAGTAAATGCATTTGAACTCCGGGCCAATGATACTGAGAAGGCATTGCGTGAATTTCAGGAGTCGAGCACAAAAAAGATTCTGCAGCAGGAGGAGGGAATTAAATCAGTGGTGGAGAAAATGAAGAAAGATGCTGCAACTAGAAAGAAAGCCATGTACAAGGCTTTTAAGACTGAGATGGAGAGTGTCAGGGCTACTATAGAAGCTGTCAAAGAAACAGCTCGATTGAAAGATAATGCCTCCATTAGAAGATGTGACGCACTACAGAGATCATTAAGAGCTTCTGAAGCTGCTTCAAAGACGTGGAGACAAAGAGCAGAGAAGGCAGAGTCATTATTAACCAAGGATGGGCTAGTGGACGGAGAGGATAGAGATGCCATTTATGTGGTTAATGGTGGAAGGATAGACCTTTTGACAGATGATGATTCACTGAAATGGAAACTTCTGAGTGATGGTCCTCGTAGGGAGATTCCTCAGTGGATGGCAAGGAAGATCCGGGCTATCTGTCCCAAGTTTCCACCAAGAAAGGTTAATGCATTAGAAGTCTTGACATCAAAATTTCAAACCTTGGACTCGCCCAGTGTAGATGAAGTATGGTCAATAGCCCAAGAAAAGCCCAAGGAAGGTGATACCTTTATCGAACATGTAATTGAAAAAGAAACAATAGAAAAGAAAAGAAAGACTTTGGAACAAACCCTTCAGCGGAATACCATTCAATGGCAAAGGACCCTGGAACAAACAAAATTAGGTTAGTTTGTTTCAATAAATTTATGTTTCTTTGGACCAGAGGCAGAAGTTGATTCTGTTACAATGGGGCTTAGATAAATATAAATCACTTCATACTTTGATAACTAAAGCTACAAGGTGGAAAGAAAGAAACAAAAAATACTAATTTCTGGTCCAACTGTACAAATAGATGAAATATCAAAACTTCAAAAGCAATATAATATGTGACTGGATTCATGGAAGATTTTCAATTTTTTGGAAAAACTTGCACATAACTGATTATCTAACGTTGTATAACTTGTTGTGGACTTCAATGCAGAATCCGGAACTGGGACAGGACGTGAGATTGTGGTTAGTATATCTATTTCTAGATAAGAATTAGGAACTGATATGCTCATGCGTTGTCTCCCATGTATCATGTTCATGAAAGAGGTTGTTTGACTCCTGGTTTTTAGTTGGAACAGCATTAGAAAATTTTAGGTGTGTGAAATGCTTTTGCAAGTTTGAAGTTATTCACAGAACATGTCTATTCTCTTTGTTAAACAGATTGTCTGTTTTTTCTCTTCCTACTGATGTGATAAGCAAAATAAATTTAATTTTTATCCAGCCAAACTAGGTTCCATTATTTTCTCTTAATCTTCCATTAATTTTTTCTTCAATGTGGCCACCATTCATTAGATCTAATGTATAAGACTTAACTGGGCATTTTAGTATCAAGATTGCCAGAGTTTACATTGGTTTAATTTTCCTTCTCAAAGCAGTTTCTGTAGGAGGATGTAGTTTCCTGAGTTTTCTTCTTGTGATTGTCAGATGTATGAAGACCTGAAAATTTTTCAAAAACTTGTTTGGTTGTCTTTTTTGAGGCAAGAAGAGTCCTTCAATTACTTCAAAATTATTAACAAATTATATCTTTGCAGTGTCGCTAGTTAGTTTGTGGGATTTACTAGTGCAGTGAGCTTAGAATCTATTTGGTCAAATTAGTGCTTGTATTATGTGTTGTTAAAAGTACTGAACTATGATTTTAAGTAAAAGTAATGTTAAGGTAGAAGTAGTAAGAGTGCTAAGTGAAATTTGTTGTAAAAATTATTGTCAATATAAAATTTGATATTATATTTTATTAATTATATTATAAAATTAATAATAAATGATGAACTAATAAAAAATGTACAGCAATAAAAATTAGTTATCACTATTATTTAAATAGTACTAATATTTTTCTTAAAAAATTTTCTAATAATTTATATTAATTTTAAAATATACTTTTGTTTTACTTATTTTATCCATTTTATTCAATAATTGATAACTTTAAATTATCCTTCCTTAATTTTAATAATAAAAATTATCAGATAATTTATAATAAATATGAAGTTAGTAATAATAATTTATTATTATATTTTTAGTAAATTAATAATTTAGTGAAATTATAAAATCATTGATATATTCATTAAAAATATTATTTCAAAAAGATATATTTCAGCTTTTGATTTCATCTTTATAAATATTAGAAATATATTATATTTTTAACTAGGAAGACTTATATTTTTAGTGTTCAACAAGATTTTTGTTTCTTTATGGCAAAATCAGAAGCAAAAGCCTGGTCAAACAGACACTTACAGAGTTGCTTAATCATGTTTGCTATGTCCACTAGCCTACCCCAGATGGGATAATACAAACAAAAATTTGCAAGTTCTGGAGCCAGGCTTCTAGTTTTGTACTAATACTCAGACAAGAGTTTTCTTTGATGATTCTTGTTATGAATTTCTCCTCTTGATTCAAAAGGTTTTCTCATTTAAGGCTTCAGGTGGATTTTCCGCTGCAAGAATCTTCGTCATGTCATTTTATCCATACAGTTTATTAATTGAAAGAACCTGATTGTTCTTGTTTCCTGTGGTTCGTTCCTAGACACATTGCAGAAAATCTAAACTTGTGGACAGGGAATCTAACTGTGCATGTGATCAGATTATTTTGCTTCTTTGTCCACCTTGTCCATGTTGCTCAATCTTAAAAACCTTCATGGCATCTAGGGGGTTAATCTTTTCATAGCATATGTCATTTTTCGTCTGCATTCACAACTGCTCCTCTCTGTGAATGCCAATATAATTGCTATATGGATTAATCAAGAGAATTTGTACATTATGAGTAGACTTGTTACCCTCAGTAAGCTCTTTAAAGTTTACATTTGGTGAATCTTAGTTTATTGCTTTTGAAGTTTCAAGGTTTCAATTGGGAAAGCTGGAGAAGGCAATGGTACCTGGATTTAGCCAGCAAAACTGCTGATTTATCTCATTGTGGGGTAACAGCGGTTTGGCTTCCACCACCAACAGAGTCAGTTGCTCCTCAAGGTTTTTCTCCAGAATTTCAATATTCTTTTCATCTGTATTTCCTCAGTCAGTTCTTGTCCATTTATCAGGTAGCTTCTATGAATGTCAAAGTTACATCTTTAGTGTCCTTTCAAAAGATTGAAACTAAACATACCTTTTATTGTTCTATTAATTTAGTTACTTATAGAATTTTAGGTCCCTGAGGTACTCATAAATTGATTGATTTGCATGCCTGAGACATTGTCTTCCGTGTATACTAAGTTATGTATAAGCTTCTCCTAAGTAAATATGGGTTTGCAGTGGTCACATTGTGCTTAACATGTGCAGGTTATATGCCTTCCGACCTTTACAATTTGAACTCAGCATATGGTTCTGAGGAAGAACTAAAGTACTGTATAGAGGAAATGCATTCCCAAAATCTGCTGGTATGTTTTAATTATAGATCTTCAATTTGTCACTATAGATATCAGGCATTAAGATCAATCTTTGAGCTATTTATTCTCAAATTTAGATTTGAGCTTTTAATGATTTTATGAAATGATGTCTTCATCCTTCTGCAGATGCCAGAGAATGATTTATTTAATTGTTTATGCAAATTAGTAACTATATTCATTGTGAAAACTCAACAATTTGCAGTCACTTGTCAATAAAAAGATTGGTATTAACTTGAAATGTTTCTGGATGGCTGCATGATTTGTTGGATGGGAAATGAATTTCCATTAGATACCTAAGCATTTGTTATGGAGTTGTGATTTATCAAATATTTCTTTTTTTTTTTGTTTAGTGCAGCCAATTTGCCCTTTTGTTGTAGCTCCTTATATTGTCTCCTTTTATCATTTTTATTAACAAATTTTTCTTAGTACCTAACTGTGTATCTTTTTGGATATGACATTGTTATTAGGTAGAGAATGGAAGAAAGTACATCAGTGGAGGATAATAGATCCTTCTAAAAAAGAAAAATATCGAATTATATCAGTATGCCCTTGATTGTGTATCAAACGCGTAATAACAGTCTTTTAAGATTCACTAGAGGATTGTACTAGTAGCATTGTAACTAAAATTCAAATCATTCTGGGAAATTCAAATTAAAACTATTCTCCGTCATTTCTCTCTCTGTCTCTATTTTCTCCTAAATTCTTCTCCCTCTGTCTCTTCTCTCGATTTTCCTCTAGCTTGTCACATTCAGTCGTTGCACTGAACGTATGTTGAAGCTAAATGACTAAGGCTTCTGACAAAGTATTATTAGAGCAGTTCGATTCAGAGGCGATACAGGGTTCTGTAGCTAACTTGACGGGATCCAAAGAGAAGTTGGTGCTCGCTGAGTGACTGATGGAATTTATGACAGAAATGTACGAGTCTCAAAAACTGACCCACAAATAGTTTGACCAAATCATAGACATGTTGCACAGTAACATGTGGGTAACAGAAACGAACAATCAAGTCCACAATCTCCCTATACTCAATCTAATAAAGGAGTAATGCCTACCTTATCGATCTGTGAGGCTGGGGAAGTAGAGATTCTGTTATTTAAAGGCATCAGCCCATGGGCTTGGGCACGAAGATGCCTTAAGTATTTCATGTGAATGGAATCCCTGATGAATAGAGAGTGGAAACTGCTTTTCTGTTCTTGGGTGAGATCCTTGCCTGTGGTAAATGAGGACTTAAAATGGGACATTTTTATGGAAGAACTTTGTTGGAGATTTAAGGGGGCTGACCAGAGAGACTTTATAGAAGGATTCAACAAACTAGTAAAGATTGGGACAGTGTTGGAATATCAAGAGTAGTTTGAGCACTCACGAGCCTTTATGATGATAGATAAACACTACACTATCAGGGCGTTTCTTCATCTCTAACTTCATTGTTGGCCTAAAACCCGAACTAAGGCCTATGATCAAGTTGTTAAAACCTCAGACCCTGAACCAAGCTTTTGAGTGGGCCTTGTTGAAAGAACAACCCATAATTGAGATGACCAAGAGCCAACACTAAACTCCTTATTCTCATCCTACAATATTTTGTTAGATAGCAGTTGGGGAAATACCAAAAGAAAAAAAGATAGGCAGTGGACCACGGGTCCTAGAAGTAATAAGCAGGAAGTGGATGCTAAAAGGAACTCAGCTGCGTGTTTCTGTTCTGGGGGCTGGTATTTTCCTAGGTGTCATTATAAGCCCAAGATTGTTATGGTTGTCAAAGGGATGAAAGAAGATGAAGACGAAAGGGAAGTAAGACCAGAGGATTCAGGGTAGAGTAAGGAGGAAGCAAATACGGGAATCCTGTCATTGCAGGCGATGGAAGACTGTCGTGGTGGGAGGTCCTCTCAAGATTTAAGGACTGTTAGAAGGGCAAAACATCATTATCCTATTGGATTGTGGCAGTTCACACTCATTTCTTGATGTGGATATCACCAATCTGGTTAGACGGAGGGTCCTTGGTGATAAGGTACTCACAATGATGGTTGCAAATGACTAGAGAATATCCAGCAGGGAGGAATGGCCAAGTGTTATAACTTCTGAGTCAGAGAGCTTGAGGGATATGACATGATATTAGGAGTAGATCGGGTGAAACAATACAACCTTATAGTATTTCATTTTGTAAGTTCAACAGTGAAGTACAGGTATGAGGGAATTGAGATTACCATGAATGGAACATAAGGGAATAACCAGTGGCTGGGCCTCTCTGGAAGCAAAACCCAGAAATTACTCAAACAGAAGCAGCAAGTAGAGGATAGCATAATTTTTTTTTGGTTTGATTTGGTTTTGGTTTGAATATTCATTCTATCAGTTCAGTTCGGGTAACAAATTTCGGTCGGTTCTTTTGGTTTTGAAATTTTTTTAACTGAATCAACCCAATTAACTGAATGCTCATTCCTATCTGTGGATCCCATAAAGGAATCCTTAATTAGAATATTCTTATTCTGAGCAATAACATAAATAAAGGGAAACTGTAATGAAGAGAGTCCAGCTTCCAACCAATCATTCATCCAGAAACTCACCTTCTCCTCCAACCCAACTGTGTTACTCTTGTTAAGAGTACCATATACAAATACCTTTGTTTTAGAGGGTGCATGCATCTTCAGCCACATTCTTGCTGGTAGACTTATGGGTAATAGAGGAAAAAAGGATTTACAAGTCTAGATGTTTGAACAATCTAACATCTGCACCCTATAATCAGGTCTCAACAAAACTATAAAATGTTCAATGAGGTTGAGGAGAGCATATCAACAACTTTTCAATATTGAGATCTCTAAGAAGGACCAAGTTGCAAGATGTGTGTCCATCAGATTGGACCATGGAATTAGAAGTAGAATCATTGTATTTCTGATGGAGCGTGCTATAGAGGTGATAAACCTATTTGAATATCATTTATTTAAGTATCAATTCCACTAGTTATCATTATTATCATCATCTTCATTATTATTAATAGTATTATTATAATTATTATTATTTCTAAGAGGTCTGCAGCTTTTCTATATGTTATAATTAAATGTTTATTCCTGATATTTCTTGTTTTTATATCTTTTATTTCTTGGTAGTAAGCATAGGTTGACAGACTTTGATGCCTTCGTATACAGGCCTTGGGAGATGTTGTCCTTAATCATAGATGTGCACATAAGCAGGTATATTGTTTCATTTTCTTCCCTTATCACTTTTCCCTCTGAGTTCCTTAGTTGGTATCATATGATATTTGAGGTCTTACCTCAGATAAACAATTTTCCCGTAGTCCTTGTAATATGGACTTATTATGAATGCTGTTTTCATGTCATTTGAAGACTGACATTATTCCTCACTATAGAGTCCAAATGGCATTTGGAATATTTTTGGAGGCAAGCTTGCGTGGGGTCCTGAAGCAATTGTTTGTGATGATCCAAATTTCCAGGGCCAGGGAAATCCCTCTAATGGTATGTAATTTAGAGAGTCAACTTTCTATAGAACAGACAAGAGCTAATCTATAGCAGGAAACAAAGAAATCACAATACTCAAAATGTAGCGCTCACATACGAAGTCCCCCCAAAACTCTCTCTCTCTTTCTTTCATTCATTCTCTTGACACATACTTGCATACACTGGTGATAGATGTACTCTTCTAAGAAAAAGTATTAGAATTCTTTTCTTTTTGTGATGAAAAAAGACCGAAGAAAAGAGAAGTTACAAGAAAGATGGAGAGGATAATATATCCTCCAACACAAAAAAGAGAAAGAAATCAAAAAGTTAGAAAAAGAAGAAAGCAAAATGCCTTTGAAAATAATTGAACCCATTCCCTTCGCAAAGTGGATAAAAGCATTCCTGAAAAAAAAAAAACATGGGCTTTACTTTAAAGAGAAGCAAAGAAAATTTTCATATCCCAAACCATTTCAAGTGGTTCAAACCAGTGTTTTGGGAATTCTTTTATTTCCTTCCAACAAAATGACCCCGAAACTAGTGAAACTGTCCACCTCCACAACACCTTATTTTCCTTGATCCCCTCTATCCTGAAGAGTGATAGAAATAAATATCTCCATGTAGGGGGAGACACACACACAACTCAGGACATAGAAAACACCCCATCTCTGAAAAAGGTCTTACAATGAAGGAGACATTTTGATACCCAGTGATTATTCTGGTTATGCCTTATACATACAATGGGATGGTATTGCCTTAAAAAAAGAAAAATGGTACTTCATTCATAATTGAATTGTCTTAGTTCTGGTTGCAGGTGATATTTTCCATGCAGCACCAAACATTGATCATTCCCAGGATTTTGTACGGAAAGATATAACGGAGTGGTTAAATTGGCTTCGAAATTACATTGGTTTTGATGGATGGCGCCTCGACTTTGTAAGGTAAAGGTTTTTTTTCCATGTTATTGATTTTTACATCCTTTTTCTACCATTTAATGCAATAGAGATTTAATATTTACTAAATTATATTAGATTGCCTATATCTCAAACTGGACCTAACTTTAAATTTGATCTTTTTAGTACTTGTAGCTTCTAAATATTTCAACTTCAGTTCTACAATTACTTTTCTGGTAAGATGCACAAAACATTGACTCACGCACGCTTCATAGACGTATTAAGATAATTATTAGCTAGAGATTAATGATTAACCTAATTACATTACATTACTTTTATATTAAAACACCCTGGAAATTGGCTCTCATAAATATGTTAGTTTAATCACTCTGATGGAAGAAGATTATGGGTCTCTGATTTACTGTGAATCTTGTTTTTTCTTATTCAAGTTTTTCCTTTGAACTTGGTATTTTATCGAGTAGTCCTGTTTTTTCATGAAGCTACTACAAATTAGCGAGCTATTTCTATTTGAGTCTTTTATAGTTCTTGGAAAACTTGAGAAACAAGATTTTCCTTCTTGGTAGTTTACTTTTGACGCATTCTGTTGTAAATTAACACACCTCTGGTCCAGAATTTAGTGGAAAAGTATGCAAGGGATTTCCTCATGGGAAGTATAAAGAAAAAGTTTGCAAGAATATAGCATTCTTAGTTGTATTTGTCTGTGTGTTTACAGTTGGCTTTGTATGTCTTCAAAGTCAATTGTTTGTTGTTTGAATTTGTCAGTTTTTCTATGACCAGTTTGTTTAAATTTATCTAAGGCAATTACTTAATTTTAAGGAGCAGTTTCTATCTTTAGAACATCAGCTATCTTCTAATTCTGTAAGCTTGAAGAAGGCTACAGCAGAATGAATAAAGCTGTTTTTGTCTGATAAACAGGAAGTTTTGAGTTCTTCCCTAAAACTCAAAGAGATTGTTGAGTTCTCTCAGAGGAGCTCGTTAACATTAACCATTGGAGCAAAAGGAAGAAAAACAGCTACAAACTCTATCCTTTGATCAGATTTTGTGCTATCCGGACCCATGACTAGATCTAACTTAAAATCCTAAGACGATCTTTTGCTCTCAATAGGAGAAGTTTAGCATTTAATTAAGAGTTTCATTTTTTTTTTTCCACAATTTATAAAACTCCAGTAAAGAATTTTTTCTGAAATTCCTTATTAGTGTCCAGAATAATCAAACCCGTTACTTGATTAAGGTAACAGCTACTGCTCTGTTTTCTCTCACCTTCTTTCCCGTGATCCTTCTTGTTAGAGAATGATCAAGCTAATTAAGTGATTGGGCGGCTAGAATCAGTAATCAAGCTGATTAAACCATTGCTAGAGAGAAGGGTGAAGTTTGATATTTTACTAAGAAGTGACCTTGTGGGACTTAATTTGAGACATCTAGAAACTACGGCTTCTAAAGAAATGCAATTAAAAGTATGTGTTAGATTGAGAGCCATAAATGTGTATGTCATTTTTATTTAATTGGCTCTTACTACATTTCAAAAGTTCTTTACTTAAAAATGGAATTCTTTTCTGAAAAAAATTAAATTCTGACCTGGTTGGGAGTTAGCTTCAGCATTCTCGTGATGTGGGACAGGGAAACCTTTCATTTGCATGCTTATTCTTGTCCTAGACCTTGATATAGCTGAAATCTATATACACTAGGAATGATTTACTGAAAGCAAGAACAAAGAAGAGCATTCACAGCATCATGTCTATACTTTATAAGGGAAAATTGCTGAATTTTTCTCTTGTTTGCAGAGGATTCTCTGGTACATATGTCAAAGAATATATTGAAGCTTCAAACCCTGCATTTGCTATTGGAGAATACTGGGATAGTTTAGCTTATGAACATGGTGACTTGTGCTACAATCAAGGTAATCACTTAGCTGTTTTCAGATTTAATAGGTAAATTATTTTTTTAGTTGGAATATTTTTTGAGAGAAAAACAAAGCACATGGGGATGCAACTCAAATACGAAAGCTTTATTTACCATTTAAAATATCAACAAGGTCCCCCCATACTCTCAAACAAACTAAAAGGATAACCCCTAAAACAAAAAATAGGGAGTCTAGAACTATAAGTCCCCAATTCTATTGAAGGAGAAGCATTGCCATCAAAGTCCATTTATTCATCTCCTTCAAGATAAACACAAGGTCACCAAGGGGATAAGAGATATACGTTTCTTCCTACTCCTATCACCCGGAATGTTTGGCAAGCCAAATTTACTCATCCACAAAGCTTGACATCACCCAGTTCAGATTAGGGAACTACAAGAGGTGCATTATAGCTGAAAGGATAAGGGACACAACAGCGAAAGGAGAATAAGGAAAGTTAGTGCATGCCTCCCTCTCTCTTTCACACATAGGCAGACACACACACACACAGAGACATCCACACATGACTGCATGCACAACCTTTTCTCATTCTTGCTTTATTGTAGTGTTCTTTCTCCTTGCAGCTATAGTGCACTGCATGGAGTTTCGTAGTTTAAGCTGAGTGATAGCAAGCTTTTTTATTGCAAAAATTTGGGTTTTGCCAAGGGAATCCAAGTGACAGGAGAAGAAAAACTCATGTCTTTTATCCGCTTGGCTATCTTAGGGGGTTAATTCAAATGAGGCAGAGTAGATTTTGTGGTAGGTAATTTGAGATGGAGTAGGCTTTTGATTTTGTTGAAACTGATAATGAAGTGGGGTAGGTAAGGAGGGAGCAGATCTTGGTGGTGGGTGGTGAGATATCATCTAGGAATTTGGTTTTATCCGAATTGATAATAAATAATGGATAAGATGATATGTTGGTGACACAGGATGAGACAGGGAGGGAGAGAGGTGATAAGAGATATTAGTACCGTACTAAGTCTTTCTTTGATCACCTCAGTGGACATCGAACTTCTAACCAGATTCCAATTGCACATAAATTTTGGCAAGTTTCAGTTC
>NW_019014678.1:1854909-1871494 GCF_000150535.2 Carica papaya | reverse complement strand
AGCCGTAATCTAATTAATGGTATTCGTAGTTTAATTCTCATAGTAAAAATCATATCAAACTATACTAAATAAATCAAATCGCATCAAACAAATTTATATTTAATCCGATAATCGATTTAAAATTATAAGATTGAAAAACTTTACTTTACTAACCGGTCTGAGTCAAATGTATTGAAAACTAAGTGTTAGAAAAGATTATATGTAAAAGATTTCTACGACCAATATTTGTTGACACCCAAAACCTCTTCTACAAATTTTTGAAGTCCTAATAGGCAAACCTTCAATTAATTAAATTGATTTTCTTGTAATCTTTAAGATAGTTGTACATATAATATTAAATATGTCATTATTGAATATAATATCCTCCTTAATTCATCCAAGAAAACAAATCCTCCTTAATTTGCTGTACATTTATGTGTTTAGATCGCATATATGAAAATTGATTCAATCCTTTACAATAAAGGTATAATTGAAAAATTCATTTGATAAAAAGAAATTAATTTAAATTGAAAATAAAATTTGAAAAGAAAAATTAAATCAAATTGGTATCTACAGCAAATCAAATCAACGATTTTGTTAATGAGTTAAGGAGTCACTTTTTTAAAGATTCTAATTAATGGTACACTAAAAAGTTAAAAGTTTTTATATTTATTTTTAATTTTTAATATATACTTAAATTCAATTGAATAAATTAAAAATATTAATGTTAACAAAAATATATATGGTATATCAAGGAATACGATGCTAATTAATATAAAATATGTGATTTTATTATTTATGTTGGACATTTATTTATTAATACCAGTTTAGATTTTTAATTATATTTAATTTATTAATAAAGGCTTAATATAATATTATTTTTAATTCTTTTAAAATATGCAAGATATATTAAAAATTAAAAGAAAATTATAAAATTAACTATGTACTACACTGACACGAAAAGCTAGTACTTGATGATAATAATAATACAATCCTACATATATATATATATATATATATATTCTTTTAAATTATAATATTTCCTGAATTTTCTCGATTCTTATTTGATTAGCCAAATTAATTTCCTAACTTTACTCTCTCAATAAAATTAGTTCATAATTTCAAGTTTATCTCTCCTCTCTATAAATATGAATTTGCACTACCCTTCTGATCAAAATTTAAACTGCTATTACTTATTTTAATCTCTAAAAATAATGGCTTCTTCTAGGAATTCATTTAAATTGGTCATATTCATGGCTTCTCTCGTTGTATCAATGAGTCAATCAGAGCAGGCATGGCAGAATGCCCATGCAACATTTTACGGTGACTTAGCTGGAGGAGAAACCATGAGTAAGTCCTCCATCGATTATTATGATTATACATACACACACACACATATATATATATAAATGTTTTTTGTTTTTCTTTTCTGTGTATTGTTTAAGATACTTCATTATTAGATACTAATATTATATTAATATTTAGCATATGTATTGTTACGTAAAATGTTGTTGTTGTTTTTTTATTTTTGGGTAGTGGGAGCTTGTGGGTATGGTGATCTTCACAAGCAGGGATATGGACTTGAAACTGCTGCACTAAGCACGGCATTATTCAACAATGGAGCAACATGTGGAGCTTGTTTCGAGATTAAGTGCGTTAATACTCCTCAATGGTGCATACCAAATGCTGGCACTATTAAAATAACCGCTACAAATTTTTGTCCTCCCAATTACTCTAAACCTGATGGAAACTGGTGTAATCCGCCACTAAAACATTTCGATTTGTCCATGAAAATGTTCCTTACTATTGCTCGTTATAGAGCTGGGATCGTTCCTGTTCAGTATCGCCGAGTCGCATGTATTAAACACGGAGGAGTTAAGTTTGAGATTAAAGGTAATCCTTATTGGATCTTAGTTTTGGTTTACAATGTCGGAGGAGCCGGTGATGTTACTAGAGTTGAAATTAAAGGATCTAAAACTAATTGGATACCGATGTCACGTAATTGGGGCATGAATTGGCAGACAGGAGTCAAGCTTGTTGGACAAAGTCTTTCCTTTCGAGCTACCACAAGTAATGGAAAGACTTTACAATTTAACAATGTTGCGGCTTCTAATTGGCAGTTCGGTAGTACTTTCGATGGAAAGATAAATTTTTAGGGTTTTGTCGAATATTTAAATTTTACAGCTAGTTATTCAAAGAATTTGCTCTATTGTATTATTGTTCAGTTAAATGATTGCTTAATAGAATGGTTTCTTTTGCTTATAATTTTATTTTTATTATCTTATAAATATTTTATCTAGTTTCTTTCCTCATAAATTTGTAATAATCTCTTTCTTTAATTAATAAAACCATATACATAAGGTGTACAATTTACAGTGATATATATATATATATATATGCATGCGCATATATACACACATAAATGTGTTTGTAATATCTTTAATATGGTGTTTTAAAAAAGGATTTAGCAAATTTTTAATATAAGTTTAATAGCTAAATTTTGAGAAGCGAATTTCAAATTTGAATGTCTGATTTCATTTTCCAGTTTTATATGCTAACAATAAATAAATGCAATTAATAAAACTTTCCCTAGATTGATTCAGTATTGACCATGGCCATTATTACTGCCTTACTGATCAAATTTAGTCAATGGGCATAATGGAGATTACTCCGATATATATATATATAAAATATATTTACAGGTTTATCATGATGATATGACTTGGGTTTGGAAAGAAGAAAAAGTTATTATCAAAGTGATTATGTTGTATTTTCTTTATTATTCTTTACACTGTTTTTTTATTTTCAAAAATTTTATGCAATTTCTTTACATACATATTTTTGATTTAAAAAATAAATTCCCAAACCAAATTTGAGAAAATAAACTTAATTATCACAACAATATATAAATTTATAATATAAAAAAATTTTAAAAATATAAAAATTAACTTTTTGTATGTCTTTCAACTTTTACATAAATTTAAAAAAAAAATTTATACAATAAAAACAAAAGATTAGAGTAGTAATTTACTCAATTAATTTTAAATAATTTATTTATTTAATATTTTTTACAAAAATAACCCTTGAATTGACTGAATTGTCTGACGAATCTATGATCTTTCGAACTCTTATACTACTCTTCAATAAGTTTATAAAAATTTGTACTATTGAATTTGTTTACTTAAATTATTGTAATATTATTTGAAACTGATTAACCAAGCATCAGTTTTATTTTATTTTTGTGTTATTTTTCCTTTCTAGAAAAAAAAATCCTTGAAATATATATATATATGTATAAAATGAGGGCAAACAGCCAAGCCATAACGGTCGCTTAATCAATCACCTCACCATTGAGCGGGCATGTTCTCTACTATCTTAATCTAACGGTCACCAAAAAATAAATTTGAAATTAACAATCCGACGCCTCTAAACCCCAATGTGAAAACTAGCCGTTACACTGAGCGTCCACAGTATCTCAACGTTCCTTTTTCTTCTCCTCTCATTCATTACTTTCCTCAATCACATCCCCTGTGCCCAATTCTCCCCAATCTTAAACCCATTTCAAATTCTTCTTCTCTCTATCCCAAATTTATCTTCTTGCATCCCCGATCACCATCAGCCGCATTCCTTCACCTTCCTTCTCACAAAACCCTCCATCTGCAATTCTCTCCTCATAGAACCCACCTTCCCAAAGGAGAAACCCAAAAAGAAAGGATACACTCTCCTTCTTCTCCTCCCCAACAAATCACCCGATCCTCCTTCTCCCTAATACCACTCGGTGAGCCCGAATCCAGAAGCGGTTAAGTGAAAAGCGGCACCAAATCGGTCTATAGTCTGCGTAAACTCGTCAATGGAGTCGCATTCGGCAGTCAAGATTCCAAAAGCAGGGACTCCAGTCAAAGACCCACATGGGTCTCAAGGAAAGATTCAAGAAGTTACCAAATTGTCTGAGAACTCAAATCCAAATATTTCTCGTTCAAGCCCTGTCAAACCCACAAATTCACCACTAATCAAATCTGCAAAATCCCAGAAACCTGCTCATAAAAATCCCAGCGCAAACCCGAGCGTTTTCTCGCCAAGAAACAAGATCAGAGAAAGAAAGTTCGTGGTGGCCAAGAAGAATCCGAAGAAGGAGAAAGCCGGAGCGATTTCAAAGATTGATTGCAAGTGTAGAGAGCGGTTCGGCGGTAATTTGAAGAAATGCCTCTGTGTAGCTTATGAGACCTTGAGGGCATCGCAGGAGGAGTTTTTCAAGAACCGGGGTGGTGCGGAAGATGATGGGGAATTCGATTTTACAGAAGTAGAGGCTTGTGAAGGAGTAGAGAATGAGGGTAAAGAAGAGATTGAGAAGAGCCTGGGAAACGGAAATGGGCACGGATCTGATGATCAAGACCCATGTGAAATAAAAAAAACTCCAATGATTAGTTTCACAATCAAGAGGAGGAGGGAGAGATTGCTTGAAGAAGCAAGGAGTAGCGTGCCTGAATCAGGGATGGTGGCGCATTTGGTTCAGGCATTTGAGAAGCTTAAAACAATACCCAACTCCAAAGAATTGGATACGGTGGAAGAGAAGGAGACAGAAGAGAAAGACGCAGACGAGAAGAACATTTTCACAAAGAAGATACCGAAGTGGGCACTACCCGGTCTTCAACCACCTCAGGTGCCTGGCACTGAGACACAAGTCTCTTCTTGCTCTTCGTTTTGCCCATCAGATTTGTTGTTGACTGCAGAGAATCTTGGTCTAGATCCTCGTGCTTCGGTTTCTTCTTCATGGGATAGTAGCCATGGAAGGTAGGAAATTGTGGTCTTAATCTTTTCTCTATTAAACCCTCTTATATGCTTTCTCTTTCTTTGTATTTATTTATTCGGGTTCTTACTGGGTTTATATCAGTGTATCAAGCAGGACTTCTAATGGGGGCCGGAGAAGCCGAAGAAATGTAAGGCATTTTGTTCCTTCATTGTTATGCTTCAGATTATATTGACAAATTATCTCAAAGTTATGTCTTTTTCCTTCTGTTTTTCCTAATTTGTTGTAAATTATAGAGCGCTGAATCTTGTGCGACAATGGGAGGAGGGAGGAGATGGAAGAAGCAGCAGCAAAAAATTACTTGCCAAAAGCCGTTTAATCTAAGAACTGAGGTGGGTCTCTGAGCGTATAAAAACTGAGCTTTCTTTATAAATACACACTAGCCTAACGACGATCTGTACAATTTTCTCTTTTTTCTGATTTTTTTCTTCATTGTAGCAAAGGGGAAGAGCAAAGGAAGAAGAATTTACGAAGAAGATTCAGGAGCTGATGACTGAGGAGGAAAAGCTGCGTATCCCCATTGCACAAGGTCTTCCATGGACCACAGATGAACCAGAGGTGAGTCTTTCCTCCGAATGATGGATAGACATTCATGAACCTGTGATCGTTAATAGCTGGTTTTCAAAATTATTTGGCTGCTATATGAAAGAGGACAAATGTAGACAACTTCAATCAGTTTGTTGCTCAAACTCAGCGAAGAATTTGCACGTTGAAGACTTTTGTTAGATAATTGTGTTAAATGAAATTACGTTCTTGCTTTTTGTCATTTCAGTGCTTGATTAAACCTCCAGTGAAAGAGAACACAAGGCCTGTAGACTTGAAGCTCCACAGTGATGTACGGGCTGTAGAACGTGCTGAGTTTGATCATCAGGTACTTCTAGACTTTCATTTATAACCATAGGTTTGCATAAGGTTATACAAGGCTGATTAAGATATATGTTTAGTTTCAACTTTTGAAACGGGTGACAAGAGTTAAAAGGCTTTAAACCCATGGAAACTTCAGTATGCTTGTTGAAAAAGAAAACTACGTACATTTCATTCTTTAAGAGGTCTGGGAACAACTAAATACTTGATTGTGGCATTACTTATACTTTCTCTGTGATACATTCTCCACTAAGAACAACTGTATAAGTAAAGGCCTTAAACCCATGGAAACTTCAGTATGCTTGTTAAAAAGAAAGCTACGTACATTTCCTTCTTTAAGAGATCTGGGAACAACTAAATACTTGATTGTGGCATTACTTGTACTTTCTCTGTGATACATTCTCCACTAAGAACAACTGTATAAGTAAAGGAACAAGGTGACAGAGGAGGATCTGTCTGGTCCTCTTTTATTTTTGTAGTTGAATCCATTGTATTTTCTCCTACTGGTATTTTGTGGTTCTTCAACTTGTTTGTGCACAAGCTAATCAGCACAATTCTCATTACATGATCTTTAGCAACTCCTCTTTTGATATTTGGCAAGTCTCTGCTCACTGATGCTATGGTGGGCACATTGAGCTTGCAGAAAGCCTTTGCCAACAGAAATTTTATAATCAGCACAATTCTCATTACATGATCTTTAGCAACTCCTCTGTTGATATTTGGCAAGTCTCTGCTCACTGATGCTATGGTGGGCACATTGAGCTTGCAGAAAGCCTTTGCCAACAGAAATTTTATTGCAGTCTTGCTGATTTTTTTACTTGCAGTTAGTTATTTTATGTATCCAAATAAACAAAATTTCAAGTTCTTCACATGTAGATCCTCATATGTTTATGTTGATGACTGCTGCAGTCATCTGGCTTAATTAGATTGTAAACTTTTGTTCTTGGTTGTTCCATGATTGTTTGACATGTATCAATTAGCTCCTATTATTTTAATGAGAATCATATAATAGTATATAGCAATTAACTAATATATAGACACCATAATACAATCAAAATTTGAATAAAAAAGGAATTTTATTGTAGGGATACTAAAATAATAAAACAAACTAGTTAATTGAATAATTTATACAAACAAATAATTAATAGTAAGTAATACGCTTATATTATTAATAAGCCTATAGATAGTGTTCATAAATAAGTTAAACACCTCACTAATGCATAAATATTACAATCACATAAATATATTTTAGCATTGGAATATATCCACTTTAGTATTGTTTTGTTCTATATCACTTAGTATCTCTTTTTCACTTTTCAAGATGGACGCTTTCCTTTTAGGATTCTCAAGTCCTACATACTATTTGTAAGGGTCTACTGAGAATGCATTGAAACATTGCTGATCATGATGACTAGCAAAAGATACATACTGCAGTTAATATTTGAGTAGTTTGAATTATACTACCAATGGAATTTGCTGGAGTTTGTATCTTCTGGTACCAGCCAGTTTGTAGTCCTCGTCTATCAAATTGTTTTGTTCTATATCACTTAGAATCTCTTCTTCACGTTTCAAGATGGACGCTTTCTTTTTAGGGTTCTCAACTCCTGCATACTATCTGTAAAGGTCTACTGAGAATGCATTGAAACATTGCTGATCATGATGACTAGCAAAAGATACATACTGCAGTTAATATTTGAGTAGTTTGAATTATACTACCAATGGAATTTGCTGGAGTTTGTATCTTCTGGTACCAGCCAGTTTGTAGTCCTCGTCTATCAAATTGTTTTGTTCTATATCACTTAGAATCTCTTCTTCACGTTTCAAGATGGACGCTTTCTTTTTAGGGTTCTCAACTCCTGCATACTATCTGTAAAGGTATACTGAGAATGCATTGAAACATTGCTGATCATGATGACTAGCAAAAGATACATACTGCAGTTAATATTTGAGTAGTTCGAATTATACTACCAATGGAATTTGGTGGAGTTTGGATCTACTTGCACCAGCCAGTTTATAGTCCTCGTCTATCAAATTATGGCAACAACAATGGTAAACTTCTTATAATTGATGACCACAAGAATATATACTGGATACGATAACTATCTGTGCGTATTACAAGCTATATAGTACCGACTGGAATATAATGGAGTTGTATTTGAGTAATTCTTATTTGAGTATCAGTTCTTATTTGAATATTGCCAGTTTACATTTGAGTAGTTCAAATTATATACTACCAATGGAATTTGGTAGAGTTCGTATCTACTGATGCCAATCAGTTTATTGTCCTCATTTATCGAATTATGACAACAATGCTACATTTCTTATGATTGATGACTCACAAGAATACATGTTGGATACTATAACTATCTGTGCGTATTACAAGCTATAGTACCAATTGGGATACAGTGGAGTTGTATCTGTTGCCAGTAAGCTTTTTGGGGCTATGTGGAAGGGGGTTCTTCTGTACATATTGTGGTCACATTTCTTTATTGATTTGAATTGTTAGCATTTCTTGCATGTTTTTTTTTTTCTTTTTTACTTGGTAAAATTTAGGTTATAAACCATCCTTGCACAACTTGGATCAGAATGTTTAACTTTTTAATTGTTTGTTTTATCAGGTAGCTGAGAAGATGAGCTTGATTGAGCAATACAAAATGGAGAGGGAAAGACAGCAAAAGGTACGTGAGAATGAAGCCAACTTGTCCTGATTAGTAAAATTAGGTTGCTACTGTTATTGCTCAGTTAAATTACTTGAAAATCTTGTAGTTGGCTGAAGAGGAAGAAATAAGAAGGTTGAGAAAGGAGTTGGTTCCCAAAGCACAGCCCATGCCTTACTTCGACAGGCCATTTATTCCCAGAAGGTAAATTCATCTGCATAAAGCATGTGATTTGAGAAGAGACTTCTTTGGGATGTTGAACTTGACAACTAGAAAGAAGAATTTAGTAAGTGCCGTGAAAGGAAGATTGAAGTAGATTACTTAAATGAAAACAGTATATATGCTTGGAGATCTGGAAGCATTCTTCTTATTAGTTTTTATTTTGGAAGCAACATTACTAATGAGAAACCCTTTAAAGGAGGTAATGAAGTAGATTCATTACCAGAAGGTAAATTTTTCCATCTGCATACATTGTGATTTGAGATGTTGAATTTGATTATACTAGCAAAGAAAAATTTGAGTTTCTTCTTATTAGTTTTTATTTTGGAAGCAACATTACTAATGAGAAACCCTTTAAAGGGTAATGAAATAGATTCATTACCAGAAGGTAAATTTTTCCATCTGCATACATTTGGATTTGAGATGTTGAATTTGATTATACTACTAGCAAAGAACCTTGAAAGAAGATCTTAGATTACCAGAATGAAAACAAATATATGCTGGAGATCTGGAAGCATTCTTCTTATTAGTTTTTATTTTGGAAGCAACATTATTAATGAGAAACCCTTTAAAGGAGGTAATGAAGTAGATTCATTACCAGAAGGTAAATTTTTCCATCTGCATACATTGTGATTTGAGCTGTTGAATTTGATTATACTAGCAAAGAAAGTTGATTACTAAGAACTTTGAAATTTTTCCATCTGCATACATTGTGATTTGAGCTGTTGAATTTGATTATACTAGCAAAGAAAGTTGATTACTAAGAACCTTGAAAGAAGATCTTTGATTACCAGAATGAAAACAAATATATGCTGGAGATCTGGAAGCATATATTTGTTTCATTACCAGAAGGTAATGAAGTAGATTCATTACCAGAAGGTAAATTTTTCCATCTGGATGCATGTGGATTTGAGATGTTGAATTTGATTACTAGCAAAGAAAATTGATTTACTAAGAACCTTGAAAGAAGATCTTAGATTACCAGAATGAAAACATTTATATGCTGGAGATTTTGAAGCATTTATTTGTTTTTATTTTGTTTGTTTAAAGGTCAGTGAAGCATCCAACGATTCCTCGAGAGCCAAAGTTCCACATGCCAGAACACAAGAAGATCAAGTGCTGTCTATCATGGAATGATTCCTACACATGCCAACAGAACTAGACTTAGGGCAATTGCTATTTGATTTGTTGATAATTTCATTATATTGTTTTCCTTAATAATGCCTCTTTCCTCTTATGCGTTCTATGTGGTTTTCAGAAATTTTGTACATGAATGAAAGCAACAATTTAGTTGCAAATCATCTTTTTTCTGAAAGTACTACAATCATAATGCAGTTGGTGAAATATGACAGATTCCCCAACTCCAATTTCCTAAATTTTTTCAATAAACAGCGCATGTCGAAATAAGTATATTTTATTTGAAAAATAACAAAAATTTAATTATAAGTTGAAAAAAGAAATAAATATATTTTATTTGGAGGGATATTTTTTTTTTCTGTAGTTTAATATCATCAGATGTTGGAATGTTTTTTTAAAAAATAAAAAAATCTTTGTGTGTATGTTTATTTTGTCAAAAAATATAATTATTTTACAGAGAGATATAATTATTTTTTTAGGAGGCAGTCATCTCAACTTGACCGAAATCCAACTTCTATCTTGTTTGGTCTCTTGAAAAGATTTTTAGTCTTTTGCATATATGATTTATTTTTTCACTATTTTTTTTTCTTTTTCACCATATGAATGACAAGAAAATGCAATTTTGAGGGTGATCATAATAACGTGATGTAATTGAAGAAAAAGAGGGTAGCTTACGAGAGATTTTGTTTACAAAATCAATAGATAATTTTGTAAGACTATTTAAATTTCTAATTTTATAAATTGACATTAATAATATAAAATTTATTAAAATTTTTTAAAATATTAGTAATATCAATAGATCTACTATACATTTCCGAAACAATTTCATTCTCATTAATCTCAAAAATAAATATCTCGTGATTATGAAAAACCGATATCCACTTCATATTTTTTCACCTCACTTCTTTTTTCACTAATTATTACTGCAAATTTATTTCAATTTTCTTTAGAAAATTGGTCTCCTATTCTAGTGAGAATATGTGATTTATCTACAAAAACTTACCACTGTACTCCTTGGCTTGAATGGAGATCTTCTATCTTCCAATACTAATTGGTTCTATTAGTCAAAGGAGATTGGTTTATCAGTAGATTGATCATCATTAGTATGGTTGTAGTTTATATGATCTTTTTCCTAAAACATAATTTTGCAACTAAGCTTTTTATACCATGATATCTCAAAGATTGACACCTCAAGTGGGATAAAAACTTAATTGTAAAGACAATAAATAAAAAATAGCTGCGGGCAAAGAATATGGTCTGAAACAAATAGCCTCTATTGTTAATAAGAAAAATATGATACCTGATACCGTCAACAAGTAAATAACATCACAGAAATAATAATCTTGGAACTGCTCAACCAAAAAGTTCTTAAACATATAGGCTCTAGTACCAATCACATCACTCCAACTGAAACCTAAAAATTATCAAAATTCTCAGCATCACAGAAATCATTAGCTGTTCATGGAGCAACCACAATCCGCCCAGCAACTTGGTCCAGATCCCTTTGACCGCTGGATGTGATTCTCCTCCCACTGACACATCAAAATCCCATCATTAGTAGAGAGAATTACAAAGTCCTAATATCTCAAGCATCTTCTACATATTGGTAAGGATGGTCGTCCGTGCTTAGAGTTTTAGAGAAGAAACAATAGATAAATGAAAATAAAAAACATAATGTCCATGTAATAACAAAGTATAACTGTTGTTGCAATTTGAGAACTACGGAGATCTACAGAGGGTTAGCAAATTTATCCAGTGATAGCAACAGATGTAATATAATTGCCCACACAAGGGTAGATGAAAGAAAATTCACCAGATAATGGATGTTCTGACCTTTCTGGATCTCTAAGATTTTTGTACTGGAATGAACAAAACTATAAATGTAAACCCATGGAAGTTTCAACCCACTGTAGCTGTAAGATTTTTGCATTGGAAGGAACAGAACTAGATGGTATAACTAAGGTGCACATTGCAACACCAAATCACGATCAATCTCTAAGTATTTTATAGCGGGAATGATGTGATTGAACTAAAATGATTGGGACCTTAAAGCTTACCCTTTCTGGTCATGGTCAATAATATTCATATTCTGTAACTGTTGAAGAATGTTTCGAGCAACAGCACCACTGCTCTTGCAGAAATGTGGCGGACGACTTCCATTCCTCTTGCTTCCACCATAAATCCTCTGGAAAGCACCAACACCAAGACCTCCCCTTAAGTAGATCTTCCTTGCCATGGATGCTGCAATGAAGGTTCATAACCATAATATATTAGCAAGAGAGCTTGACAAGCCTATCCATATAAAAATGCATATTATAAGTAACAAATTCATTTTAGTCACATCAAGAGAGAGAAGCATTGTACCAGCTCTGACATAGTACCAATCAGGGTCATAAGGAGCAAGCTCCTTATATCTGCCTGTTTTCACAATATCAGTCCAAGAAGGAAGCTCCATCTGTTTGAAAGCAAGGAAGTAACAAATTGGTGATCAAACTAACATGATACAAATGAGTTGCCATTGTAGACAAGAGAGACACCAAGGATTATGCAAAACTGTACGACAATCCCCCCAATCAGGTTTATCCTAAATGACAAGCAAACTGTTAAATTTTTGGAAACAATAGAACTCCCTTGTCTAGTTCCCTAGGGAATTTACAGAGGATTCGCACTGGTTATCATTTACCAACAATATCAACCTTAGCAGCATATATACATAAATACTTGCAACTTCTATATGATTCAACAACTTCTATATGATTCAGCGTTCATGCCTTCAAATTCCTCAATACATATATGACATGCACAACACTGATAAACACAAACTACCAAGACACGGATAATCTGCAAATGTTCCACTTTTAAATGTGAACTAACCCATGTTGTCCTCTCTTGACCACTGTCAAAATTCAAACTTATAGTCGTGACAAGCATTTGCAAGTACTCAGTAGCAGCCTAGCATGACTTAAAAAGAATCACAACTTAGAGAAGCATAACTGTGTTTTCTTCCAACAATGCTGTTACTGATTAAGCAATCAAATATGGAAGGATGAAATAGAGGACCCCGCCGCTCACTTGGCCCAGAAAAACGACTGCCGGTCATTAACCCCACAAGAAGAAATTATACTAATGATATTTCATTTTAACAGTTTAAATCAACTGATTAGCGAAGTTACACGAACCAGATTAACTAACACAACGGCGAATAAAAACCACACATTTGCAACTACAAAGATGATACTGCCAAAACCAAATATCTAAAATTTCCTAATAAAATACCTAGCAAAAGAAACACTATAACATCCAAATTAATCCTAATCCTGAACACTTGGCCAATTTAGATCTTTTCAACATACATTCCATCTTTACATAAGAAACACGAAGCAGGATATACAATTCGTAAGCGCAAATTTTTTACATCAGTTATCGCACCAAACAAAGGGAGACCAATCAAGAATACAAGCAAGCAACAACACTGAGACAAGTTAACGTATATACCTTGCCAGATCGCTTGAGGTGAGCAGCATAAGCCTTCACGAACTCGTGAGGCGAGACGTCTTTGACGGTCCTACCAGTTGCCATTGTCAAATCAACAAGGAGCAAAGAGAAACTCTAATCTCCGGTGATTGCAAAAAACGGTACTAGCTGTTAGAGCTCTCGGTCTCTCGTATCTAGGGTTTTCTTACCTTGGAACGAGTATTTATATATATAGTAGCCCGTTAGGGTTTTTGTGTTCAGCTCGGGTCTTGATTGACCCGAATAAAGTTGGATATTGAGCTGGGCGGAGTCTTTATCGACCGGACTCAAGTTGGAGATTGGGTCTGGGAATGGGCCTATTTAAGTTGACCATTCCTTGATAGGCCTGCTTATTTATGCCCAATAGAAATTGCAAAACGGTTTAGCGGTAAAATAGCACGAAACGACATCGTTTGTCGATGGGGCCACCATGACCAAACCATACTTCCTGATCATACCCGAAATAAACCAGTTCCTCGAACCCCGATCTTTTTTCCACAGTTCCCCTTCTCCTTTAACAACTCGCGAACCCTAGATAGGAGAGAGAGTGAGAGACAGAAGGAGAACCAACTCATCAGCCATGGCGATCAAGCACCTGCTAGCTTTAGCCCGGCGGTCCCAGAAGCCATCTTCTCTCAAGGAGACTGTACGGTCTTTATCAACGGCCTCCTCTGTTGCCACATCTCCACTTCAATCTCCTCCCCCCACCACTCCTTCGCCACCCGATCCTTCTGTCATGATCTATGATCGTCTCGCTGAATCTGTTCAATCCAAGCTCAAGAAGCTAGAGAACCCCGACCCGCGATTCCTCAAGTACGGGTCGCCGCACCCAACCCTCACCTCCCACACTCATATCCTCTCCGCTCCGGAGACTCGTGTGACAACCCTTCCCAACGGCCTCCGGGTCGCTACTGAGTCCAACCTCGCGGCCAAAACCGCCACGGTCGGGGTGTGGATCGATGCTGGGTCGAGATTCGAGACCGACGAGACCAACGGCACGGCACATTTTCTCGAGCACATGATATTCAAGGGCACTGAGAGGCGGTCTGCTCGGGACCTAGAGGAGGAGATCGAAAACATGGGTGGGCACTTAAACGCCTACACTTCCAGGGAGCAGACTACGTACTACGCCAAAGTTATGGACAAAGATGTGAACAACGCTTTGGACATTTTGGCTGATATCTTGCAGAACTCAAAGTTCGAGGAGAACAGAATTAGCAGGGAGCGTGACGTGATCCTGAGGGAAATGCAGGAGGTATTTTCTGCTGTTATTGAATATTGGCATTGTTATGTGTTTATTTATGGTGATTCTTATGGTATAGTTAGGTGATGGCTATTGCAATTCAGTGAATTTCTAGTAAATTTTACTTCTTATGTTTTTTTTTTTCATCAGGGTGTTAGTGAATGGTGCTCTTTAGGTCTACGAAGTGGAAATTTTTTTAAGTTTATTTAGATGTGATATGTGAAGAATGTAAGTAATGGTGATGTATAACTGTATTATCAATATCTTTGTATTCAGTTCTTCTTTTGCTCGATCTTTTGATTCTTCTTCTGCTATGATTAAGTGAAAAATGATGAAGAACATTGTGTATTTGTGGCTAAGTTAAATTTTTTCTTTTCAACTTTATAAGTAATATCAAATGGCGCCTTTTCACCTGCATGAGTGAAATTGTTGGTTTATTTTTACTCATTGTGCAATTGACACAGATGTTTTGGTGTTTTCCCTAATTGTTGATTAGTTAGGAGTTACAAGCCTCCTTATTTTGTCAGAAACCTGAAAGAAATTTATTGTTAATTTGGTTTACCTGAAAGAAATACAGGTAGTTATGTAGCCTAATAATTTGTAATTGATCTGGTTTTTGCCAAATTTTTAACTTCTCTGTATCTGTTATTCTGGTTTATTTGATGATGAACTGGGGAAGTAATTTCCTTTTTTCTTCCTGACTTGCTGTAGGTTGAGGGACAAACTGAGGAAGTTATCTTTGATCATCTGCATGCAACTGCATTTCAATATACCCCTCTTGGCAGAACCATTCTCGGATCTGCTCAGAATGTGAGAACAATTTCCAAAGAGCATCTTCAGAACTACATACAAACACACTATGCAGCTCCCAGAATGGTATGTCTATAAATAAAATAGTGTTTTCATCTTTGTCCCCATAGGGTGAATGCTTCTAGTTACTTTCGTTTCATATTGTATATGACACTTCCTAACAAATATTGTCAATGATCCTCTTCATGGTTATTTTATTTGGGATATTCTTTCAGGTAATTGCTGCTTCTGGAGCTGTTAAGCATGAGGACCTTGTTGAGCAAGTGAAGAAATTGTTCACAAAGTTGTCAGCTGATCCAACCACTGCTTCTCAGTTGGTTCAGAAAGAACCAGCCGCATTTACTGGGTCTGAGGTGGGAAAGTGCTATTTTTGAATGCTGACCGGGGTTTTGTCTATACTGCAATCATCCATCTCTGTAATGCTATTGCAATTTATTATTTTCAGGTCAGAATAGTGGATGATGATATTCCTCTGGCTCAATTTGCTGTTGCTTTTGCTGGAGCATCTTGGACAGATCCAGACTCCATTGCTCTGATGGTCATGCAAGCAATGTTGGGTTCATGGAATAAGAATGCAGGAGGCGGAAAGCACATGGGGTGAAATTTCACTCACTGTAGCTCATATTTTTCTTACTTTCTATACCTTTTTCTTTTTTTTTTCTTTTGTGGGAATGTGCTAGTGCATTGAAGGAAGATGTGATTTACATCAATACTTACCTTTGATTCAATTGTATGCATGAATATTGACTGGGCTTGAATCTTTAAACAGTTCGGAGCTGGCACAGAGGGTTGGGATTAACGAGATAGCAGAGAGCATGATGGCTTTCAACACCAATTATAAGGATATCGGTCTTTTTGGTATTTATGCTGTTGCTAAGGTGAGTTCATTAATCAGCTCTTTTGAGAAATTGTAGTTTTATTCATAAGCAATGCCATAGAAGGTAGCACCTAACTACTGATATCAAAAATTTATTTATTATGTCTAGAAATATAAGTAGGAAATAGCAACTAAGTAGGAATAATAAACCTAATGTAATAATAAGCCTATTTACTACAGTGTTTATATAAAGGAAACTCAATGTTCTTATGTTAGTTTTACTTTCAATAAGAAATTGAAGTTAACTAAGGTACCTACATATCATCATTGAGAAAAGGTAAAAAAAAATCCATTAAGGTATTTCACTAGGGAGGGTTCTAGTGGAAGTTGAGAAGAATTGAAGCTAATGAAGGTACTTACATTTCATCATTGAGAAAAAAGGTAGAAAAATGTCCATTATGGTATTTCACTAGGGAAGGTTCAAGTGGAAGTTGAGAGGAATCATAGGTGATTAGTGATGCATTTTTCCACCAAAATAA
>NW_019014678.1:1840342-1854641 GCF_000150535.2 Carica papaya | reverse complement strand
GTTAGTGGACTAGCATTTTATAACATACTATCTTCTTATTCAAGTCTTGATATTTCATCTCTCTTCCCTCATACAAATGGGAGATGGTTTATTTGTAGTGAAAAGTCAAGTTTTTCCTTTTTAACACATTCATTTGTCTTTTTATTGCTAATAAATTTTTATATTCTGTTTCTAGCTGAAATCATCACTGTTGCTCCACATTGACGGAACAAGTCCCATCGCCGAGGATATTGGCCGGCAGGTATTTCTTGTTCTGTTAAGAAAATAATGAACACAAAATTTAAATTGATGGAGCTTTTGGGTTATAGCTGCTTATGTTGCGTGGGACATGAAAAGAGTAGTTAGCTTAGTAATTGAGTGAAGAAAATTTTTGTCAACAGGCAGTTCTGTTGGTAAAGCATTGATATCCAACTTATTTACCTTGGACTTCTTACTGTTGCAGCTACTGACATATGGGCGGAGAATCCCATTTGCTGAGTTGTTTGCTAGGATAGATGCTGTTGATGCAAGCACCATCAAGCGCGTTGCAAACCGGTTTATTTATGATAGGGTAGGAAGTTCCATTCATATGGAGGACTCTTTGGGCTTTGCTTTGCCAGTCTAATTATCCCTGAAATATGTTTTGACTGAATGTCTGAGTCTGTGCAGGATATTGCAATTGCTGCCATGGGCCCAATCCAAAGCTTGCCCGACTACAACTGGTTCAGACGCAGGACCTACTGGAACCGCTACTAGATACTGTTTAATTTTTTCTTGGCTTATTTTTGTTTCCGAACATCGGCAGCTTGAAGAGCAGTTGCAAGCATTTTGCTACTTCTTCACACAAGAAGTTCCCTCGGGAGGATAGGGACAGCTAAATTATCTTTGAAATTGAATGCACTTTTGTAACCTTGTAATTGTTAAATAAGCATTACTGTCTTCAGTGATTTTTGGCTGGAGATTTACTAGATGAAGGTTGTTATTATTATTATTTTTTTTCCTTTCGCATGTTTCACAAGTTGGAATAATACAAGTTTGATTGTTTTGGGTTGGCAACGCCAACTATAGTTTTTTGCTACAAAATTCTGGGGTGAATTTATTGGGTTAGTCAGTCTTAGGATAAGCAATTCACTCCAGATTCCTTGGAGGTTTCTAAGCTCATCTCAAGCAAATATATTAGTCACTGAAAAAGACTTCGTGGTGGTCAATATGGGACCTCATAACTTGTCCGTGTATGGTGTTTTTCGTCTCTTGCTTGTTGATTGTGAAGTAATATTAAGGTTATTTACACAACAAAATGAAATAACTTGGGAGAAAATCGAACAATTATAGAGAATCTGCCTTTGTAACACAGGTGGAGTTAGCTACTAACTTTGTTAGAAGCATGAACAACCAAATGATTGAAACATTTGGAAGATCTTCAAGTTAGAGTAATTAATTATGTCAGAGTAATATATGTATGCAAAATTAAAATTCTATGGTAAGTGTGTAATTTGGTCATTCATTTATCGAATTAATTAAAATTCTACCTATATATCGTATGATACACAATACAACACAGCCAAAGGAGCAAGGTAGAGAGATGGCTGGGAAGACGATGAGCTTTGAAACACTGTAAATAGTGGGTCCCACCAAACTACTTAACATAGCAGATGAATTAATATATATATATGTAAGGAAAAAGGTGCATGTTAGTTGAGGTTAGTTAAAACGGCGATGTTGATGCTCTCTTCCATCTCCTTGTTTATATCGAACCCTTCTCCTTCCAGTTGTTTATTTTACACTAATATTTCCTGAGATTTCTGAGTTCGTCTTCTCCGATCCCATCGCCACATTTCCCTCTACTTATACGAATCTACCTTCCCCTTACTTTCCATTTCACACTCCCTGCCCCATTTCTGCACTCTCCCTTCATCTTCTCCTTTCTCTCTTCCTTCTTCAAACAACAATGGCTTCAATGTCGATACCTTGTCCCAAAGTTTCATCAGCGCCTCGGCTTCGATCCTTCCTCCCACGCTCGCACCGACCCCACACCTTCTCTCTCGCTCCTCCCCCTCCTTCCAATCTCCTGGCTCTTCGCGGATTTCAGGTTCATTCTCCAAATCTTACTCGCTACGGCACAATGTCTTTGTTTTGCTCTCTTTTAATTTATGTGGAACGACTCTATTTTCAATCTCGCGCTCTCTCTTGCTTATATCATTGCAGATTTTTTGTTGTTATATGTCCCTGTATATATTTAAGCATGCATGTGTCTCTATACGTGTTTACTTTAGGCTGAAATTTTACAATTGAATCTATTGTTGTCGCGGGTACCTGATAATTGATGGAAATATGCTGCAGCATTAGTTGAAGACATTTTCAGCTAATAATCTACGTTGTGTAATTGGAATTTGAGATACCAAGCTTAAGTGTAATGCTTGTTTCCAAAGAATAGTAAGAACTAAGGTAGGGTGGGGTTCAGTCTTCCGTTTTGCTGCCATTTTTTAGAGAATTGGACTAGTTGAAAGGACAGTGTTTCTCATTATATTTTTCAAGGAAATAAAGAGACCTAACAACACTCAATAGGCTGCTTTCTACGAGAAACCTTGACATGACTTCAGGCTACAGACCTATTTTTGGGTACATCGTTCACTGGAGTTTGGGAGTGGTGTGTCCCCATTAGATACTAGTATTTTTTTTTTTCATTTAAATGTATAAAATCTCAGCTATTTGGGTCTTGTAATTACACCATTAGGTCAAACTTTTCTGTTCAACTTCAGCGGTAAAAGATAAGTTTTTAATCAGTCCTCTCAGTGTTTTTTTTTTTTTTTTTTCAAATTTCTACTAAAAGTCAGAACAAAGATCAAGTATAAAATAAGCTGAATTCACTTAAATTCTCTTGCATATGCCTTTGGCAAAAACTAAATTTGGTGTGGAGTTGGTCATCAAGGTTACAGTTTTTTTAAGGGACATTCAATGGGCAACTTATGTGCACAGGACGGGAGCGTGATTTTCAGCTTTTCCATATGCAGTTCAACAGTTCAGTTTTTTATTGCATGCTCTGTTTCTGTTTCTTATTTCCATCAAGTGTGGGAAGGAATTGTGTAGGTTGTTAGTATGTAGTGGGGTTATTTCTAAGGCCTCTTTGTTTTCTGCTTCTTACTGAATGTATGAAAAGGTCTGAGGAGTATTTTACTCAGAAAAGTATGAGTTCCTAGGCAAACTCGAACGTCATGCGGCTTTACATAACGAGTCTATCTGAGCCCTTCAAGATTGGTCATAACCCAAGAAAATCACACAAATGTTTTTTTTCTTTTGAGATAAGAAAATCAGACAAATGTTCTAACCCTTAATTTGATTTCTACCATCACAAACCCATATGTAGATGTTAAACTAGGGGCCATAACAAGAAGTTACTCGAGCATGAAGTTTTGTGAGATTTTCGTGCCTCTTTCAGCAATAGTTAAGACTTTCTTAAAGATGAACCAATATACTCATGCCTGAAACAGAATTGAACGGGAGCAAGATCAGGCTGCTTACAAGACCAAACAACAAGAATTGGCTTATCAACTTGAAGAGCTTACCAGACATCTTTAGGATACCAGATTAGATTAGAGGACTAGAGTTGTTCATAACATTAGCTATAATATATGATTATTAGTCTAGTTTAAGAGACAGAGACATTATGATTGCTTGGAGAGGAAGAAAAAAATTATTGTAAAGTGAGTTGGAGATATTTAGGTTTCTATAACATTAGCTGGGGATCTATTTGGAAAGTTAATAGCTTTAGGATTTCTTAAAGCTGGAAAAATACATATATGATTGTACATCTTTATAAAAATTTATTAAATACCTTACCTCCATGGTGTGCTGCTACAAAAACTTGTGGGATAGGGAGACCAAGAATGTAGTTGGGTCAGAAATAATTTTGTGCGAAGAACAGATTATATATTGGGTTTAAAGCTACATGTTCCTACAGGAGTTAATTTTGGAATTGAAATGATAAATACTTTACCATTTTTCCATTAGTATGCTTAAGAACTGAGAAATCAAGTCTTATAGACTGATTACCAAGCGCCATGATTTTTGATGGTTAAGACACCTTCCCTCTCTAGAGGAAGAGAAGGTGTTCAAGCATTATCTGATGCGCTAAGTGGATTTTCATCCCTATAGTTGATGCAAAATAGATCACTTAAATAGATAAAAAATTATAATTGTACTAAATGTAGAACTATTGCATTATTTAGAAGTATATTATTGTAATTTTAATAATTTTAAGATTTTATTCTTATTAATATTTAGTTTTCTTATTTGTTTTAGTATTTTTTTATTTGTATAGGGATTAGTATTCTTTACTTATTTTGGAAGGAGTAATAAGTATCAAAGATTTTAAATCTATTAGGTCAATAGGGAGCGTGTACAAGCTCATTTCCAAAGTATTGACAAGGAAAATGGTTAAGGTGATTGGAAGGGTGATGAGTGAGTGTCAACATGCTTTTGTGGAGGGCAGACAAGTTCTGGATGCAGCTTTTGTTGTGAATGAAATTGTGGATGAACTGTTTCACAAAACTATGGAGGGTGTCATGTGCAAGCTTCATATGAAGAAAGGCTATGATCATGTGAGTTGGGGTTTTCTTGATTATATGTTGAAACAACTGGTTTTTGGAGACAAATGACGCAAATGGATCAACTCATGCATGTCTACGACTTCTTTGCAATTATAATTAATGGGGGTTCCTCATCGTTCTTCAGTGGGTTCAGAGGTCTTAAGCGAGGTGATCTTTTGTCTCCTTTACTAGTTATCATTGTTGGAAGCTCTCAACAAAAATTGTTAAGAGTTAGAGAGCTTGAGATATTTAAGGTATTAAAGGTGGAAGATAGTGAGCATAAGGAGGAGGTAACTCATTTATTCTTTGTTGATAATACTTTGCTATTATGTGGACTGGATGAGAGGCCCTTGCTTAATTTCATATGCATTTTACTGAGTTTTCAAGTAGTTTCTAGCCTCAACATTAACCTAAACAAGTCTGAATTGGTGAGACTGGATGATGGGAGGGATACCATTAGGTTGGCCAAGATTTTGGGTAAGACCATGGAATTACCGATCAAAAATCTGGGGCTTCCATTAAGTGTTAAATATAAAGATGTGGTGACTTATGTTCTGTGGGGCAAGGTTTGAGATGAGGTTAGTCGGAGAGAAGAGGAACCTTTATTTAAAGAGGGGAGACTCACACTTATTAAGGACATGATGATCAATATCCCCAATTATTATGTCCCTGTTGGGAGTTTATGCAACTGTGGACAAGAGACTGAAAACAATTCAATGTAGATTCCTATAAAGAGATATGGAGATGCAAGAAAGTATCATCTTGTGATTTAGGATGAGGTTAAAAAGTCTATGCATAAAGACAATCTCGGTTTGAGATCTTTGGTGAAGGTTAATGTAGCTCTTAAGGAGAAATGACTCTGGAGATTTATGAATGAAAATTGTAGTCTCTAGTAGAGGGTGATAGGGGTGAAGTTTGAGACCGTAGATAGAGGATGATTTCCCAGGCTCTTGTTTACACCCATGGGAAGGAGATGTGAAAAAAAAAAATGCATGAGCAAAAATAACTTCCAAGATTTTATCACTTAGAGGCTTGGCACTGGTAATAGGTTCATTTTGTGGCATGATGCTTGATTGGAGGGTGTGACACTTAAAGAATAGTTCTCCCGGATCTATACTATTGCTTGGTACAAGACTATATGGATTCACAACTCTTATAGTGCCAATAAGGGGGAAGGAGAGTGGAACGTAGAAGTTATAAGAAATCTCAATGATTGAGAAGTTAAGGAAAATGAGACTCTTCTCCTAGCCCTTGCTAGAGATAGAGTTAGAGTTAATGGAAGTAGAAATCAACCAATTTGGAGGCTCTACACGAGAAGTACTTTTTCGGTCAGGCCTTTCTACAATCATTTGACTGAAAAAGAAGTGACAGGTACCAACTTCCCTTTTAGTAAATCTGGAATGTTAATGTTCCACCTAGAGTTAATTTTTTTGTTTGGGAGGTTGATAGAGGTTGTATTATAAGACTTGACAAGGTTTATCAGGGGTGAGAATTTTTGTGACTTGGTGTTTCTTATGCAAAAGCGATGTATAGTCATGTAATCATATCCTTCTGTGGTGCCTTTTTGTGTATAAATTGTGTACCTTATAGGTCTTGAGTATCAATTGGATGATAGCTGATTTGCTGAGGGAAGAAATTTGGGCGTGGAAGGCATTAGTGGAGTGAAGAAAACATGTTAGTCTCATTTCCCTTGCTTTCTTTTAGGCTGTGTCAAAAAAGATAAACAAGAGAGCTTTTGAGGGTGTGGAAGAAAATGTTGATATCGTAAAAGATATATGGTTCCAAACCCTAATTTTTTTTATGGGTCATCATCTCTATTCACTTGAGAACTTTGGGAACCTTATAAATATTTTGATCGATATATAAATATTTTAATACATGGGTTTGCACTCTCTTGGTGTATCTAAATGAATCATACTATACTATTTTTGTTTAAAAAAAGTATTCTTAATATTGTTAGTATTAGTTTTCTGTTTTATTAGAGACATACTCCTAGTCTTATTAGATTTAATATTTTTTCATCCTATTTAATAAAGGTTACTTAAGAAACACTATAAGTATCTTCGGGATTCCACTTCTTAATGCATTCTATTATTTAATAAAATAAATTTGAGAGCTTTTCAATTTTCTATTTGTACGATACAATTAGCCTTAATGAGATGTAAAAGACTCCTTAGATGCGATGTGATGTCTAACAAACTTTAGGTGTGATGTTTAGGTTTTTATCTCCAAATCTTTAACTGGACATATCAATCTTATTTGCACTGCATCAGTTTGTATCAAAGCTAAAAAAAAAGTCCTACATTCAAAATTTTAAAAACTCTACACCCAAACAGCACCAAACGTTTTAGGAGCTGAGAGACTGAGAGCGACTGAGAGCGAGTAATTTTGGGGGCTCTCCATCGCCGTTGGCCTTGACGCGACGGCGGTCTAGGGGCTGGAGATGTTTTAGGGGCAATAAAAAGTTCTTGAGAATAAACCAAAAATCCTATGACATTGTTGGGGAAGGGGAAGAAATGAGGATTTTCGAAAATGGGGAAGGTTTTCGAAAATCAATCTTCTACCTCAAGAGTGATGCTGAATGGCTTATGAAGAGTCTGAGTGAGTTTCGGTGGGGGAAAGAGGAAGGAGGATGGGAAAGGAGTAGGCAGAGTGGGGAACGCATATTATGGATAGCAATGAGCACGGGAGGTGAGGAATTATAAGGATGAGACTATTACTACTTATCATTTTATGCTTGGATAAGTATGTAGTTTTAAAACCTAGAACTACAGAAGAGATAAATCAATATAAACGTACAAAAGCAATTAACTGTCATGTTTTTCCTAAGAATACAGATTCTAGGGTCATTCAAAACCTTTCACGACCTAAAGAAAGTTCTACAGAAGTTCAATGCAAGGAGGAACCTAAACCAATAATTGAATCTAATGATGTTCAGTTCAGAGATGAAGTGCAAGTGAAAATTGGTCAATATGTTGATTTTGTTCTTCCACCAGGATTTTATACTCATCAACAATTTTGTGTTTTTATTATGCTTGTTATTGAAGAGAATGACTGTGCATAAGATGCATTGGATTTTTGTAAGGTACCTTGAAAATTAAGGTTTCACATCATTCATCACTTCAAAACTAGCAGATGAGTTTTCTTCAAACATTAAAATTTTATTATTTTTAATATTTATTTTTCTTGTATGTTTTAAATATTCCTAATATTATTATTATCAGTTTCCTGTCTTATTCTGAGTAATATTCCTATTCTTATTAGGTTTAATATTTTTGAGTTTAATCTTATTTAGTAAAGGTCACTAACATTATAAATATCTTCTTATTTCACTTCTTGAGGGCATCCAATTATTCAACAAAATATTTTGAGAGTTTTTTCAGTTTTTTGGTTGTTTGATACAATCAAATCTTTAGATGTGATCGCTGAGACTTTTTGGAGTGAGTTATAAGAAATCCTAGGTGCAATGTCTCAGTATTTATTTCCAAATTCCTAATTGGACAGATTTAGTCTATTTGTCCTATATGATTAGTATATTGAATTTTATGCTGTGTACTGAATTCCATACCCAATACAAGCCTCAAATAATTTTGACTTTCAAGCATGCCTACAGAGGCAAAGGAAGTGTAATTTCGTTTTTGTTCTAAATCTATCATGATAAGATGACAAGCCAGGCATCTGTTGTAATTTTCTTTTAGGATGTTTAAGAATAGCAGTGCTTAACATCTGTGAATTTTGTTTTCTTTTGTCATTGGTAATGATTTTTCAAATGTAATATCAGTAAATTGCTCATGCCATATTGTTTTCTTCTGCAGTGCCTTAATAAGAGCCAATCTTCACCGTGGAAGAGGCATGCACAACCTAGTGAGGTATGTCTGATATTGCATGGTGAAAATTTGTTACTAAATTTTTTGTTTACTGAAATTTGATTTATAATTTGCGATAGCTGGATATACATAAGAGAAGATTAGAGAGAATTTTATTAGAAAACTAAATACAAATTAGTCTCGTAAAAAAAAAGAACTTCTAATTATGAAAGTTGATTATGATTCTACTTTTTAAGGAGATTTTTTTGAAAATATCAATTTATATAGAAATTTAAACTTATATGAGAAGTCAAATTTCTACATATAGAATGCTAGACTAGTAATAATTTAGAAAACTAATATGCTACATGGTCTCATATCAAGGTTGCTAACATGCGCTCTGGATTAGTTTAGTGTTCTACTTATGTACTTTATAAATTGAAGGGTAATTCTGCACCATTAGCTGACACTGAAACCAAAGTTGTGTCACAAGAAGGAGATGCGCCTGTGGAAAATATTGTTCCAGATGAGTTAGCCATTTCAGCATTCATGTCACAAGTGACAGATCTTATCAAGTAAGACAGAGGATCTATAAATTTGGCAGATTTGCATGTATTATCATTTATATTTGTACAGTGACGTGCCGTTAGTTATTGAAGTTGGTCATTTTCATGAGCAGACTTGTGGATTCAAGAGATATTGTCGAGCTGCAACTGAAACAACTGGACTGTGAGGTTGTTATAAAGAAAAAGGAAGCTTTGCAGCAGCCAGCACCAGCAGTTCCTGTGGTTGCTATGCCGACCCCTATGCCTCATGCCATGCTTCCGGCTCCACCACCACCAGCCCCGGCAGCTTCTCTTTCTCCTGCTCCTGCAAGTGCCAAATCCTTAGCACCTGCACCTGCACCAGCTTCTGGGCCTCCAGCAAAGACAGGTCATTCATCTCAAACAGCACTAAAATGCCCTATGGCCGGAACCTTCTATCGATCCCCTGCGCCTGGTGAACCAGCATTTGTCAAGGTAGGTGCATATGTCAATTAGCTTATAATTGACAAGTGTCTCCTGCAATTCAAAATACACAAGTATATGGGTGTACGAACTTGTTTACTGATCTAATCTTCAGTGAGAAATCTCACCTGTACATTAATGTTTTCTATATTCACATTGTATCTTTTTCTTGAAGGTTGGAGACAAAGTGCAGAAAGGTCAAGTCATTTGCATCATCGAAGCTATGAAATTGATGAATGAAATCGAGGTACTTTGTCTTTCCTTTAATAGTTGCATTTTTCCCAGCAAAGTTATTGCAAATCTACTTCTCTCCTTTCTTGCATGAAGGCTCCATCTCAAGTACTTATCTTCAAATATTTACCATCTAATTGGATTTGGAAATTTTAACATGAAGGAAACTATGCAATCAATGCTAACTTCAACGTGCATTTTCCAAAGTTGATATTTTAATAAACAATTTTGAGTTTGTCTCTGTAAATTATGTTTCCACTTGTGCAATTGAAGAGCATAGTGGTGAAATTTATCACGACCTCTCTATGTGCTTTAAATTTTTGCTTTTGCAGTCTGATCAAACAGGAACCATAGCTGAGATACTCGTAGAGGATGGGAAATCAGTTAGTGTAGACACGGTAATCTTTCTTCTTTCTCTGTTTTCGTCTCTCAAATAGTGCATCAAGCATCTATTCTGAACCCCTTGGCTTGGTTGGTGCAGCCTCTTTTTGTCATTGTACCATGAGCAGCAGCTAGTCTGGAAATTTGTTGGTACCGGTATTCTCGTAGGCGCAAGTCAAACTGGATTCTCGATGGTTATCCAGTTATGTACTTTATTAAATAATGACTTCGTTTCCGTTCAGAGAAGTATTCATGTAGGTTGGAGGCATAAAAATATGTTGAAAGCATAGCTTTATTCCCAATTTTAAATGCTCTGGGACAGTGAGCTATGCAAATACCTTACCTTTCCTTCCCATTTATTTAGTCTCTCAACCTCTCTTTTTTACATTCTCTACCTGCAATTTTAAATGAACAGCAAATCCCTCCTTGACTGAAACCTCTTCTTGTCTTGAAGCCACAATCCATGTTTTCAACCAAAGCAACCATTTAATTTTAGTCATGAAAAATATCTATGCATACCCATAATAAAATTATGGGTCAAGCGGCCACTATATATACACATACATATCTATGCCTATGGCGTTTACGTACTTGAATGAAACGTGCAAGGTAAAATCTTGAGGAACTCTACTACTAAGTCGCCATAGCCTATACTTAAGTCTCTATTGTGATCATGCAATGGAATTTAAAATTTAAATTTTAAAATTTAAAATATAATTCATAAGATCATATGTGAACATATTTTAACAATCTTTCTTCAAAAGATCTATTACTAGATTTAAAAAATTAGTAATATATAATTAATTATATTTAATTAGTAAACATGAAATAGAGTTATCAGAAAATGTCAAAACTTTGTTGACGATCATAATTTTTTTAAAATATATATATATATATATATCAAGAAAAATAATGGTACGGCCTCATATATAACATATATATATATACCTGATAGCTGTTGTTTCATTGGAACTAGTTGCTATAATTAGTAGCTGCATCGTTGTAGGCTTGATATGCACTCAAGAAGATATTTCCCGAGTGTGCAAGCAAATTGATGATCCTTAAATTTCAAGTTTTCACTTTTCATATATTAATCCACAATTATAATGTGCAGACTTGATTTATGACCTTAATGCATTTGAGAATCATTGCTTATAACTTCATCTAATGTATTTTATGAATCTCCGTATTATAGTTGGTAATTGAAATTATCCATAATTTTTTTAGATAAAAGTATTATATTCAATTTAAATTTATTATAAATATATATAATACTTCGTATAAAAAAAAAAATATGATTATTGAATTTTATATAAAAATTCAAGTCACTCGTTATCAATGATATAAATTTAAATTATTTATAATCCATAATTTTAATTTAAAAAATTATTAGATCAATAGTGATTTGTACATAATTTTTATTTAAAGTTTTATGAATTGAGTTTACCACTTTGTTCTATTTTATAAACTTACATCGTTCTTGATATTTACTTGTTTCTCAAATTGTTCTCTTGTTTTCTATGCGAAGTTCATTTAAAAAATTTAGAAAACAAGACATAACTTGAAGGAAGCAAAGAAAAGACAAACTAAAAAAATTACACAACCATATTCAAACTGAATATTTCATATTTTAAAATTTTGATATGGGAGCATATATTTAAAGAATTAATTTAAATTAGAAAATTAATAATTCGCTAATTGGTAATTTAAATACTAATCAAACTGTTAATTGATTCCCTCGTAATTGGTGCATCATCCAATTTTCTCTCTTTGGCAGCTATGTAATAATAACTTTATCTAAACCTTGAATGATAAAATAGTGAATTGCAAAATATTACGCACATATATATATATATATATGTGTGTAAGTATCGAATTAAGAAACCTCAAAATAGCGTGGAATTAATTTAAAATTTACCCTAATATTAATAATTAATTAATTACAAATAACAAAAGTAGTCACCGAACCTGCAACAGCAAGGAAGGTCTCAACCCACTAGTTTGTGCTTCACAGAGCAGCCTTTGCGGGCAAACCGCGTGGAGAATAATATTAGACTACCTGTTTCAGTGTAATCAGTTTCCCAAATTCCGGTAGCCGGTCACTACTTTATTCTTCACAGGGCTATTTTAGTAATTTCATTCACCTCCATAACTGAGAAACTTGATTTACCACTTTTACCCTTCTTCCACTCTACGCAAAATCGGCAACCAGTAGGGTCGCCTGTCCCACACCCAGAAGAACGAGTCCTTTTGGAGAATTTAGAGGGTAAAAATGGAAGTACGTTGACTATATAAGCACCACCCCCGCTCTTGTTCATTTCATATCGTTGATCTTCTCTATCTCTCTCTTGTTCGAATTAGTCACAAGGTCGGTCGTCTTCATTTCTCTCCGCAGACGACGACTGTAATAACTTGTCAGGTAAATTTCTTTCTACCTAACTTCTAACCTTGTAATATGCTTGATCTTCGTTTCTCGGCTTCTGAGTGTGTAATGTTTTCGTTGATTACTGCTGTTTGATTTTCGGGTGAGAGTGTTCTCTTCTTAATTCGTTCTTGATCTGTGTCATTGTTAGTTTATTGCGATGTTTGTCTTTGGGTTTCCCTCAGTATCTCGAAATGGGTACTTTGTTTTGGGTGATGAGTGTTTTAGTGATGTTCGTCAAACCAGATCTGTTGCCGTAGTTGTGTGATCTCGTCGAGGATCTATTTGTTGTGCCATTCAGTTTTGTTAAAGCTTAGATATGCGTCAATTTTGTCTGGAAGTCGGAATCTTTGTGGGTTGCTGATGGATCTGTTCAACACCGATTTTCTTGCTTCAAAATTTGCATGACTTTTGGTTTGTTTACACGTCAACTTCTTAGATCTATGGCTGTGTTTGATGTCAATTAGTTTTGACCTATTTGTAAATGTGTAAGTGAGCCATATAGCTATGTTGGTCTTTCAGATTAGATCTGTAAACAAGATCCTTCAACTTTCTGGCATTATGCAATTACTTTTTCTGCTCTTCATGAAATGAAGAGTAGTACGCAAAATCCTAGGCAATGGTATTGATTCTGTCTAGACTTGTTGTTTGGTAATTCGCGGTAATCTACTTTTGGTATACCTGCCAAATTGGAAGGAAAGTGGTAAACATTATGAAGCAATTCAGTTTTTTTCATTCTCCTTTTTGTAAGTGTTTCCAGAAACTCAGTAGAGGCTGACAGCTTAGACTTAATGGAAAGTCTTGGAAATATCCGAGTTAGCTTCTAAGAACTAACAAATTTTGGTTATGCATGATAAGAAATTTGGATAGCTTATAGCATTCGTATATTTCAGGAGAGGACTTCCCGATATACCAACTCATGCACACATGAATAAGTGCTGCATGGTGAATATAATTTGGATTGTGCATCGCACAGATTATGCTCTGTATTCTGGAAACAGAAGGGATGAGATGGAAATGTGTCTTCTATTACATTTATTCTCTTAATCTCAAAAAATGATCCAGTAGAGAAAATTTGACATTACTCTTTTAGATCATAGTCTGATATGTGAATTCCAATTTGTTCAGGTTGTCAGTTAGACAAGGAAAATGGTGAAGATCTGTTGCATTGGAGCTGGATATGTCGGTGGTCCGACAATGGCAGTCATCGCACTTAAATGCCCCGATATTGAAGTGGCAGTGGTCGATATCTCTGTCTCCCGTATCAATGCCTGGAACAGTGATCAGCTTCCTATCTATGAGCCTGGCCTTGATGGTGTTGTTAAGCAGTGCCGAGGTAAGAACCTTTTCTTCAGCACTGATGTTGAGAAACATGTAAGGGAAGCCGATATAGTCTTTGTTTCTGTCAATACCCCAACAAAGACAAGGGGTCTTGGAGCTGGCAAAGCAGCAGATCTGACATACTGGGAGAGTGCTGCCCGTATGATTGCTGATGTATCGAAATCTGACAAGATTGTTGTTGAGAAGTCAACTGTCCCAGTTAAGACTGCTGAGGCTATCGAAAAAATCTTGACCCACAATAGCAAGGGAATCAAATTCCAGATTCTCTCAAACCCGGAATTCCTTGCAGAGGGAACTGCAATCCAAGATCTTTTCAACCCAGATCGCGTGCTTATTGGAGGCCGGGAGACCCCAGAAGGCCTCAAAGCTGTCCAGACATTGAAGGATGTCTATGCTCACTGGGTTCCAGAGGATAGAATTCTGACCACCAATCTCTGGTCTGCTGAGCTTTCCAAGCTTGCGGCCAATGCCTTTTTGGCCCAGAGGATATCATCTGTTAATGCCATGTCTGCACTCTGTGAAGCAACTGGTGCTGATGTCACCCAG
>NW_019014678.1:1824438-1840179 GCF_000150535.2 Carica papaya | reverse complement strand
ACCTGAAGCTCTTAAATGTTTATGGATCGTGCTACTTTAACTGGAATTTCTCAGTTTTACTTGAAATTCTCTAGGAATATCTGATATAGATTTAATCTACAGTTATAAAATGTGATTTTAAAAAAAAATGCAGATTCTTTTTTTGTTTTTACAAGATAAATCTTAAAATTATATTAAGACTTATATTACATTAATCTGAAATATATGTGTGTGTATATATATTATATATTTCATTATGTAATTATAAAAATCATTTCGTGGTTACTCAATTCTTTATTCCTCCACTTTAAAAACCAATAAAAGGGTGAGTAAATTAGGAGATGAACAATTTTTTGTTCACATGGTCTGGGATGGAATTTATGGATAAGCCAAGCTGTTTAACCTATTTTGTAATAAGGTAATGGTAGGATAATGAGATGATCGTGGAAACAAACATGCGTAGTGTGAATGTGAAGGAGGTGGAGACAATTAAAACCAAACATTTTATATATATATATATATATATATATAATACAGTATACGTGCAGCATATATACTCTGTAACTATAATTTTATGGATGTTCATGATTTGGGATTAATGGGTGATTTGACCTTCTCCTCAATTATTGTCCGGATTATATTTAAACCATATTTGAAATAAGTTCAAGATTTGTATAAAATTCATAAGATTATAAAAATATAAATGATTCTCAGTTGACACCAAATAAAACTCTCATATCGTAAGTGACGTCATAATATTAATAAACTTAGTAAAAATAAATATAATTTAAATTTGTTTAAATGTCTTTTATTGAAGACAAAATTTCTTTTTTATTCGATAATTTACTATGTAGTTAGATCACTATCGAAATCCAACTTATAAGTAATTACCTCGGCTAAATTAATTATTTAAACTATGTACTATTTACTTTTATTAAAATTAGTGTATGTCTTATTTTTTGGTTAAATTAATTCATATGCTTTTAAAAATTTTTGATTTAATTTTTTTTCATTTAATAAAAATTTATACCGTTAATTTAGGGTGTTACGATAGAAATTAATACGTGACACCTTCTTATTAGTTTAACTGGTAGTCGAATGTTGATATTTCTTTTAATTTGAACTAGTTTGGATCAATCTAACTAAAAAAACATCTCTAAAGATGTCTTCTTCTTGTTCCTCATCACATGTTTCCCCCTACTTGTTGAGATGAGTGAGTTGGACAAAATGAGCTGAGGAACACAACCTATATATTGGAGCTTTGGAGAGACTTTAAAAACATATGCTCATCCAACTCAACTCAAAGGTCAATCATGATCTACCTAACAAAGATGAAATGATAATTTAAAAATTCGAATTGAGAATCAAATAAGTAAATAAAATCCAAAAAAACCCAACATCTAAACAAAGAATCTCCCTAAAAATTCGTAGCATGATGAAGTAGAATGAGGTGACTAGTGATTGATTCAGAGGTATAGAAAAGTTGGTCATCCAGGGAGTCAGGATTTTGAGTTGTTTCGACCACAAGAGGTATAGAGAGTGTTCAGAAACATCTAAAGTTCCTATAACTTGTAGTTGTGATGATTAAAGGAGTTTACTTATTATTATATTTTGATGTAATGGGGTAAGAGAGAAGGGAAGATTGCAAAGGGGATATGGAAGGATGTAAAATAGTTCATGTAAGCATTCTGGTTTAGTTTGATGGGGTGGAGTATGGGAGAAAGAAGAAGAAGAAGGTCTTTGGGTTGGAAATTATAGATTTTTTTCCATTTAGACCAGTTTAAACTAATTTGAATTAAAAAAATATCACGTTAGTTATTATGTGACAGTTGATGTAGTATTCAACTAATACTCGAATTAATACGAAAATATTTTGTACTACTTTTGTTAATATATGATATCATATATTAACAATGATAAGCTTTGTTAAGAGAACATATTAAATTAAAATTTTTTAAAAAAGTACAGTAATTAATTTAATCAAAAAATTAAAAAATGACTAATTTGAACATAAATAAATAGTATAGGGACTAAATTATTATTTTATCCTAACTATTTCTATATATTTTAGATTTATTATATTTATTATTCATAAAAGAATATGTAATATAGTCCTCTAAGGCATTGGGCACGCTTTGAAGCCTTACTAAAATATTAAAAATTATTATTGTTAACAGAAGTTTAAATATCAGATACTGATGGATTTTAGGATTTTTGATTATATATCAGAATTTTAACTAGTAATTTTTTATTAAAAATATTATTGTAAATAGAATTAAGTTGTTCATAGGATGTTCCTTGATCTTTTTTTACTAGGTAAGACATCATATGGGCTTTACAAATTCTTTTAAACAAGCTTAGTGGGTTATATATAAGAGGATTTTTTTATATTTTTAGGCCACTTGATAGAACTAGTTGGCAAAATAAACTAAAACTAATTTGAAGAGATTTAAATTATGAATCAAATTATTTACGAGCCAACTAGTATTTAAAGACTCACAATGAATCAATCACTAAAATAATGGAACTCTAGCAATATGGAATATTTAAATGCATTAAATGTGTAGATGGGTTTTACCCACTATAATCTCTTTCATCTATATGTTAGGATATAATCATTACATTTAATTCTCGTGATTGGTTTAGAGGTATGTCAAATGTTAAGAAACTTTTAAATACTAAGGCACACATTTTTTTATATAAATTATAAATGCAAGCCTAATTATTTTTTTAATTGTCATTACCACTTAAAGTTGGCTTTAGTTATTTCTTATTTAATAGAATATTTCGTAAGTTATTTTTTATTACACAAACTAAGAAAATATTTTGAGTGATGATAGAACAGGATCAAATGTTCAAATTTTAAATCTTAAATAGCCAATCCGTTACCCTCCTCTCTTGGTGAATCGATTTCAATAAAATTAAAAAAATTTTATTGCATTTATTCAAATTAAAATAGCTTTACTTTACTTGCTATATTTTAAGACTAATTTTTTTTTATAATATTCTAACCACATTTATTAAGAATTTTAAGAACTTATAAATAAATATATTTGGTCTGAGTAATTTTCCAATGTATAAGAAGGTATATTTACTCTAATCATTAAGGTAAAAATATTTTTGTAAATGTTAAGGGAGAGAGTAGTAGTAGTAAATTTTGTAATAAAAGTTTGAGCACATTTTGCACGTGTGCCAGCAAGTAGCTCACACACCTCACCGCATCTCACCACGTGGCGCAAACTTATTGCTGACTTTTAATTCCTTACTTCTTACGTCACAGTTATCAAATTAGAAATCATTTATAAGATCCTGGAATCAGTCAGTGGCATTCCAGTAATTCCCATCAGATTCTTGCCATTTTCGGTAATTTTAAATTTCTGTAGAACTAGGAAACCCCCCAAATTGCCTGTCGTCCAATCACCTAACATCTCTTCTATAAAACAAATCCCGACTTTTACCCATTTTTGATCCTTATTATCGATCGGGATATCTCTCGTTCCTACCAAAATACCTCCCCTTATCTGCTTTACATTTTCAATTCCATTCTTTATTCTTTCAATTCTATCTATCTTCTTTTCTTTGATCCCGATTTTATCATTAGCCGTCCCTTGTATCGTATCCTAGGGTTAGGGTTTTCGAAATCTTTTAAGTTCTTCCGATTTAGCTATATTTTTTTTTTTCCTAGATCCATAAATCGAAGCTTGTAAACTAGTTTGCTTGATCCAGGGTTATCTGGGTCGGTTCAATTTTTCGGTATTCTTTTTAAATTTTGGAATTTTCTTTTGCCTCGGTGACAAGATTACTCTGTTTTTACTATTTTTTGTGGATTGTTTTGGGAGACCCTGCTGTATTTTCTACCTCTTTTACTGTTAGAAATCAGCATCTAAAGCTTTACATTAATTTCGGATCCAGGACTTGTTTTTTTTTTTTGTAATAATTAGGGTTTCCTAATTGGGCGTTCGTTTCATTTTAACTTATTTTCTCCTTCAGTAAGCCGCCGTCAATTTGGTTGGAGATTATTAGGTAAGGAACAGCTTTTCTAGCTCAGCTGTGGAGATGAGTCATTCCTTTATGATTAGTTATATTTATAATTTTTCACGAGTATTATTGTTATTATTATTATCAGAAGGTAGGACTTCAAATTTCCAAAACTCTTGTCAACAGGAAGTTTACTGGGCATCAGTTGGTTCATTCGTTGTTGGTCTCAGAAGCAAGAGGAAAGAAAATCTGTTTTGTGCTCGGTTGATATGCTTTAATAGGAATAGATGTGATTAAATATGCTAAGAAAATGAAATATGGATGTATTTTAAGTGGGTGAGCTGCAGGAGTTAGTTTGTTTATGCGTAGTCATATTATTCGTAGTTGGACGATATAAATATTTGTTTTTTGTGTGTTATATGGTGCCTAACGATTTTAATTCTGTGATCAATTATCTTGAAAGGGCCCAACCTAGTCATTTATGTTCTTCCATACAATCCCACATGTACAAACCCATTAAGACGCCTCATTTGTTGTCTCATTACTCCCTCTTACCTACTACCCCATCAAGTGTAAATTCTCTACTATGTCCTATGCAGAATTTTTGTTTTTAAGTATAAACGACACAGTCAGGGCTCAAACTCCTCCATTTGGCTTTGTTGATTGTCTGACTTGTTATTTAGTATAATATTCTAACAGCTTCAATGAAAGAAAAAAACATGAAAAATGTGTCTATTGCAATTGCATGCAAGTAAAAAAAAGCAACTAAAGAAAAAGAAACAGAAAAGATCATTTGTTAATGTTTGTACAAATAATTTTTGGTTCAAATATGTTAATTTTTAGCTAGATTAAAGTATCTTATTCGCGATTCCACTTGGTAATTTTTAAACTGCTTGATAGTGTAAGTAGTGAAGTAAATGCGGGTATTTCCTAGCTTTTTCGAGACTTTATTATTTATATTTAGTTTTGGCATTTTCAGCCAACCTAAAATTGGCTTTTTTTTTGTTTTTGGTACTTTCTTCTCCTCTCTGCCTTTAGTAAAATCTTATTGGCTGCCCTTTGCTTTTGAGATCTTTTGTCAAGTTTTGCATTCCAGATGCTTTAATATGACTTACCTACAGGATAACATGATTCACAAACGACCTTTCATTGATGAGGGCACTGATGAAGTTGCTTTTAAGCACCCAAGACATTGGGAAAATACAAATCACCTTTCTTTTTCAGAAGTTGCTCCTCTGAATGATCTTCACGAGAAGCTTAGTACTTCAGGTAATAAATAGATTATGATTGATTTTGTAGTAACTAAAGAACTAAGTGGGTTTTGCAGAATTCTTGCTATATTTTTCTTCAGAAAACCTTCTGTTCTGAATAATGAACATCAGTTAGTTTCGTGAGAACTCTTACAAGTTGCAATCAGTTACATAATTTTCATTATGGGCTTCCAAGTGTCAGTACATTAAATGCATTAAAGCATTGTATAGCCCTGCTATGATAAATAGCTAATAGTATTTAAAAACTATTCTATCGACAGTTAGATTTGTTCATTATATAGCTCAGTATTGAATGTGGTTGTGGTTTAATGCTCTAGTAATCAAGAAAGTAAATTTGCTTTATGCATGTTACTGCATACATGGTCAGTAAATCCTCTATTGTTGGAATATGCACTTGTAATAGTATTTTATGTATGTAGCCGTGATATTTAGTGTTTAAGGTGACTAAGATTGTTAAAACTTGGTGGTATTGTCTCTGTTGCTGCATTGCATCTATTTCATTATTTATTTAAGATGTGTACGGTTTCATGATTTTAATCTGCTTTGAACACTTTAAATCTCTAGTAAGTTTTTATAGCTTCACTTAATGGCAATATAAAATGGCGAAGGTGATGAAAATTTTGGTAAAAGTCGAGTTGGAGGAAGGATTGTAGATGATTCCGTCAATAAGTTATTTAATGGACTGGACAAGGAACTTGAAACAGGCACTTCTGGCCGCATTTCCCACTTTTGGTGGGTAGACAGCAATGTTAGTCATGAGGATTCTGTGTCAGATGCTGCAGTTCATCTGTCACTCTTTCCAGAATATTTTGCACCTGCCAACCAGCTAAGGGCCTTCTTGCATTCAGATGAGATGTATTCGTCTCTCCTTGATTCTCCTTCTCCAAGGCTAGTTCTGGTTGGACCAGAGCATCAAGCTGATATTCCTGACTGGGATCCACTGGGTGTAAATAGCTCTGCAGATCTAAAGGAGTTAGATTGTCAAGTTGCGCAATCATTGAAATCAGGTTTCATGGCTGAAAACAGAAATGAGACAGAGCTGATGGGTATTTGTGTCATTCCAATATCTGAAGTATCTGCAAACCTTGAAAAGGAGGAAAATAGGACAAACTGTAAGTGCCTTGACCAAGGTTCTATCAGATGTGTCCAACAACATGTCATGGAAGCAAGAGAAAATCTAAGGATAGAGCTTGGGCAGGAGACTTTTGAGAGTTGGGTTTTGGTGACATGGGAAAGGAGGTTGCAAAGAAATGGACTGAAGAAGAAGAGCTAAAATTCCACAAAGTTGTGCTCTCCAACCCTGTGACATTGGGTAAGAATTTCTGGGATAACCTCTCAGAAGTTTTCCAGATCGAACAAAGAGGGATTTTGTCAGCTATTACTTTAATGTCTATATGCTTCGGAAACGTGCGGAACAGAACCGATTTGACCCACTAAACATTGATAGTGACAATGATGAGTGGCAGGTAACTGAAGATAGAGTAGCGGAGGATGAAGAGGATTCTGTGGTGGATTCTCTAACAAGCCAAGATGGACCTGCTTGTTATAGAAAGGACCAAACGGAAGATTGCCTTGAAGACATTGAGAATGAGGGTGAGGTTGATGTTCATCAAGGTGACGTCGAGACTGGCATTTGTAGGTTTAGAACTTATGAAGAAGATGAGGGAGATGTAGATGATATCTCAGGGGCACCTGTAAAAAGCATAATGGTTGATAGCTCTCATGATATTAAGTACAAAGTTTTGGATAAGATTCAAGGCAGTGGCAGTGACGACAATGATTTTCAGGATGACTCATGCACATCATATGAGTTTCAGGAGGAAAAGGTTGTTCGCTGTGGTCCGCCATGTATGTGTACCGATACCAGAGAGCCAAGTGAATTATGAATGACTGCAAATAATACTGTTAAGAAGATTGGCTTGGCATGGTGAAATAGATTGTTATACTATATAAATGACTTTCCATGGAAAACTTCATTTTCTATAGAAAGTAAGTACTGAATGTATTATTACAGAAGGTGGTCAGTTTCGCAGAATGTCCTTAAAATCTGGTGTCTGCAGTGTCGTCACCAGCAAGAGGCATTTCTCTATTCCCCCCTTTTCGCAAGCAGTGGTTTTTTTCGGGGGTACAGTATACTTTTCTCTGATAGTCTGGTGTGTATACAATCAAAAGCAATGGGGTTGCTAGGGGAGTGAGTTCTTCAAATCTCGGGTTTTCGATAATTATTTATAGGAAAATCCAAGTGAAAATTTCTTTATTCCTTTTTTCTTTCTCTCTTTTCATCTGTTCTGAGATTATATTTCTTGTGTTAGTAATGTATTAGTTTTGGCAAAGATGGCTTTGCTACCCATGTAATATTAAATTATTGAACTCTCTCATTGAGTGCCATTGTGTTTGAGCATTAGCTTTCATGTACGGATAATTCAACAAATTTCATATGGCTCTTGTGATACATTTGTTTGTAAAGAGTATATGGAAAGCCATTAATGTCTCTGAGGCATGAGAATATGCTGATATTGTTAGTTTACAGATATTAGAGGAAAAAAGAAAAGAGGAAGGCTATATATACACCATCATATTCAGGTAGCCTTTGTAAACTTAACATAAGTCAATATCTGTAGTTCTTAAAACTAATAATTATTTTGGAGCACTAGTGAGTCATATATTCCTAAATATATATATATAAGTCATTAATCACAATGTGATAACAGTTAGCTCCTTAATATAGAGATTGCTGAGTTTACACCAATGAGTATTGACCAATTGGTGTGGTTAGGGTGGGAAGTTGAGTCATATTTTAACTAAATTATGAAACACTATATATAATATAATATAATATAATATAATATATATGTTTATGTATAACATGTAAATAAAATTAAGATGAGAGTGTTGTTGAAAAGGGGAAAAAGATATATGGTGGGGGGCACAAAGGCACATGGTGGAGATATCTAATTTATGGAGTAGTAGCAACTAAGCATTACATAAAGAGAAAGAGAAGTTGCTTGCTAAAACATGCATCTTATTATTCTCTTCTACTCAAAGAAGCAAAAAAGAAAAGAATACATGAACAGATCTTGCTGTTCATGTATTCAACAATTTGTTTCATTTCTTTTTCCCATTGCAGTCTTCATCACACGATGAATCCTACTTATTGGTTATACGTATGTATATATATATATATCTTATAGTATAGAATACAAAGATTGATGTCATTTAACTGAAATTAATTATTTCATGCTGATTGATAAGTGCAAATGCTAAGATTACTAGGTACATTTAGTATATAATTTACATGATTTTGAATACTTTCCCAAAGTGGGAGTTTAAGATATAGGCTAATTGTGTAAGTGTCGCTTATATAATAAAACATATAAATATACTCACTTAATTTTTTTTTATATAAGATCAAATAATTCTATGCGATATAAAAAACATATTTTTTGTTGTACATATATAATTTTAATGAATTAGGATTATTAATATAACTTTCATATCTGTTCTTACGTTAGATCTTTAAATTATCTAAACTTATAAATAAAGAGCGAATAATTTAAAATTTTTAAATATTTATTAAATATTCTAAGAATACATGAATTAGTAAATCTAAAAAAATGTGAATGTCACATTTTAATCTTATTTTTTAAAAAATCTTTGTTGTAAATATTAAGATAGACCCATTACATTTATCAGGCTGTAAATTTAATCCATTGCGTATCTAATGATTTGCTTTTAACCCATGATTTTTCACCTCAGAATGATTAGAATAATCTCCATGTAATCTGAAATTAATTTCCAGTAATTAGATTTCATTGATTAGGTATTGGATAATTTAATAAGCCATACTTACAATTGTTTGACCTCATGAAGAACGAAGCAGAGGTCACAATGGAAGCCCAATTTTATCTTAATTATGTAATTTTTAATTTGTTACTTTTGAAGCCAGATTAGGAAGGTGATTGTGGATTGAGGATAATTAGGGTTTCCTGTTTCTTGGATCTGTTTTATCATGTCATGGCCAGCCTGTTGGCTGAATATATCTATACCAAACGTGAAGCAACAATCCATTATCCCTCCCCATTAAAATAAGAAAGAATCTCATACTCTTAAATTGATATAAATTTAAAGAATTTTTAAGATATATTTGTAAATTTACACTTAGTTTAACTATAAAATAACAAATTTTTATAAAATAATAAAAATTAGTTTTATATACAATTTGACAAAAAAATTAGATACGACATAAAATTTTATATCGTATTATTTTTTATTAATTTTCTAATAAAATGTACGTTGTCTTTGAATTACATAAAATCTTAATATTTAAATTATACCATTGAACAAAAGTTTTACTTTCTCTAATCAATTTAAATCTCATTACACATGCAACTAAATAAAGAAATATACATATTCTAGTGTATATAGTTATAATTTTACTAATCAATTTAATTTTTTTAATAACAATAATATTAAATAACTTCTCAAATATTTTGGTAAAAAAAAATCAACCAATTTAACAAGTCTTTGATTACTTTGTACTAATTAAAGAAATGTGAACTCTCCAAATAAAAAAACCCATTTGATCTTTCCATAACTTGTTCATGAATCAAGTGCCCCATAAACACACCCATGTGGAAATAATTGTTGGGTTTGATAATTAACTAATCAATTGGGGTTAGAACTTAAAATACTTCATCCATATTTACAATTAAAAAAAAAACTGAGCAAGAACTTGATTAAATATGCCTACATAATTTCTCTGTTCCTCTCTCTCTTTTTTTTTTTTTTTTTTTTGTTTGTGTACATTTTGAGTTTTTAACATTTGATTTTTTAAAATACCCAGAATTAAGTTGTAGGAGTTGGTGAAAAGTCAAATCAAATCAAATCAAATTGATTTGAAATTCCCATGATTAATCAAACTCCATCTTCACTTGTCAATCAACCATGCTTCTGTTAGCACTTGATTGCTTCTCTTTCCAGTATCAGAAACTTCTAGTGAAAGGCTTTCTGTGTTTTTGTCAGTCCTTGCACTGCTGCTGCTTAGCAAGACAAAAAACACAGTTCAATCCACTGTGTTGCTCATACCCATTTCCTCAATCATAGATTAATTAATTCTAGTCGTCTGATCAAATTTGATGGGTCCCAATTGTCTTTCATATGAGTGCACGTGCTTCTTTTCCTCCACTTTTCTTTTTTTTTTTTTTAAATAAAATAAATAAATTTTTTGGTAGAGAAGAACTTTTGCACTTGCTTGTGAAGCTGAATGGATTAGATACTCTCAACTTCAACTCACTTTGATTCTTCTTTTGCTCTTTTTAATCTTTTCTTCTTCTTCCAGTGTTACCATGTTCAAAGAATCAAGACTTAATAATCCAACTAATTAATTAATCTCCAATCTGTTTTCATGTTATGTAAATGGCTACGTTCATGATTATTTGGCAAATGGCTAGATAAGCGGACATAAGATGGATCTTGATTAATGGTGGCGAGTACGGAAGTCTTATGTACACGAGCGAGTGAGAACGCGTGACAACTGGTATTAATAATAGCGTTGCTTCCATGCAAGGATTTCTCCTGCCAAATATAGAGTATCTACCTGGTGTAGAGAGAGACAGAGGGAGAGAGAGAGAGAGAGAGAGAGAGAGAGAAGCAGAGCAAAACAGAGGGCGATATAGAAGGAGAAAGAGATCCTCTCTTTATCTTTTTTCCTTTTATTTTCATTTTTGTTTCTGTTTGGCTCTTCGAGCTAGCTATGCCCTACTTCCGAAAAGCAGCAGTTCTACCACCAATCACCATCACTTGCATCTTTTTCTCTCATTTTAGGAGTAGTAGCCAATCAGAGTAGAGTCTTTCTTGCGTGGGTTAGGGTGTTTGGTTATGATTCAATCTTCTTCTTGATCGAGCCTGTAAAAACCAATGCTGGTTTTTCTTCAATCATTTGAAAAACCAAGGATTTGCGTGATCTGAGATCAGGCACAACTTCTTTCTGATTTGGGTCTTCATTGTTCTTCTTCTTTCTTTCTTGTTTTCCCTCAAGAAGTTGGTTCTTTTTTTCCTCAAGAAAGTTGAGTTTTGCTTCGTTTGTGACCTTTGTTTGTTCGTTTTAGGTTTGGTTGTTTGTGGCGATGCAGAAAGATCAAGAGGAGAAGAATTATCCCTGCAGGTTCTGCAACAAGAGTTTTCCCACTGGGAAAGCTTTGGGGGGTCACGTAAGGGGTCATTTGGCTGCAAATTCAATCAAAGACGAAGAAATTCACAATAAACGCAATGTGGGTTATGCGCTGAGAAAAAAGTCTCAGAAATCTTGGAAATTTTCAAGCGCCAATCATAACTCTGGCTCTGCTTCTTCTAGTACAATCCACGAGAATACGTGCAAAGTTTGTGGCAAAGAATTTGGGTCAATGAGAGCTCTGTTTGGTCACATGAGGCATCACTCAGGAAAAGACAAGAAAGGGTTTCATTGCAAAGAGTGCGGCCAAGAGCTTCAGTCTTTGAGGGCTCTCACCAGTCATGTGACATTGCACCTTGGGGTTCCCAATGAATCAAGAACTAGTTCCAGCAACAGTCTGATTGTAGAGAGCTTAACATACAATGATACCGCGAATCTGGCTCAGAGAAAGAGATCGAAGAGAATGAGGTACAAGAGTACTCCTACTTCTTCATTTTCTAGCTTCAATGAATCTTCTTCTGTGACTGAGATTGAGGAAGAAGTAGAAGATGTTGCTAATTGTTTGATGATGTTATCTAAGGGTGTTGGCAATTGGGGTAGATTCAATTTTGTTTTTACGCAAAATAATTTGATCGGGGATTCTCCTGGTAATGTTTCTCTGACTTCTGAGGCTAAATCAATCTATCAAAATAAAGGAATCCAGAAGAATGAAAGTAGTTTTGCTTGTGCTGATGATCAGATTTTCAGGAAGAGGAGACTGAAAGAGAAGTTGGGTTCTAGTGTTCCAGATTCTTTTAATGGTAACGGGGATAAAAAGACTAAGGAATGGATTGAATTTGGTGTTGGAATTGAGGAGAAGAAGCCTGAACTGGAAGTTCCCATGGAGATTTGCAGAGAACTCGAGATGCCTAATTTGAATGATGATGAATCAGGATTTGTCACGTATGATACTGAAATAGAGAAAAAAGTTCTCAGTGAAATGAAATTGAAGGATTCAGTGAAGTCCAGCTCCTGGAAGGATGCTGGATTTGATTACTATGATACTGAATTGGGAATAAATTCTTTCGGAAAGACTTTATCAAGTTCAGAATCCGGTATACTGGATGATTCCCGGAAGAAAGCCGAATTTCAGTGCAGGGTCTGCAATAAGGTGTTCCACTCTTACCAAGCACTTGGAGGCCACCAAACACTTCACAGACCAAACAAGGCCTGCATTTCTTTAAAGATTGATAATGAAAAAAATCTGCAGCTGGAAGTTCTTCCTGAAATTGAGATTAGTGGAAAGTTTGAAGCCATTGAGAATTCAATTGGGCAGGAAATCAATGGAGGAACTGTGAGATTAAGGGAAGGTAAAGAGCACAAATGCCCTGTCTGTTTCAAGCTCTTCACATCAGGCCAAGCTTTGGGAGGTCACAAGAGAGCTCACCATTCCAAAAACTCGAAAGCTAGAGGGGAACAAGTCGCGATGCAGCAAGATTTTTCCGGTGTCCACAGCGTGCTTGATCTTAATCTTCCAGCCATGGTTGATGAGGAGGGAAATGGTGATGTTTTGGCTTCAAACCAATGTGGGTTTGAACTTTGAAATGAAGTCAAACATGGGGAACTGAGAAATTCTGATGCAAGATCTGCATTTTCTGTAGTTTCCGAGATTCAGACAACTAATACTTGGTTACAGCTTAGTATTTTCAAGTGGAGCATTGGTTTGTAAATTTTGATGCTGCAATAGGACAGTTTGGTGCTTTTATCTTTTTTTCTTTTCTGTTTTGAGGTTTTCTTACAAAGAAAAATCAATACATAGGTAGAGAATATGAAGCAATGTTGTTGCTGATGTTGACTGAATTCCTGAATTTGATCAAGTTCATTAGTTGAAGGAACATATAAGAAATTAGTATACCATCTTCAATCGGAGTTACCAGGATTAATCAATTTTCATCAACTTTTTTTTTTTGTTGTTGCTGGATGCTAAGTATTTTTTTTTTTAGGGTTTCTATGAAAGTGTAGGGTGTCAAGGTGAGTTTGAGTCATTGACTCTGCAATCTGTGTTCAGGTATGTTATTGTACATTGTGTTATTTTTAATGTGTATGTTAATTAATTAATAAAATATGTAAAATTTTATTTAAAAAATTAATTAATAATAAAAAATATATATTAAAAAATTTGCCATGTAACCAAGATCCTAATTATATATCATATATTAACCATTGTAAAATAATATTTTATCATAAATTTGTAAAAGTAAAATTACCACCCATATTATCATCTTTAGTTAACAAATTATGAGAATGCCATATTTCTATATTTCATTCTTATAAATCCACCATGAATTCATGAAACAAAAATATGAACAGAATTATTTACCAATCCATTCATGTTCCACAAATATTTTCTAAAAGGCAAACTTTTTGCTTAATATGATTGAAAACTGAAAACACTTATTAACATTGGCGGCAAAGTCTTAAGAGTGTCTTTATGACTGTACTTGTGCTAGAGATCGGAAATTAATTTAAAAGCAAACAACGACAATAATCATAATAATAGCAAGCAATGGCATAAATCAATGAAAATGACTTTATATTTTATTTTAGTTTTTGGGTAAAAGTAAAAACCCCTTATTTTTCATTTTCATATTATTACATAAAATGTTATTGATTTTACAATTTTCTTAAAACGGATTATTGATACTACATTTATCCCATTTGAAATTGTATTTTTTTTTTTTATTATTTTATTAAACATATGATGGAAAACATGGTGGCTGCAGCACAAAAGGCCTCGGTGGGAGATCTCCACTATCATGGCAATTCAACAGGTTTAATTTTCCATATGTCCCTAGCATATTCATGAATGGTTCTGTCACTGCTGAACTTCGGTGAACCCGCTGTATTCAAGATTGACATTCTTGTCCATTTCTGCCAAAAAACAGTTATTTAAGAAACATAGAAAGAGTCGGAGAACTGCCAATATAAAATCAGAAATGATAGACATATACACACACATACATACGTGTGCGTGTCTGTGAGCAAACGTGTAATCATGCAGAGGGCATAGACATAAAATGCATGCATATCACTTACCTCTTGATCCCGATATGCCTCATCAACCTTCTCTTGGCATTCTATATAACTTGGGAAATCCTTGCCAACGAGGAAATAATCTGCACGCCCAAAACCTTCATTTCCTTCCAATGAGCCGATCAGTTCATTATAGTCATATGGGCCAAATACACCACTTCTGACAAATTCCTTTACTTCTTCAAAACAAGGATCCGGAACAAACTACATGGAAGACCAGGTAGGTTAGAGAGAAATTTTTGAGTGCCAATAATTAGGACATGTCAAACAATCCAAAATGCAATGTTCATCATCCCCGTATATACTTTAACACTAACTCTAACTTCTGCTAAAATGGACTTCGTTATGATGGTGTAATGCAGCATAAATATTCTATAAGAATTATTGAAATTGCCAGAGAAGGAAACCACATCTATGTTGGCATACCTTTCCCTCAGCTCTTTCTTTCCTGAGCCCTGCAATCTCGTTAGCTTTAGCACCAAAGAGGAAGAAGTTCTCTTCTCCAACCTCTTCACGTATTTCAACATTGGCACCATCCAAAGTCCCTATTAATATGCAACCATTCATTGCAAACTTCATGTTGCTGGTTCCGCTGGCCTCCATTCCAGCAGTACTGCTCAGATGAAATAAAGGAGAGTGAGCATAGAAGAAGGTAGATGAGGTCAGGTCTATTTCTGAGTTCTGACATAATCACTAATGATATCCATGGATTTGTACTGATTCTATTTTTTAATCATGCATGCATAGCCAGCTTGCAGCTTAACATAAGTTTCAAGAAGAGTTTGATTCAACCAATATAGACAAAGATAATCTCAATATAAACATCTGAACCATTTACATAAGAAGCTTTACGTTGCTTCCAAGGCATGCAGTGAAAATTCAACCGGAAATCCAGAGCTCAGCCTGAGCAAGGAGAACGCAGGATTAAAAACTATATTTTAGCTTCAAACTGAGCTGAGCTCTTGCAGATAAAGGGGCTTAAATCTTCAGATCTAACTAGTGAGTTTGGGCTACCTAGAACTTCAAAGGAAGTCCATACACTCGCTATAAAAATAACGCACATAAAGGACTAACTAACGGAGCATTGACCAGAGTCCCATGCTTAGGAAGAAAAGAGAACAGAGAAAGGAGGAGCTGGGGAGCTTGAATTCAGTTTAGCTATGCCCGGTCTCCCCTCTTTCCTGTACCAGGCCTTCTATTTGTAACATAGAGGGAGGGACTGTATTTATTTTGGCATTTCTTTAGCCTTCAGGATGATCCTTTTTCTTTAAG
>NW_019014678.1:1804925-1824395 GCF_000150535.2 Carica papaya | reverse complement strand
GTAAAAAAACAAAATTCTCAATGAACCTGGATAAAGAAAATAATAGAAGGTCCCTCCCTCTATGTTAGCAGATAGACGGCCTGGTACACGAAAGAGGGGAGACCGAGTTCAGTTTAGCTACAAAAAAATATGAAGTGTACAGAAACGCCAAAATAAATAGACAGTCTGTCCCTCTACATTAGCAACTAGAAGGCTTGGGACAAGAAAGAGGAAAAGAAGGGGTAATGATTCTAGTCTAACATTTGATTTACATCTATTATATGCTCATTTTATTCCAAAGTCTTAATTATTTTGTGTACAATTTTAGTCTTAGTTTACATACTTGACATAGAAGTAACTCTACTTATATCTTTAATTCCAATAGAGTAGATCTATATTCTCATTTGTTAATGAAGGAATCAAAAAATACCCAACTTGAATTGAACATCAAATTATCTCAGAATCACAACAATACATTTACTTTATATACCAATTCTTATTTCATAGAATTGAAATTTGAATCAAAATCGATCTAAGAGTTGTTACTTATTCTACGTTCTTTTCTCTTTGACTTGAGGTAATTCGATAACTAGCCTTATCGTTTTCCTATTATTTACTACAATTGCCACTACTCTGGTATGTATACTAACCTTGTAGAATATACATTTCTACATCTAGTTTTGCTGTCATGGTTAATGGCAGTCCATCAAATTTTTTCACTGCTTCCAAAGGCTTGAGACAAGGTGATCCCCTTTCTCCTCTCTTTTTCATCATCGTTATGGAAGGTTTAAATAAATTATTAGAAAAGATTAAAGAATTGCAACTATTAAAAGGTATCACTGTTGGCCAACAAGAGAACCAAATGGAGATTACCTATCCATTTTTTGCTGATAACACACTCATTTTCTGTCAACCTGATATTTACTCCTTAATTTTCTTATGATGTGTCTTACTCTGCTTCCAAACAGTATCAGAACTGAAAGTAAACCTACACAAATTTGAGTTAGCAGTTTTGGGCATCTCCTCAGGAGACATAGTTGCCGTTTGTTAGGCTGCAAATTATCTCATCTCCTCATTACTTATCTTGGTGCTAAATTCAAAGATAAAAGCTGTTGGGATCTGATAATGACATGTTTCATAATCGTCTTACAAACTGGAAGAGGAGGCTCTTATCCAAGGGAGACAGACTTACACTAATCAAAAGCACACTCTCAAATCTTCCCATCTACCTTTTATCTCTACTTAATATTCCGAGTACTGTTGCCAACAAACTAGAGGCCATACAATGCAATTTCTTTTGGGGTGATGGTGACAACAATAACAAAAACCTTCATCTTGTAAATTGAAAAGAAATCAAGAAACCATTCAAAGAAGATCAACTGGGTCTGAGATCAATTGACAAACTAAATAAAACTCTAGTTGAAAAATGGATATGGAGATTTGGAATGACAACAACGGCTTTTGGAAATCAATCATTATGAGTAAATGGTTCAATGGTGACTGCAATGATAACTCTAAAATAAAAAACAACAGTTATGACTCTAGCTTATGGAGAGGTATTTAGAATCTAAACAACCCTGTTCGTCATAATTCTAGGTGGAACATCGACAATGGCACTAAAATTCATTTATAGAAAGATATTTGGCATGACAGAGAAGCATTCCAATCAAGATTTTCAATGATATATGCGATTGTTAGATACAAAAACATTTTAGTAAAAGATGTTGTTGAACAGAATCAATGACATGTGATGCGTCTAGAAACTTGCAAGATTGGGAAATTGAGGAATATGAACATTTGCTTCAAACTCTGTTTCACATCCACCTAAGTGACAGCAATGACAAACTTATCTGACAACACACCAAATCTGGTAATTTCTTAGTTAAATCCCTGTACAAGACTTTGGTTGGCAATAATCTACAAGAACAAACAAAATTTCTACCTAATATTATTTGAAAATCGGGTGCCACTCCAAGAATTTCTTTTTTTGCATGGGAAGCAGCAAATGGCCGCATTCTTACGTTAGATAATTTAATGAAAAAAAGCTTTACAATTGTCAATAGATACTTTCTCTACAAAAATAGCTATGAAACGTGTAATCACCTACTCCTAGAATGTTCGGTCTCTCACAACCTCCTTATGGGCCTTTCTTGGGTCAAATATAAATCAATTTTGGATGAGCTACTTGCATGGGAAGGATTGAGCTGTCATAAGAAAACTTTTAGATTTGTCGCTCTCACTATATTTTGGGTCATTTGGAAGAAAAGAAACAATTGTACTTTCGAAGAAAAAAAAAAGTCGACTTCAGAATCATCACTGACAAGTGATTCTATTATTTCGGATCCACTATTTTAAAACATGACATCGAATGCTTTGATGATCTCATTTCTATAGTCAATTGTTTAACAATCTTTAAATTTTTTGTAGATTGGCGGTGCCCCCTTGGCACCTTCACCTCAATACAACTTCATACTTTTATTTCAAAAAAAAAAATTATTCAGTAAACACCCACGTAGCTACTTAGCTGCGGACCAGGAAATAACAGTAACACCATAGATCAGATGCAAAATTGCTGCTCAACTTTCAGGCCAAGCAGGTTTGACATCTGGCTCAGACAAGTTCAAGACACGAATATTCTGCTGCAAACGTGAACAGTAGCCTAAGCACTTTTCTGGTTCTGATCTTCCTTAGCACTTCCTATTCAAAAGAAACTATTTGGAAACAATGTAGCCATAACCATTTCTAAAATTAGAATACCTGATATGCTGTGAGAGTTCACTTGCTGGTATAAGCAATTCAGCAACACTGACATTATAATCAGGGACAAAAACAACCTGAACAAAAACAAAAATTATTAAACTATCTTCAACTAAAGAAATACAAGAACTGCTCATATCGGGTCCTTTATAATTTAATTTCAGTAAAATTCTAATAACAGAAAGACATTGAGAACACAGTCTTGTTGGTCAACAAAATGCAAACATGTGATAATAAACCTTAGGTGACAGGCCTGACCAATTAACTGGATTTGGAAGGAGACTTTATGTATGCAAAAGTTACTGGAACACCATTACAAAAAATTCAGAACAACATAACTAATCAAACAATAGTTCATAACAATTAAGAAAATAAGTGGCAAGTCCTTCTCTCAATTTTTTTTGCCTCCCTCCTTCAGTAGAAGACTCTAAAGATTTCATTACTCATTTAGCACCAAAACCATACCTTAAGTAAATCACCTATTTCAGGATCATGATTAACTGTAGCCCCAACATCTGTAATGAATTTGACAATTCTCTTTGCTTGCACGTAGGTAGCAAATGCTTTTCCCCCAAATATACAAACACGCGGAACAAACTTTTCTTTCCTTTCCTCAGCAGTCATTTCTTTCATCACTTTGTAGCGGTAAACAATTCCCAAGATATTCAGAAGTTGTCGCTTGTATTCATGGATGCGCTTCACCTGCAGTTGCTCATTCCAGCATGAAGCAGGTTATTTATAGGTAGCGACACTTAAACTGGAAGTAGACTAATTAACTTTTATTTGTGACTAAGAATCCAGTACAAAGGAGACCTAACCCATCCATGATTCATCTTAAACATTAACCATTTCAATTCAACTTGCTGCAACTTCAGCATTGGACTACAGGTTGCCCATTAAATTTCACTATTAACTTCTTCTTTCTGTCTCATTAGCAGGAAAAAAAAAAACTCATTTACTGCCATCTAATGGTAAAAGATTGTATTTCTAGTCACCTTTTCACTGAAACAGCAGTAAAGTATAAAAGAACTAACCTGGATGTCGAACATTGCATCAGGGCTCACAGAATACCCTGTTTTTTTTTTCAGAAATGATGCGACCTTCATTTTGTTGCTCCTTTTTGCCGCTCTCCACTGGTTCTGGAGATCCTTGTTGTCTGCATACTAAAAACGGATACACAAATCTGATTAAGGTGTGCAGAAATAATAGTGTAATCTTGATTATTAAAAAATAAAGCAGAAAAAAAATATTTGCAGTCAGTCATTTACAGACAACAAACATATAGAAAATAGGCTTAGAAAATTTAAAAATGACAATTCCAACTTTAGACAGCAGGAGCTTTGATTATTTTGTTTTAGAGCAGAACATCCACTATATTACTCTCAAATAAAAGATAAGTTACTTGAAACAGTCCGAAAATCAGGCTTTTGTTGACTTCTAGGTTTCCAAGATGCAGGAAATCAGATGAGGAATCCAAGGAACCATTACTTAAGCTGGTTGTCCTTCAATCCTCCAACAGACATGCCTAGTATTTCAAGTGAAAAACTAGGCAGGTCAGAAACATATTTCCACACAAATGTCCTGGTCAAGCCATATCCAAATATTGATTTTTACGTTTCTTAACTTCCCGTGTGATTAAGTCACAAATATCATATGCATGTGTGAGCACACAGGAGTCTATGTCTCTGAATATCTATGAATAGAACGATTCAGATACACTGAACAAGAAGATTTTAGGAAAGTCAGATATCATTGGTTACCTTTTTAAGTTCAGACAGCATTTCAGTGTTTAAGACCCAATCTTCTGTTCCTATCCAATCAGTTATAATTTTACTTAAATCTGGATTGCAAAAACGGATCCATCTCCTTGGCGTGACACCGTTTGTCTTATTCTGAAACTTCTTGGGCCACAACTGCCGTGTTATAGCACAAAAATTAAATACAGTAAACATTTTCTTGACATAGAAATTCCACGTTACTACATAAAATAAATTAATAAGTCTATAATATACTCACCTGAAAGAATTCATTAAATACTTCATTCTTTACTATCTCACTATGTATCTCGGCAACTCCATTTACAGCATGACCACCTACAACACACAGGTTAGCCATTCGGACCAATTTTGGTGGTTCTGGTACTGGAATTGGTTCCGGTTCCGGTTTGGTTTCTGGTTCCTGCTCCTCTTCCTGAGTGCCTCCATTTTCAAGTTTGTTTTCTTCACTCACTAGATTGACCTCCTCTTTTGATTCTTCAGAATTATCAGGCTCCTCATTGGGGACAGCAACAGTACTTTCTTTAGGTTTTACAATCAAATCTGCAAAGGCGGCAGGCAAATCAACATTTTCTAAGATTCTCATCTCCTTTAGCTTTTTCTCCAGCAAGTCAGAATCCGCTATGCCATACTCAGAAACAATGGTTTGAATAAACTGTAAACATGTGGACACAGAAATTAGATTTACAACTAATACAGACAAGTCCAAAAGAAAGAAGGATTCATCAATTCGCAAATTACCTCTTCATCAATCATTTCTATGATCTCCATGTGTCGTGGTAGCAGTTTCTGCATTAGTTCTAAACTCCATTTCTCCAATGCCTCTGGCAGAACAGTATGGTTTGTGTATGCCACAGTTCTAGGAGAAAGATGGCAAAATGTGAGGAAATCAAGTCGCTAGAATTGGGTTAGTACACAGAAACATATAAATATAAATACATGTAAAAGTATAGTAACAAGTTTACAGGAATACCCATCCACATAAACACAGTCAGGTCCACATAACCACATAAATTAAGGTGCACACAAGCAAACATGTAAGGAAAGAAGTGGAAGAGAAACATAAGCTTGGTCAATTAACTGCAGTTATCAAAAACTTGCATAAGCCAGCAGCAGGCAAGGTATGTCATACTAAACGCAAACGGTAAATACAGAGCGTCATGAATGTTAACTAAAACCCCAAGTTAATAGAAAAGGTATCAAAGAATATGAAGCACTAATAATTCTATATTCACTAAATCATTCAAGAATCAGTGGAAGCTTCTGGCTTTTTAGCCAAGGAATGGATAAGAAATGGGGGAAAAGAAGACAGTCCAGTTGTTAGATCTCAGGTCTCTTCATCATCCTAACAGCTCAAACCATAGAGTACATTTTTTATTCCTTGGGGAAAAAAGAAAAAAAAAACAACACCAACAAGAAACTGTGAGAATATATGTGTGTTAAAATAGAAAAATAAAATCTATTAGAGTACAAATAATTGGATCATTCCTATTAACTTAAGTCTTTGAGAAAATCAGTTCAGTTTATTGTTTAAGATGGTATTAAAGTTAAGGGTCTAGTGTTTCTTATCCTGGTTGTCATGTTTCCACTAAAAATTAATCCATGCTTTCAGCTCGTTGGCTTACACTCAAAGGGAGCGCGTTAGAATATAAATGATCAATTGGACCATTTACAATCAACTTAAAATTTTTGGATAATTAGGTCAAGGTATTATTTAAGAAAATCAACCATGGCAGGGAATACCTCTGAGTGATATTCCAGGCATCTTTCCAACTTAAGCCCTTTACATCTATCAAAATTCTCATAAGCTCGGGGATGCAGAGAGTAGGGTGAGTATCATTCATTTGCACTGCAACCTTCTCAGGGAATTCTTCCCATCTAATATTAGCTCCAGATCTTCTTTCAAAACGTGCAATGATATCTTGGAGAGAAGCTGAGCATAAGGTGTATTGTTGCTTCAAACGCAGGACCTTGCCCTCAAGTGACTCATCCCCAGGGTAGAGTACATAGCAGATCTAAAATCAAAACAGACATTATGAGTTTGGAGGACATACTCCTTAGAAGGTTAAGGGTTTTTCAGAAACACAGCCAGCCACCATAATATCAAGACATCTGTAAACAAAGCCCCTCTCCAGGAGGCCCCAAAAAAAATTGTCATTCTGTTTGGTGTCATTTTAACCTGGAAATATGAATCTGTTCAACTTGTCCCCAACCAACAATGTACTTTCTGTCACCCAACCCCCTCCAAGGAAGTGGTGAAGTTAAGGAATTCAGCAAAGGAAGCTGTCTCGACATCGTGAAATATCAAATCCAAGAAATATCTTCATTGATAAAATTTCAACCAGATGTGCATTGGTGGCTACCTGATTAATTTTTAGGAGCTAAGTTTGAGTCTAATGAATGTAAAAACTAACAATTCCAAACCTTTTCAGCATTAAATAAGGCCCCTGCAGACTTTGTGTGCTCTCCAGCATTAAAATCCTTTAAATCAAAATCTTCTGAAGTTGCCTTAGTTGACCAAAGTCGCAGGTTGATAGTAGTTTTAGTATTATATCCCGGTATTGGAACATCATAGGCAACAGCCTGTATATCTTCTCCTCCAATCCAGTGTCTTTTACCATCTGATCCTGAAACAACCTTACCATAAAACTTTACAGGGTATGAGACATTATTTCTCACTATTTCCCATGGGTTGCTCATCTACAAGAAGAAATATAAAAGTCAACAGGGAGGACTATGAAAAACACTAAAATGTCAGCAGTAACAAACTTGATATATGCCTACAGAAATACAATAGACAAGTCTAAGTCAAACATATTGAAGAAACAAAAAAATAACCTCAAGCCAATCTTCTGCAACTTCCTCCTGCCCTTCTTTAGTTATTCGCTGTTTGAATAAGCCATATCTGTATCTAAGTCCATAACCCCATGCTGGATAATTTAAGGTCGCCAAAGAATCCAAGAAACAAGAGGCAAGTCGGCCAAGACCACCATTTCCAAGAGCAGCATCAGGCTCCTATTAATAGCCAACCAAAAAACTTAGCAGCTGGAACAATTCAGACGCATATATGCATTCCACCCATATGCACAATACAGAGCAAACAAAGAAAAAGAATGACCTGAGACTAATTCATGATGCAAACAATTTCAAAAGTTCATATATATGATCACAATATTTGAGGCAACTGCCAAAACATTGAAATGAACACAACCGGTTTGCATAAGGGCGAGGAAAATGAAGGATTGATTACCAGTTCTTCTCAAACAAGATTTATATTGGGGAAAAGGGAACAAAGGAGTTTTTGGGAAGCACTAGAATGATAATGACATTAATATGCTTCAAAAAGTTTGAATTACTTGATGTATCCTTCCACAAAATTGAAAACAGTGGTCCAAAACAAAGCTAATCACAGTATAATAAACTAAAAGCATATCTGAAAGTTTAATTCTGCGGCATTCTTATTTTTATTCTCTGCAGTAATTATCTTACCTCAGAGTCTAAGCTTAAACACTTTTCTTCTCTGAGAGCACGACATTTTTACTAACAGAATAGTATTCAAAAGCAGATTACAGACGGCAAAACAAGGACTCCTGCATAGAAGTCAGTTACCAGATATTTTTGTTAAGCAATCTCACCTGGCAAGCTATGGCTTCTAAATTATGTCCTAGCTTTTTCAAAGCCTCAGCATAAGCACCAGTGAGCCCTAAATTTCCAACTGCATTCAACAGGGCCCTACCCTACAACGGCACACCATGATGAAATGATATCAGAAAATGAATTCTTCAAATAATGAAGTGTCACATGTAGAAATTCATGCAGACCTGTAAAAACTCCATGGACAAATAGTATGCCTGCTTCATATTCAATTTATCATAGAAATCATATGTAGCATTCCAGTTAATGATGAGAGTATCACGAACACTTTGTGCAGTCGCAAAGAAAGCCTTTGGCAGTTCAAATTTCTCTGGGGAAAACAATGGGGTGAACTCTGAATGGTATTTGATACTGGAGGCTATGGATGTGGCATCTGGTGCAAAAGGGCTCAGATTGCTAGGAGCTTCTACATCAAGATATGCAGATGCAAATTAATTGGGATTGAAAATCTTATAAAAGCAATCAAATATTTATACAAGGAAAAAAAAATGAACATCTTGCAAAACCAGACAGTAAATGGTGTTTGGTGTTAAATACACAAAATTAAAAAAATATATATATTATGGATTATTTTTCTTCAATAAGTCAGAGTTTCACCTGTATTGAAGATTAACTAATCTATGATGTCATAAAAAAATTTCATCAAATATCTATCAGTTCTGTGTGTGTGAGTGTATGTGTATCTTTCACCTTGAGTTTGTTGCATGCATAGATGCATGAGTTTGTGTGATTCTTTACAAATTGAAAATCAAAGAGGGAGAGGAAAAAATCCTGTTATATTTCACATCCTAATCCAACAAAATGATTGTCCTTATCATCCTCCAATCCTCACAAGGCAACATCCAAATTATTGCTGTTGTAACGTACCAAATGTTGACTATGAGAAAGCCGTGATACTAGATTCTTCTTCCTTTGAATCAAATAACACAATAACTGTACTTTAATTTTGAGTAATTCATACATCCATTAAGTAAACAATATATAAATATATCAAAATATAATATAAATAATATTCAAATAATAATACATATAAAAATATAGTTCGACTCAAACTCATAATGTCTTATAAAAAAGATGACGTACTAATCATTCAACTAACCAGTTAAGCAAGCATCCTTTAGTTAGTTAAACCTGACTGTTATGAAATAATTGAGTAACATCAATTAAGCAAAAGCTTAAATTAGTAGAAAATTATATAATCTACCATTTATATTCTAATCTGTCGAGTCATTATGAAAGTCACGCGACGATTTAAATGTGAATACCATGCACAGGGCTGCTATTATGTGCAATATTATATTTCCTTACCTCTGATATCGATTATAAGTTTAAGGTGATTAAAAAAGTTACAACCTATTATCTATATTCAATTGTCTCTTGTAATTTTATTTTAGTGCTCTTTCCACAGTATGAGCTAAGCATGCAAAAGCAAATTGTCAGATAACAAATACCAACAGCATACTTGGAACCTATTCATGCAATCCACCGACAATGACCATAAAAAACAGAAAATGTGCATAACTGAAACGCCACATTCATTCTATCCCACGATATTTGAAGACAACAAGAGAAAGGCAACACCAATGATCTAAGTTAAATACAAAATACAAGCGTTCATGCAATTAACTACAGAGAAAAAAAAGTTAAAAAAAATAACTAGATCTCAAACTCCAGCGAGCATCACATTTATATTTAAAACGACAGAAGAGCAATAAGAGAAATACGAAGAGAATGATAGAACGCAGAAAACCGTACCTCCTTGTTCAGTTACCGAATCCTTCAGCTTCTGCTTCGGCTCACTCGAGACACACTTCACCAGAAATGTCCTCCTCAATGGCGGCAACCTTGCGGTCCTCACGAACAGCAACCTAGATTTGCTACTCCTGTAACCGCAATCGATCAATCTCGAAAAGGAACTAGAATGCAGAAACGTCTCTGCTCCACTCGACGTCGCGCAGAATCGCGAAGTAGCCATTTTCTCCCTTCCAAACAAGCAAAAACAGAACACAACCTGTCTAGATCAAACCTTCCGGGAGATAGAGAGACTTAGTAGTGATATTTGCAATCTCACTCTCTTGACTTCTCGAATTCGTTATCTGTTCTTACGGAGCTTCCACATCTAATAAACAATAAAAGTTCACGAAAATGAGAATGATAAATATCGATTCGAGAGCATTATTAATTAAGAATAGTAATATTATTACTACACTCGGTGAGAGGTAGAATACGCTGTAGGTAGCTTCGATGGCCACTCATTGGTTGATATGGGACGAAACAAGTGAATCAGGAGATGTAAAGCTGTTTGATTGATTCTGATGGGGGTATGGTCTTCGGTACAAGCAGAGAGATTTTTTGGGGAAAGCGACAAGATGGAGAAATCATGTGTTTTCTTTTTTATTTATTAAAAAAATTTCAAATGACACTAACAAGTTAGAGCCACCGTCAAGTTGTCGAAAACTGATTGGTCCACATGCCATTTGCTCCCCATCGTCCACCTGTAAGCTTCTTATTGGTTAATGCTGCTAAACTTAAGGAGTAGTCACGTGTAAATTAATCTTGAGTTTCCACCTATTCCGTGTATACATAGATATATCTAAGAAAATTATAATTTTATGTAAATAAAAAATTTAAATAGCATAGTATTAAATTATTAAAAAATAAGAAAATTTAAACTATAACAAGGCCAATAATAAAAATAGAACTATAAATTTATTATCTGATTCATCTTCAATAATCATATATTATAAATAATTAAAATTAGTTATTTATATTCGGTGACAATTAATTAATTAGACGAAAATACTATCACAGTTTAATTTTTAATATATTGATATAAAATTTTGTATCATTGCAAAGAAGATTTTGTATATGTACTGTACTTGTAAGGTTTAGATGCTTATATATCTGTAATAGTGACAAAAGTTCATGTTTATATCATAATAATAAAAAAGATTACATATTTTCAGAGCTTGTTGTTAACAAATTATATATAATATATAATTATAACATATAATAAATTTATTCGAGTTAGTGTTATTTGTATAATTAATATATAGAATATAATAAAGTTGGTCGAATTAATGTTATTTGTTTATTAATGTTGTATAAATTTAAAGAATGTTTATGATAATCTTAAATTATTTGATAAATGTAATTTGAAAATAACGTGATTTATAAAATTATAGATACATTTTATATTACCACATGATATTATATTTTCTAAACATATAAATGAAATATAATATACACGAGATAAATTTAAAAAAATTAATATTTAAAGAAAAGAAACAGATAAGTTAAAAAGAAATTTATTTGTTGGTTAATAGTTACATCAAATACTTGGTGCGTAGATGCAACTATGATTTATCATATTTCTTTTTATCATATACGAAAAATTGCATCGATTAAAAAAAATAATTGGCAATTTATTACATTTAAATATAAAAGTTGATAAGAATTGGAAAAAAGAAATCCTAATTAGCTACTTAGATTTCTGAGGAAAAAAAAGAAAGATTAAAAAAAGTTTGAGGAGATAATTTAAGTTGTCATGACTTGGAACTTGGCGATGAACTGATGAATTTGAGTGGTTATTTCTTTTGGTTTCTCTTCCATGATGAAATGACCTACTCCTTCCATAACCATGACTTCCTCAAGTAATGGAACATCTTTTTTGAAACCACCATTATCTATATACTCTTTTATTACAGGAGTGGTATAAACTGAGTCAAGATCTCCCACGATGAATTTTACTGGTACTTTAACTTGTGTTTGATTCCAAGGCGATGTTAGCTCCCAATTTCTGCACCCAGTAAAGAAACATCCAAATAGGTTTCAACGTAATGGATCACTTGGGTTTGTGAATGAAAAATAAATTTGTGTTCTAAAGACTTTAAAAAAGAATATAAAAAAACTTACAAATCCATAGCTCGATAGTAGTTCAATCCTCCAGTGAAACTTTTTTGCTCGAATTTAGTAACATAATAGCTAAGATCCTCTTCTGTCAACCAGGGAAGTAAGCAAATTGGAACGCCAGGATGTATGTCGAAAGGATTCTTTTTAGGTAAAATAGGAGGTCCTGGATTTCGACCTGTCAAAATTTTTTCCAACACTTGTCTTGTTCCAGCGCGAACTATCTGTTTTTCAATCTTTCCAAGTTCCTGACATACGTATTTTAGTTAATAATGGTGAATGTAATATTAATCATTGATACGTATAATTAATTACTTAATCATGATTGACCATGTTTAAAATAGTAACAGGAGATATAATACTTGAAATCTACAAATATAGTAGTCATCTCCAAATTGAGCTCTCATGGCTTCAACAGGCTTCATGTGTGGATTCCTCGGCATAAAGGGTACGCTTAAGCACACAAAGGCCTTCACTCTTTCAGGCCTAAACAAACAAAGATACCATGCAACTATTGCACCCCAATCATGCGCCACCACAAATGCCTCTTCTGCACCTAAAACATTAATTAAACCTACAATATCACCAACTACGTTAACACAAGAATAGGCAGAGATGGAGGTGGGAGCTTCGCTGTCGCCATAACCACGAAGATCAGGAGCAACAACATGGTAACCAAGAGAGGATAAGTCTAGAATCTGATGTCGCCATGAGTACCAAAGCTCTGGAAAACCATGGAGCAACAAAATCAGAGGACCTTCTCCTTTCTCTGCTATGTGCAACTTTATGTCGTTCACCTCCACAGTCCTGTGCACCACACCTTCTAATTCCATAGTCTTTTTGGCTTCAAATCACACAAGCAAGTTGGATGAAATCTGATTGCTAGCTAATAATGATGAGTATGGAGTGCTAGCATACCAAGAGTATTTATACTGTCAATCTATGGGAGTTTATTGGAAATAAATTTATTTTCCTTTTCTTTGATGGATATTTTGTTTCCTTTTCTGCATCCAGTCCTCACAACAAAAGGATATTCATCACTTAAATTTTCCTACTCTGTTAATCTACTTATCCATAATGACGTGATTAATTTTTACTTTCCTTTTTGGTTGAACTTTCTTTTATAGTTTCCTCTCATATCATTAAAACGTAATTATCCAAATTAAGAAAATTTGGTTCCCTGTTTAAATTACTTTCCTTTTATGACTTCTTTTCTTAAATTATTAGGTACGTTTCTTTCCTTTTCCAATTCTCACTTATGATCTACATATCATATACGTAAAACTAAATTTGGAAATTTCAGCTTAGATTAATTTTCTTTCACCACAGGTACTAACAATAGGTTGGATATTATAATGTATTACGTATGGATTATAATCTTAAAATTTAATTATATCGTAGTTAACTATTATTTTTATATTTAACATATAACATTAAAAAAATAATTAGTTTATTTACAGGCTTTTTTCATAAACTTAAAATGTATATTGACCATCTTCTCTAAAAACTTGTTTGACATTAAATCAGTTCTTTGGGAATTTGCAACTGATAATTTTTGAAAGGGATTTCAATCACATAATCTTCTACGAAATCAAGAGTTGGAGATTACAGGAAAAATTACCTGCCAGATGAATCCTAAGCTCCTTCCTGACTTCAACATGCAAAAATTTGGTAATTCTTCACTTCCATTCCTCCTCTGTTTTTCTCTCCTCAAGCTTTACCGGGCGGATTGAAGTAAATGAGCTCGGAAATTATCGGACTCCTTTAATCTCTTAATTTTCGTTCCTTCGATCTTAGTTGTCGTTCGTTTCTGTAAGAGATTCGTCTTATCGAATCAATTCGATGCCTTCAAAGCACCTAATTATTCCAGATTCCTCCTTCTGAAATCCAAATTTCAATTTGATAATTTTATTTTTCTTGTTATATATATGCATTTTTCAAATCTTCTTACATGATAATACAATCAATTTGCTTCTGTAATAAATCATGCAAGAAATGAATTCCAATGGAAGGAATACAAATGTAGATTCCTCTGCAATATATTATTTTTCAACTTTTAAACAATTTTGAGAAAAAAAAAACTGTATATCTTGAATATATACATATGTACACACACACACACACACACACACACACACAAGAGTAACAAGCCTACAAGAAATCTATTACAATAAAAAAACTGATGCATTCTTAACATAAAAACTCTCAAAAAATTTCTAATCTCTTTTAAAGAATTAATTTACAAATAAAAAATATACTTATAACTAAATTGAGGCTTATGAGAAGAGAATAAGATTCTTCTTTTGTATTCAAATTTAACAATAAAAAAATTATCTAAAATTTATTGAAAGTAAGTATTTATATGTGGAAAAATAAAAAAAATGATGGGTGAAATTTTTTTTAAAATTAGATATAACACTTTAAAAAAACTATAGATACATTACCAAAAATAAATTTTTTTTTTATAAACGTTGATCGTACATACTATATATTTTGACACTTATCTTAAAAAAAAAAGTAAAATTTTTAAAAATTATTATAATATCTAATTTAGTTTACTGAAATCACTTTTAAAAACTTTTGATAATATTGTTATTTAAATTATTTCTTATTCTTCTTTAAAATTACAACTTGAATCTCCCAATAATCATTACAAAAAGATAAAAGTCACAAAATATTTTTCCCACAAAGGATATAATAATGGTTTGGTCCAAACAAGTCATGGAGCCACCCTTAGCACTCTCATTAAAGATATATATATATGTATATATATGATAAAAGAGGATTTTACCAAAATCAAATTTTCTTTTTTGGGTTCTAAACAAAACACCCAATCAAATACTTATAGAATTCTAAACAGTCTATTCTGGATCGGATTGTTAACACAAATATATACTAATTATATGTAAGGACATCATATACAGTGGCATACCATTGGCTCAAGCCAATTGTATTTTGGATCACAACATAAAAAGAATATAATCAATAATCAATCATCTCCTCCAGATTTCATATTTACGCCTTTTAAACTGATTCATTATTTTCTTCATCTAAAACCCTTGATTCCCCTCAGATCTCTCCCTCACACCACATCCATGGCTTCTCGCCACCACCACTGTCATCTCAATCCTCTGCCCTGCACCACCACCAACCCATGCTCCTGCAACTGCAATTCCACTCCCTGCTGCAATCACTCTCAGCCTCACCACCCATCAACACCACAACTGGACCCTCTTCTTCATCTCCTTGCCTCTTATCTCCTCCAACAACACCCTCCTCATCAACCCCATCCTCATTCTTCGCTCGCAGACACGCGACGGACCCAGATGAGCGATCCTCCAAAACAGCGGTTCCATCAGCGGAGACAACAATTTTTTCAACAAGAAGATAAATGCTGGCCCCGACAACAAAACCCTTTTGATCTCTCTTCTCTTCTTCACCGGATAAACGCTCTCGAGTCCTCTCTCCACCATTTTTCTATTTCCCCGGATGATCGTTGTGCAGCTCCGTGCTCGCTCAGGGACGTGGCGGCTCGTGTTATTCAGACCCATTTCCGTGCGTTTCTGGTTCGGAGATCGAGAACCCTTAGACAGCTTAAAGAACTTGCGGTTGTCAAATCCAGCTTCACTTCCCTCAAATCTTCTGTTTCCAATAAAACCCATTTTGATTTTGAAGCTGTCTCTCGAAAAGCCATGGAGTTGCTTCTTAAGCTCGACTCTATTCCGGTTTGTTACACAATGGTGCCTTAATCTTCGAATTTCTAGACCTGTTTTTTTTTATTTTTTATTTTTTATTTAATTTGTTAGTTTGTCTTCAGGGCGGTGATCCAATGATCAGAGATGGGAAAAGATCCATCAGCAGAGATTTAATCAGGTTTTTGGAGTTCATTGATGGGTTAGCCTCGAAAAGGCATCATCTTTTGTACAAAGCTGCTAAAAATGTGAGATATGTTGATAACAGCGGTAACAAGTCTAGGGTTTTGGGGACTAATTATGATGGGGGCAGAAGAGAAATAATCGAGAAACTGAGGGGAAGAGTAGAAAAGATTCGTGGGTTTTCTTGGGTTTCTAGAAATGAGGATGGCGAAGAAGATGCAGAGATTGAAGGGTTCCACCAAGTGATGAGTGATGATGAAGAGAACCCTAGGATTTCCATTAGTGGAAAGAGTGGTCTTGCCAAAAATGGAAATAGGGTACCGGTCAAAGGACATGGAGGGCCCTCTGGAGTGAAAAAAAGTGTGAGCTTTGCAGAGAATGAAAACATGTATAGGGTTTTTTGCAACGCCTCAAGTGGAGATGATAATTCTACCAATTCTATCAACGGTAGCGATTTGAGTGATGACCATGGAGAGATGTTGGAGAATCAGTGCAGTGAAGTGGAAGTAATGGGAGTTTTAGCTAAGGAGAGTGAGAATGATGAAGAACCTCAAAAAGGCGGTGGAGGGTCTCCACAGAGTAGTGATGAAGAAAGAAGCCATTGGAGGAACTTGAGCACTCTCAGTAGAAGAAGTGAAATGAAGGGAGAGTTTCAGGTTCAAAATGGTGGTTTAGTGTTTTCCGCTCCCTTGCCCGTGAAGATGGAGACGAGAACCGATTTGAAGAAACAGAGGAAGGCTGTGAAGATTATCACATGAAAGGCCACAAGAGATCAAGTTTTCCTATTCTGCAAAAGAACAAAATAAAAAGAAAGAAAATTTTTGGTTGCTGGGTGAACGTTTTTTGGTGTCTCAGATATTGTCATTGTTAGTAAAAGGTCGGCACTTTAGGCTTTTTTGCTCCCTCAGGATCTGTAAACAAATGCTCCTTGTGTTTTGTTTTCAGAGATTAGATTAGTCAGCCCGGTGAGTCAATTCTGTAACTTGGTCTTGCAATTCATTGATGTTAACTGAAATTTGAACCAATGATTTCCTGCGATTTGCATCATAATATTAGTTGGCCAGTATTGACTCCTATTACAACAATTAGTTTCCGATAAAGAGACCGACTGTGAAATGACATGTAGAGCAGATATTACAATGTCGACACAATATACCTGCAAAATATGTCAATGCTTTAAATGATGAATTTTTCCAAGATTATGATGTCTCGAGGACTCTGTGTTGGTTAATGGTGTAGGACAAATAAAATTGATTTGTCCAATTAAGTATTTCGAGAATAAAAATTTAGACATTACCTAAGGTTTTTTAAATATCATATCTATTTAAACATCATATTTAAAAGTTTGATTGGATCACATAATTAAAAAACTGAAATTTTTTTAAAATATTATTAAATATTTAAATAATTAATAAATAAAATTGTAGAACTATTCATAAAAATTTAGTGCTACCCCATTCTGCGTCGGTTAAGCTTTTAAATTTCTTCATCTTGCAAAGGAATAACAGGAGTGAAAGAGTCTAGCATACGATAATTTGTATGTTAAAAACGAGTATGAATTAGGAAAAGAAAATCAAACAATAAGTCATATTAGATCCAAGAGAAGCAAAATAATAACTATCAGACCACAGAACTATGTTGCACTAGCCTAAAATTCTCAGGATTTTGTTAGAGATATGCAGACACTCAGATGCACAAAAAGGACAAGCTCAAGAATTAAAAAACCATAAACTTTCAAAGCTTGGAAAAATTCATGGAACTGGAGAAAGCTAAGCATAACAGAAAATTAAAGTTCATATTTTCATCTCTTTCTCTCTTATTAGAACGTGAAATAATTCTCTCAGAAAAAGAAAACATGAATATAAAGAAGCTGACATGTGGAACAAACAAAAGGGGGAAAAATTTGCAATTTCAGAAAGTGTTGTCTACCATTGTTAAAATTTGATTTCCGCTATTCTACTGAAGAAAAAATGACTCCTTAAATGTAAGGAGCACTCAGTGTGACTTCAAATAAAGTCATCAGCACTGGAACCAACTAATTGCACCATGGAAGTGTCTTGGCTAGAATCCTTCAACCACAAGCAATCATGACTCTCATGGTCAGGGCAATTACAATTAGTGCATATACCAACTCTATTTGATGACTGCTCCGAAGTATATTTGGAGATATTATCTTCTTCGGAAGATCCTCCTGTGCTAGCTTTCTGATTTTCTGAAGAAGTTAGTAACACCGACGAACTGTCTACTTGACTAGCACCCTTTGTGTTTTCGTCCTGATAGCTAGCACATGCTATGGTTTCTAGTTCACTGGGATTGATAGCATTTTTCTTTGCATCAATAATTTTATTCCTAGCCTCTTGTAAGGCACTTAATGCCACCTTAAAAATATGGTCAGATGTCATCCCTTCCTCAGCACATCTAAGTGCTTCTTGATATAAAATATTGTATTGTGAGTTTTTGCTTTTTTGAGAATTATCTTGCATCTTCATGCAGGGCTGCATATCCAGCATAGCCTCATCCTTCACATTTTTAGTCCAGCGCTTCAAAATATAATGTTTTGGGAGCACAAAAACATTTGTCATCTTGTATATCGCAATCACGTGTCTACACAAGATACCTTCAAACTCGAACATTTTACAACTACAACTGGCTATTTGTTCAGAAATACTCAAAGCAACAAAGTAAACTCTATGCTTTTCATCAAATCTTGCTACCTCGTAAGTTCTTGTTCCACCATCATCTCCACTTAATTTTACAGCAAGCACAATAGATTCAAAAATCTCTTCCTGAAATATAGAGAACAATTTTCTAGTGTAAACTTCCGATGCTTGCTTTTCCATGGGAAGAGGTGTCTTCAAGATTGGCCTTGTGTAGAAAGTTTCAAATTCTGCTTTTGCTTCCTTCTCGTACCGATCATCCAAAGCCTTCTCATATTGCTCTGCAAAGTCTTGTAATGTAGTCCTTGCAGTTACATAGCCATCAAAAAGAGAGCTCACACTAGCACTTCTCTGCGTAGAATACATGCCAGCAAAAAAAGTGTCTCTTACATATGTTGATACCCACAGCTTCCGATCAATATAAAGTGATTGAAGCCATTCATTTCCTCTAAGATTGAACTTCTCAAGAAGCAGCTGCCAAGCACATTCGAACTCTTCAGGTGTCTCACTCTTATTAACACATCTATCAAATTCCACTTGGAATGTTTTAGGAAGTGAACTATACACGTTGCCCATTTCCTTTGGCATTTTGCTCATGATGTGCCACTTGCAATATCGATGCCTTGACTGTGGAAAAACCTTTTCTACAGCTCTACTAATGGCAGAATCATAATCGGTTATGATTAAACCTGGTTGCCGTCCAGACACTGCCTCAAGCCAAGTTGTGAAAAGCCAAATGAATGTCGATTCAGTTTCATCTGCGAGCAATGCACAGCCAAACAGCACTGACTGTCTATGATGATTTACCCCAGTAAAAGGTGCAAATGGCATTTTATATTGATTCACTTGATACGTAGTATCAAA
>NW_019014678.1:1767829-1778510 GCF_000150535.2 Carica papaya | reverse complement strand
TTCCTTTCAAGCATTGAAGTTGCTACTGGGCTTATTGATATATATTCAAAGTGTGGAAGTTTAGAATTGGCTCACAATATTTTCAATGGAATCCCCAAACAACTCAAGGATATCATTGTTTGGAGTGTCATTGTTGCTGGCTATGCAATGCATGGAGATGGTGCAAGTGCCATTTTGCTTTTCAGACAAATGATTCAATCTGGAGTGGAACCAAATGAAGTTACCTTTACGTCTGTGTTACATGCATGCAGCCATGCTGGTTTAGTGGATGAGGGTCTGAATTTGTTCAAGTTCATGCTTGATAACCATAGAGCAACACCTTGTTCTGATCACTACACTTGCATTGTTGATCTTCTTGGTCGTGCTGGTCGACTAAATGAAGCTTATGATCTTATTCGAACAATGCCATTTAGACCTAACCATGCTGTTTGGGGGGCACTTCTAGGTGCTTGTGTAATACATGAAAATGTTGAACTTGGAGAAGTGGCTGCAAAGTGGCTTTTTGAGCTTGAGCCAGATAACACTGGAAATTATGTGTTGGTGTCTAAAATTTATGCTGCATCAGGGAGGTGGAAAGATGTAGAAAATGTAAGAAACAAGATGAATGAAATTGGATTAAGAAAATCACCAGCACACAGTCTAATTGAGGTCAGAAGGTTGTAAAATTAATTGAAAACCTTTTACTTCAATGTGATGAATCACTGGTTTAGGGTATGTTTCCTGAAGCAAAAATTTGTATCTGGGTGAAGAATTGATGCGTACAATTAAGCGAATATATGATCAGGATGATCCAACTTTAATAACCAACTCAAGGGGACTGCCTTGTAGGCAATCCGTATCACTGAAATATCAAAATTAGGAGATTATGATGAATCAGACTAATGGTGCCATATCTCAACTGTAAACTTCAATGCTGTAAGTGGAGAAATTGATCTATCTTTATAGTGTCAATTGGCACTGACCATGAGAATACCGGTTAAGAGTAAGCCTACAGTGAAAGTCTTGCTCAGTGGATTATTACTGAGGAACTTGTGGCAGCTACCAAGCAGTCACATTATTTATTGCAACGTGATATTTAATGATTGACGTGCGTCCTATGAGTTGTGGGAATAGAACTTTTTTTTGACAGGTTTATGGGCTAAAACACAAGGAAGTTATTCTGAGATGAACATCTTGGATTTCCACCTAAAGTGAGAAGCAATTATCTACAGCCCATAGGATGTCCATATTTTTTGTGTTTTTCTTTTGTTTTGTTTGATGCCTTGAGGAGGATGTCATATTCTCCATTTTTGTAACTCTTTCTCTCTATCCCCAATAAGATTTCTTCTTTTATACCAAAAATGATTTGCTTTCATCTGCGAGTTTTCTAACTAGATGAGATTTCACTAGCATGCTAATACTTCTTCCTATAGTTGCTGACTGAATTTACCTTCATAATTGTTTTCTTCTTTTCAATTTGCTTTGGTAGGTTAGTTTAATGTCATAGATCATCATTCCTACAGAAAAAATTCTATGGATGAGTGTGCAGATTTCTTCTTGAGTACTGGAATCCTCATTTTCTCAGTTTAATTTATTTATTGAAGGGAAATGCATTGTTATGATCCAATCTGTTAATTACAGCATACATTGATCATTTTGAGCCTGGTTGGTTAGCATTTGTCCATTACTTTAAAACTGGAGAAGGCGAAGCTAATTTTTTTGATTTTTGATACAATAAGTTAAAAGCAGTAGTCTTAATGCTTCAGAAGTTGTACAGCCCTAAGGTTGGTTTATAGAGATTGTTATATCATCTCTAGTAAGTTTCTTGAGATTGATGAGTTTTACGTGAGGATTCAATACTTCAAATTGTTTATTTCATTAGAAAATGTAGAAATACCCTATTGACTATTATATTTATCTGCAGTTAAAAACAGAGATGTGACTTCTGGAAATGGGTGGAACGAGTACATGATTTGCCAGAAAGGTTTGACAAAAATGTATTAGCAAGCTTGTCATTGCATTTGACAGGTTTATCCTTCCCAATATCAACATCCAATGCTAATTCTCGTTTAGTCTTCAATCAAATATCAATTGTTTCCTCTCTCTCTCTCTCTCTCTCTCTCTCTCTCTCTCTCTCTTTCTCTTTTTCTCTTTTTTTTTTTTTTTGGATTGGGCATGGTCTCTACTCTCTAGTCTACAGGGAAACATAGATGGAAGTAAGTTTGTAACAAAAAATAATTGAGGATCACAGGAGAGTACAGAGAATGGGGTTTAGATGAGTAGAATATCCCTGTTTTGCCAGACACTGAACAAATGATGATTACTTCACCTCTTGGGTTTATGATATAGCTCATGTAGTATTCCTTCTATATGCTTTAAAGACATTGTCTCCATTTCACATACACAAGTCATGTGCTAATGTTTTTTTTTTCTCAATGGAGATTTACTTTTTGATTGGCCCACTTATTGCTCACCAAGTGTCCATGTGATCTCTAGAGAGAGAGATGGGAGGTGTTTGATTATCCTTTATTTGTGGCATGTCTCACAAATTACGAGCCAATGTGACCTAGAAAATGTTTATGAATGGAGCAAAGCGTTTATTATTATTATTAATCAGCATTGGTTACATGTTAACACGTCTTGAAACTCTCATTAGGTATGATGCATAGCACCAAAACCCATTTTCCTTCAAGTTGGTATGTACTTGCCACCATAACCCAATTACTGAAGTAAGAAACAAAATTGTGGGGTTGCCAGTTGAAACTACTGTTAGTCCTGCAAAGCAGTCTCTAGAAAGGATCAAAGCCATGTTACCCTAGAATTGATTTCCTTCCTTTTTCTTTTCCCCTTCTCTGTTGGTATTCTTTTTCAATCCCATAAATAATGATGATTTTTTGGTCATTTAAGTGGCTATCATGGTTCATTTGGAATCTGCAAATGAAGCAAAGTTGCTTCAGTTTCTGAAATGGAGGGAGAGAGAGAGAGAGATTGCAGCCCATTTGGTGAATAAACCAGCTAATTTCGGCAAATTGACTTTTGCCTTTCTACATAAACTTGATCAGTTGCGACTCTCTCATTCCTCTTAATTTTGTCTCAGAAATTCTTTCCAAAACCCCCCCACCAAGAATCAGTAGGCCTTGAAATTTCAGCATAAATGTCCAGTTGGGTCCTTATTCTTCCATTACATAATAAATTGTTATGGGATATGAGTCATTATCATAATTATAAAAAATATTATGATAACAGTAATAATACTAATAGTTATTTATTTATTGGAAATGAGAAGAATTGGGATTTTCTTAAAGAAAGAGAGAGGAAAATTTTGATTTTTATTGAAAATGAAAAGAAATGGGTATTCCAAAAACCAAACTCACTTCCCCCAATATTGAATGTGTAATCATATGAATTTTCAAGGAGGGAAAAAGAGAAAAGAAATATCTTTATTTTCTTTTTCCAAATCCCTCTTTGTTTGATTTTTTCTCTCTTTGAATTGCAAATTTTCTTTGCCACAAAAATAAGGGACTCCCTCCAAGCCATAGTTTAATAGGCAGGCGCCTGTTCATGTGCATCACATTCACTGTTTCTTCATTGACTAATTAAAAGAATATTTTAATATGTTTTTAAGAATTAAATTAATCAATTTAATTGGTAGAAAATGGTGTAAGAACCGAAAACCTCCTCTCCATCCCACCAGGGGGTGTCGGTTGGATCATGTCAGCTTCACCCATGTCACCGTCACAAGTAATCTCTTCAACAAGCTTCCTATTAATAATGCAATTAAAGATGGAATTCAAATTACAAATCTCCAATCCCCTCTTTATGCATGTATTGTTATATTGATGATAGGTTAAATTGGGGTTATGATATATGTATATATATAAGAAAAAGTATGATGTTTTAATTGTAGAAGACTAACCATAAGATGATTATACATTTATTTATAAAATTATAATGTCCACATATAACAGAGCATGAACATAGGAGAAGGGCAAGGAAGACGAGACCTAAATTTAGGTCATTAACCCTGAACAAGATTTCTCAGTCTACCCTAAACTCTGCTTCTGGGTCAAACTCAAATTCCACCTTTTCCTCTCTTAGCCCAACACGGTTTTCAGTTTTGACCCACCATAGTTTTTCTTTGTTTAATTGCTTTCGTTAATGTTTTTTTAATTCTGTTAAATATTTTCTAAGAAAAAAAAAGGAAATTTCCCGAGAAAATGAAATTAGATCGGGCGATCCTCCAATGGGAGAGCCCCTGACACGCACAAAGAAAGCAAAATCATTTTTGCACAAGCACAACAAAACCCAAAATTTTCTCTCTCTTCATCTTTTCTTTCTCCCTTCTCTCTCTCTCTCTCTTTCTCTTGATCCATGGCAAGGGGCCAACAAAACTTGCCCAAGAACGCTAACCAAGCCGCACCCAGTTCACGTCTTTGATTCTAATCCAAACAACAGGCCAAAAAAGGAGGTGGAGGAGGACGACAGCTGCACATATTGTTGGTCAAATATCCAATGCGGTCTTTGACAAGACCAAGAACGACGAGAACCATAGCAAGAAGGTGCAAAACGACAGGAGATTTGAGAAAGACCCAGAAGAGTAGATCGTGGATTGAGGAGGAATTAGGATCGGAGAAGCGTAATTGGTGTGGATCTGATGGTGGGTTGGGAATTGGGTGTTCAGAGGTGCATAGAGAGATATTGGGGAGGTGAGGGGATTGGGTTCTTTGTTTATCTGGCGGTGGGGCTGCATAGAGAAGGATGCAGCTTCACTTCTCGCCTAGCATGAGAAGCATCACGATATCGAGCAGCAATGGGTTTATTGACTTGATGAAGATCAAGGTCGCAGCTCGCCACATCTCTTATCGAACCCTTTTCCACACTATCCTCATCCTCGCTTTCTTGTTGCCTTTTGTCTTTATCCTCACTGCTCTTGTTACCCTTGAAGGTGTCAACAAGTGCTCCTCATTTGGTACTCTATTATTATCACTTTTAACAATTTACCATTTCCCTTTCTTTTATCCGTTTCTTTATCATTTCAATTTGCAGATATATATATGATCAATCTCATTTTATTATAGATTTGTGTTTTTATGCTTGTCTCTTACTAGAATGGATCTTGATTTGGTTTCATTCAGCTTGTGTAGTTATGCTTATGTCTTGGGGGTTGTGGTATTGGGTACCGGGGAAATGAAGCTCGTTTTGGGATTTTATTGGAAATGAACTTGGATTTTTGGGGTTTGATGTGTCTTGAATTTATTGATTTATATTTCGTGTTGTGGTCTTTTTTTGCAGTTCATTTGGTATTGAAGGTTTGAGTGTTTTCTGATTTTACAAGATCTGAAATGAAGAAAAGAATAATGGATTCTTTTGGATTGATTTATCTTTTTGAATCTGCATCTAGAGTTTAGTATCCATTTGGTCATTTCAGTTGATGATCTTAAACGCCTACCAAGCATTTTTCTTCTCCAGATTATAATTTAAGGCATATCAAGCATTTCAATTCTTGTGGTAAATGTGATACTATAATTTGTTATTGTATTTGCTAATTGTTGATATATGTTGTGCTTAGTTGTAGAGGTTTGATAGCATAACTTGCTTCTTTCAAATTAGTTATAGGTCTCAATCATCGGGGCTTCAATTTTATTATTTGAAGGTGGGACTGAAATGGATATATTTAATTTGATATGATTAGGAGTTTGTTATTTCAGTTTTACTTTACATTATAAGTTAGTTTATTAATCACTATTCTTTTCACTTATTACTTTTTATATCTAAATATTAAAGCAAGATTGAGCAAACTCCATGTTTTAACTTATGCATTCATGTCTTAAATGTAAAGAACCCTCTCTGTCCACATAATATTTCTCTTCCCCCTTCCTCCCCATGTGACAGAGTGACTTGGACTTTTTTTCCTGTTTTCTTTTGTTTCACTAGTTACATTTCAATTACATATTCTGAATCTTACCCTTTTGATGATTTCCGTTTCCCGTTTTTCATTTCAATTCATAGTATGCTATGAAGTTCTGAGGTATTTGCTATGGGTCGGTGATTTCTGTTCTTGCTTTCTCTTTTGCTTCAGATTGTTTAGGCAGGCGGTTAGGCCCAAGACTTCTTGGTAGAGTAGATGATTCCGGAGTAAGTAATCAGCTTTTGTTCCTTATCTACTCCTGCAGTTCATTAAGAATTCACTTTCAATTATATCCATCATTTTGGAACTCTTTTAATACTCGTTCAGCAATATTTTTTGTTATTAATTAATCTGGATAATTGTCCCGGTGTTGATGATGCAGCAGAGATTAGTTAGAGATTTTTACAAAATCCTAAATGAAGTAAACAGTCAGCAAATTCCAGATGATCTAAAGCTTCCAGATTCTTTCTCTCAACTTGTTTCTGAAATGAAGAACAACCAATATGATGCAAAGACCTTTGCTTTCATGTTAAGGGCAATGGTAAGTCTCATGTTATTGAAATATGGTAATTATATATTTGTATTTTACATTGCTGCCCTAGAATAAGGGTTATCAAGAGCTGTTGATGCAATGATTTTAACATTACAGTTCAATATGTGTTGGTCTTGCAACTTTTCCTGATTCTTCCGAATATTGGATGGAAATCCAAAGTAAGCTATCTTGAATCAGATTGTTGGACCCCTTTCTGAAGTATTAACCCAAACACTTACACATAGTGCTGTGAGGACTAACCACTCTGCTAGATTGCTTTTTTTCAATGTTCATCTGCTTTATCTTATGGTTCATTTAATTCCTTATGGTCTATTGTGGGGGAGAGAGAGCCAATTATTCAGTCAAGTCAATATTTATAATTAGTGTGTGATATAGTGAATTCAGGTATTGTTGTAAACAATTAGAAAGAAGTGCACCATTTAAAAATTTGGTTGAAGTGAACATTTTTTGGTTTGTTTCATTTTTATGGAAGGTGCTTTTTATGATTATATGTTTGATCCAATGTTGATTATTACACAATTTCAGCCTATAAACTTTGTATACCTGATACAAAACACAAACGTGAACTGTAATGGACTCTTGCAATTAAGCTCCAATGCCTTCTGCTTCTGGTCACAAATGCATGATGATTCACTTGGTCAATCTGTCTAGGTTCATTTTTTTAAGCACACTGCTTGTAAGATTATTGAGGCTGTTGTTTGGAGACAAGCTTGAAATCGTGTTGGATAGTCAGCTTGAAATGGTTCTCTACCACTAGACAACTAGGGATCTTTTGTGTAGTTTAGTTAGAAGTGTGAGCACTGATCTGACGTGGTGGGGAACGGGGATGGATTGTTTTGAATGTAGACTGCTGCATAAGAAAATAAGGATGACTTGCTTGCGGTTTCTTCTTTGTCATGTCCTCGGTCATCATCTTGAGTACTTGTCGTGTCTGGGATCACATCATGATCTCTGGCAATGCCTTCATAAGGTTCTATTTTTCTTCCCATGGAGTTCTATGCAGTATATGAAGAGATGTTCTCGTTAAGCCTTCATTAATTTGCGTTGTCAGCTTTAAAAAAAGTGTCTTGTCAGACAACGGTCTGTTGTTGATGTCATACTTTCTGATTCCTATAATTCTGTGTCTTCTTGGATCTGTACTTTCCAGTCTTCTCAGTGCACAATATCTTGTTGTTCTCAATATTTAGAATTATTCTATACTGTTTTCCTCCAGTTTTCACATTCTTCATTTCAAATTTAATTCATACTATTCCAATTTCTTTTCTATGATAAATATGTATATGGTCCTTTTTGCTCATAATCTTTCAACTTATTTACTTAAAGATGTACTATTGGAAGATAGATTTCATATTATCAGTTCCTAATTCTAATGCAGTGTTCACAACTATTTTCTATTTTTGTGGTAAAAAGCTTGTCTTGTTGAAAATGTGAAACCTTACAGTTGTAGGTCGATTGTTCTGTCTGTTGTTCTGATCTTCCTCCAAATTTCTTAGTATTAATTTACCAAAAGTTATTTTTTTTTACATTACGTACCTAGTTTAAATAAGAGTGCAAACAAAGAGAAAAAACATAGAATTTAATGTGGTTTGACATTGTGTCTCATCCATGGAGCTCTCCAAATTTTCACTATTTAAGAACTTTGGCTTACAAGTAGAGTTTTTCTTTTATCTATTAATTAACGAGAAAACCATAAATTACAAAAATACCCTGCTTTACAATTGAGGGCTTCAATCCCTCTCTATCCTCAATGTACCCAAACCTCGCAATCATCAACTCGAGAGGGGGGGGGGGGTTCTATATGAACTCCTTCCCTTTGTGGAAAGCTTCTTGTTGTAATATCTATTCATATGATTGATAATTGACAAAGAGAACTATCTGCTTTTATGTTCTTAGCTTTTTCCTTGCGTCTAATCTTGTTATTTGCTAGTTTTCAATTCTTGTTTCTCTCTTAGTAATAATAAATAGAAATCCCAAGAAAGGTACATGCTAGGTGATAAACTTCTATATATTATTCCAGATCTAATTATTGCCAACAACTTGTACTTAGGATCATGTTTTCATTCAGATCTACTCAGTTGTTCATCTAATCTGCATAGGCAGTGCTTATACCTTTTTCCTAGCATGTTTGAGGTACTTCACATATTCCAATATTTAGCTTATGAATTAGCATATGAAGTAAATTAATTCTGTAAGAGTCATTTGGGTATAATGAATTAGCTCATGAACGAATTTTGACAATTGATAAACTGAAAATTAGAGGTGGTTAATGGTTTCATCTGTTGTCTTCAAGCTGAGGAAACTTGCAATCTTCTACTTTTGTGGTGTCCGACAGTGCACAGTTTGTGGTGTATGATTTATGGACTATTGGGGATTGAGTGGGTAATTGCTGGATCTGTTAGAGAGGAAATTTGGTCTTGGGATGGGCTACCTGTAAAAAATAAAACTGCAAACTTGATTTCATTGACAGTTTTTTGGGTTATATGGAAGGAGAGGAATGGTAGAGTTTTTTACAATATTGAAAGTAGTATTAACAGACTAAAAGATAGGTGGTTACATTATTTTGGGTCAATATTGTTAGATCATGACATTATTAGTGATGTGGATTTTGGGAATGTCATTGACATACTAATACAGTTGTAAATCCTCCTTGTAAATGGGTGTTACCCCCTCACTTGGTACCTTGTTTATATATATACCTTACTTTTTTAAAAAAAAGAGTCATTTGAGTATATGATAGTTGTGCTTGCTATCACTCTTCATGCATTATCCAGAATTATGATGGGTGAATTTATATGTTCTTGGCGTATTTTAATAATGGTTAAGTCACATATGCTTTTTGAACTTTTATATTATGTTTGGGAGTTTGATGTGGAACGCAAAATAGGAACTTAAGCAAAATAGAACAAAGTAGGGGTTATAAAGCAAACCTTGCTTGGAGTTAATTATGGTGAAGAAACTGAGGGGAAGTTTTCAACCCTACTCTTCTTGGTTGAGAACTCCTAACCCCCATTTTGGAGCAGTAAATAATTGAGTATCTGTTACAGTCCATACTGAGGATCTAGTTATGAAATTTTGTCAATAGTATGAGTTTATTAAGAGAGAACCCAATAATTTCCTAGAGTTAAAGTACTCAATAAACTTTTTCGACAAACTTTTCTGCATGTCCATTTCAGAGAGCTAGTTTTTACACAGGAGGGATGGGGAGCAGTTGTTCTAGTGGTTATTTCTGGAGCAGTTACTGCTGCAGATTCTTCCTGTTTTTCTCATAATATTCTTCCACATTATTGCATAAATACCAACTTAAATATCCTACTTAGTGCAATAAATCCAGCACATAAGCAGTTAATCTGCAGCAGTTATTCTAGAATGTTATCCTACTTTCCATATTATCCTACAACTAAATCATACTTGCACCTGAATACATAAAGTGCAGAACTAGCGAGCAGGGTTGATATCAGTCCTAATCTTTTTCATTTTCACTTATCCTAAAAACTCCCAAACAGATGGTTACTGATTATTATGTTTTTTGGATCGAAAATACTAAAAGGATGATACTTGATCCTTCAGATATTTCTTTATGGATATTCCTTCATATTTGGCTTATGTCAGTCCTCTACTAATTTTTTTTTTCTCTTGTGGGTTGTCATCCTTTCTTGCCTTTTCATTTTGTTAAATTTTCCTGTATGTTGAGAAAAGCTTTACTTTCATCCTTATTCCATGCATATTAAATAATGGAAAATATCTAAGGAGTTCAGTTATGAAGGTATTCATGTACACATCGTAATTCAACCATTTCTAAGATGTTAGTCTCATTTGCAGATGGAAAAGTTTGAAAGGGAGATTAGAGAATCTAGATTTGCGGAGCTGATGAACAAGCACTTTGCTGCAACTTCCATTCCGAAAGGCATCCACTGTCTTTCTTTACGATTGACAGATGAATACTCCTCTAATGCTCATGCACGTAGACAACTGCCTTCGCCAGAGTTTCTTCCCTTGCTTTCTGACAAATCTTACCACCACTTTGTTCTGTCGACTGATAACATTTTGGCTGCTTCAGTTGTTGTCACTTCTGCTGTCCAGTCATCTCTAAAACCTGAAAAAATTGTCTTCCATGTCATTACTGACAAGAAAACTTATGCTGGCATGCACTCCTGGTTTGCTTTAAACTCTGTCGCCCCTGCTATTGTTGAAGTGAGAGGTCTTCACCAGTTTGACTGGTTAACACGAGAGAATGTGCCAGT
>NW_019014678.1:1723741-1761728 GCF_000150535.2 Carica papaya | reverse complement strand
AGTATAATCATGGTGCGGATTATGTGTATTAAATAAACATGTTTTAGAATCAGGGACATTTTCAGCTAGCTTACTCGTCTTCATTACATTGTAGCTTAGTTCCATCAGGAACTAATAATTTGATTTTGAACACGTGAACGTGGGTGCTTTATTTAAACTGCAGTTCATTTAGGAAATAAAGGGAGATCCGATGGAAACTTGTGTAGAATGTATGGAATTGACATACCCCAGTTTACATGTTCTCTCGCACTCTAACCACATATCTTCCTCTTCTGGATGTCTTGGTTTATGCATTTTACTTCATCCTCGTCAAGGGAACTAATATGGAAATCAATAACTTAATATGACTTGCCTTCTTCCATGTTACTTGGTTGAAAGATTTCTTCTATTCTGCATCTGACATTCAACAGAATAGGAAAAGACGGCCAAACATTTCTTAATAAATGTAAGAATTTTTTCCATAAGATAGGTTACTTAATAAGGTTGTAAACTCTATATAGGCTGGATTTCTCTCCTTTTCAAATTTGATTGATATGAATTATGGCTCTGATAACATGACTTAAATACGATATGTTTGCATGTCTATATTTGTTTTCAGAGATGGAAAATGGTCCAAAGACAGTGAAAGACGTGAAGCTAATTAGTGCTGGAAAAATTTTGGAGAACAACAGGACAGTGGCAGAGTGCAGGAGCCCTCTATGTGATGCCCCAGATGCAGTTACAACTATGCATGTCGTTATTCAGCCTCATAAGGAGAGAGGTATAGTTATCTTCTAAAATGTTATTTATACTATCGCTGAACGTCTAAATGGCAGACCATAATAAAAGTCTTGTACCTCATGCATTCACCAAGAGAAAAGCCTTTTGTCTTTTCGAATTAGTCCTTTCCATCCTGCCTACAGTTTAATTATGCTTATTATCTAGAATCTGTTTGTTCCTCCCCAACATGTATCTAAAAGCTGCTAGCTATTTTATGAAACTACCATTCATTTGTTTCAACTTTTTTAATTTAACATAAGATCGTAATTATCCATTTAAACCTAATAAGCATTTGAAGTTTTTTTTTTTTTGGAAGTGCACAGAAGCACTTCCTTGTTTAGTTGTTTGAAAATACAAATCGTAATGAATTGTGTACTTGGTTATTTCTTGTGAGTAGTGAAGCGATAGACAAGGGCCAGCTGATTTATGTTGCTTCGAAAGATTCTACAGTTTTTGTATATGTTCTAATCATTCTTAAATGGAACAGAGAAGAGAGTAGCAAGCGAACCACAGCAGAACAAATGTGGTTGTGTCATACTATAAGTTGCTGTTCCAAGAACGGCTATGATATTTCTTCTTTCGGTGGGTTGGTTTTACAGTTCGCGATTGCTTGTCAATATATATATGTATATATATATCCATATTTCTGGTTTTAAACTAAAGCATCTATATATTTATCAACAGGTTTTAGAGCTTTTACAGCATACACAGGTGCAGAAAATGAACTGTTTGTTGATGAAAAGGCCGATGGCGTGATGGGCATTTATCACATGATATTCGTGTATTTTCTCCTGGTTTTTGCCTTTCGATGTCTACCGATTTTTCATCCATCTGGTTTATTTTCTCTTTTATTTAGTTGATTGGACTCTGCCATAGAGCAGTTATATCGAAATAGATGTCTTTACTTAAATCATTTACAGATTCTTATCATCTGGATTTGTTTTGCATTGTATAAAATCATTTGATAGTTTGGTTTATCCGATTCATTATCTTCTTCGAAATCTATATGCATCGTCTAAATTGAGTACCAAATTGATAGTTGCATTTGGTATTCGAGTACAACATAATATTATACAATTAGTTGCATTGTATCCATACAATTTGATATACTTGGTGATATCAAATTACACCAGAGGATATTCTAGTACAAAACACTAGGTGCAATGCATTTGACTATCAAATATTTTAACAGAACAAAATTTATTCATTTCAATCAAATTTATTCTAAATGGGTAGTTAAACCTTATTTTAAAAGACCAAAATACTTTGACATTTTTTAGCTTATTCCTAAACTGCTCTTTTTCCTCCATATAAAAGCTCACACCAGTTATATATATTATTAAGAACATTTTTTTATTATAGTTTAAATATTGTATATAAGTGTAATGATTGCACATACTAGTTAAGATTATGATATACTATTAAAAATTTCAATGATCAACGATTTATTGTTATGAATTCTTATCTTTGATTAGTTTATTAGTATGAATAGTTTAAGGCTTTCTTTTCTTAAAATTACTTATAAAAAATAAATTGGTATTAATTAAAAACAAAACTGATTGTAAATATTATGGGGGAGATAGTAATATAAATTTTGTAAATATTAAAACAATTAGGCATGAAAAATCAAAGTTTGTGAATTCTGTCTTCCTCTGGGGCAGGACTTGTCGGCACGAGGGAGATTGAATTTTAAAAGAAAGAAGAAGGTGGTGGTGGTAGGAAGAAGAGAATCTAACGGTCGAATTCGTTACTTGGATTCAAGCAAGTGAAGATGAACTCAGATGTGATGAAATGAAATGAAAATTAAATTGCTATTACATCAGCAACTACAAATTATCCAAGTTTATTAGAGCGTCACGAGACAATCGGTAAAACCAAATATACAGAACTTTGTAGAGAAGAGAGAGAGAGAGGGAGAGGGAAGCAGAGCAGAAATATATCAGACGGGAGAAGAAGAAGATTCGAAAGCGCAGAAATGGGTTCTCTTCATTCTCTTCTCAATTCTGTTTCTTTCAGTTTATAGAGAGAGAAAGAGAGGTTCTCTTCATTTTCTTCTCGACTCTGTTTCTTCTTTCAATTTCTAGAGAGAGAGAGAGAGAGAGAGAGAGAGAAAACCTAGAAATGGGTGCTCTTCATTTTCTTCTCGACTCTGTTTCTTCTTTCAGTTTCTACAGGGAGAAAGAGAGAACCTAGAAATGGGTTCTTAGACCCGCAGAAAAAGAACCCCTTTGTTCTTTTCTCGGCTCTGTTTTCCTTCACAATATTCTTGAAAACCTGCAAGCCCCGTATATATATATATATATATATATATAGAGAGAGAGAGAGAGAGAGAGAGAGAGGAAAAAAAGCATAAAAGAACAGAGATGGGTTAGCGTTCAAAACTTACTATTCTCCAACAAGCAACAAGAGAAAATCTTCATATGCTTTGGTAAAAACTCGTCTTTTTCAGAGAGATCTTCTTCTTGTTTCTGTACTTCCTGATGCCTATAAAGAAAACTTATGGTTCTCTTCTTGCTTCTGTATTTCCTGATGTCATATTTTTAATTATTCATATTCTGAAGATATATATATATATATATATATATTTTTTAATCTTTCTAATCTTATTTTTTACGTCTGCTTTGGTTTTTGTTCAAAGCTGTTCCATGTTTTTTAGTTGCTAGTAAGTTCTGAAATCTTAAGCATATGTCGCCCTACTACCCAACTGATCTTTGGCCTTTTTCTCCTTCAAGCTTTATATTTTCTTATTTTTGGAATAACTTTGGTTGTTTCCTGTCATTTATCTTCTTTACATGTCATATAATTCTGGTGTACAGACTGTTCTTTGTTTCTAAATTTCTTTATATGCAATCACCCATTTATTTTTGTATCTTCAATTTGCATTTATTTTAAGTTTCTTTATATGCAATCACCCATTTACTTTGTGTATCTTCAATTTGCATTTATTTTTAAATTTCTTTATATGCAAACCACCCATTTACTTGTGATCTTCAAATTGCCTTAGAATATCATTGTTTCGGTTCTGATTAATAGCAAAATTAGATTAGAATTGCCAATTCTAATTTGAAAATAGGTTTCTTGAAAGTTTAAACAATTTCAACTACTTATTTATAATTCTTTTTTTCTAAAAGATCCACTATGCATTCTTGCAATTCAATTGTGTGTAAAAATGAATTTCATTGTTGATAACAAAATTTGTCTTTGGCAATGCGAAATCTTAAAAATAATTTAATGTCAAAGCTAGACTTTATTTTTTTATTGGTTATTATAGTGTCTTTTATTTTAATTCATATTTGAAATTTATGTTCATGTATTTTGATGGCAAATATCTCTTTTGAGACTCTTCTAAACAGACGAGGGCATTGAGGTTTGAATGAGAGACAAATTGGTATCTCCTATCTTATTTTGTTAAAATCTTCTTTTGTTTTTTTTTTTTATTGTATTTGATAATTTTTTCTCTCAATAGGTTCGTAAATATTTAATATTATTATTATTATTATTATTTCTATGTAATATAATAATTACATACCTACATATAAATAGAACTATTAACACAATATTAGAAACATGTTAGAAATTATTTTTGGTGGGAGTTGAATTACTAGGTTTATGAATAGAATTACTACCAAGATAAGAACTAGAATTATGACTAGTAGGATTAAAATATTAAGAGTATAAATTTTTATACCCGAATAAAACTAACATCGTTATAATACCTAGAACTATGACTTTGGTTAGGAATGTTACAAGTATTAAGACTATTAGTAGGATTGAAGACCATTAATAGGATTTGGGCTAAGTTTAAGCGTTTAGAGTATTAGATTTTAGGGTTTTAGGATTTTAGGTATAGAGTTTAGGGTTTAGGGATTAGAATTTACGGTTTAAGGTTTAGAGTTTAGGATTTAAATTTTAGGATATAGGATCTAGAGTATAAGGTTTAGGATTTATAATATACAATTTTACGGTTTAAGAGTTAGGGGTTAGAGTTTAGCGTTTAAGGTTTAGAGTTTATGGTCTAAAGTTTAGAATTTAGGGTTTAAAGTTTAGAGTTTATGAGACATAGTATCTAGAGTTTAGGGTTTAAGGTTTAAGATCTTAAGATATATGGTTTAGGGTATAGGATTTAAGGTCCTAGAACAGTAGGACTATAAAGTCATAAAGTCGTAAAGTAATACGGTCGTAAGATTTAGGTTTTTAGGGGGTTATGATTTAGGATCTGGGGTCTAGGGTCTAAGGTCATAGAGTCCTAAGATGTAGGATTTAGAGTCGTAAGGTCTAGAGTCTTTGGGTGTAGGGTCCTAAGTCCTAGAGTCCTAAGGTCATAGGGTTTAGAGTCTTAGGGTTTAGAATTTAGGATTTAGGATATAAAATATAGAGTATAGAGTATAGGGTCTAAGGTCTAAGGAAGAGTTTAGGATCTAGGGTATAAGATCTAGAATTTAGGGTTTAGAGTCTAGGGTCTAGAGTCTAAGGTGTATGGTGTAGGGTTTAAGGTCATAAGATGTAGGGTTTAGAGTTTAGGGGTCTAGAGTATAGGATATAAGATATAGGATCTAGTAGGGTTTAACATCTAGGACCTAGGGTTTATAATTTCATTATTTGTTTTACCACTTTGTCAACTCCTAAGTATATTAAATTTAAAGACTATTTAATTTTTTGTCACTTTATCTATTGAACTTAATTAAATTTAAAAATTATTATTTAAATACTCAAAAACTTTTTAACAGTTTAAATCATATAATTTTAAAAAAATTAAGAGCGAATTTATACTTTACCCCTTGATTTTAGTTTCTAAAATGCTATATGGGATCATGGGACATTTGAATCCAAACAAAATGGAATATGTTTGGTTTTTGGTTTTTTTTTTAAGACAAATAATAAAGGGGGAAGTGAAAGAATTTAATATTAAGATTTTTACTTGGATTGCTAACAATTTTCTAAAAATCATGAAGAATAAATTTGAAAGTTTGAAAAAAATTCTCTAAATATATTAATTTTATTTTTTAAAATATGATAAGAAATATATCCCTTTCATTAAAAATTAATAGAAAAAAAATTTGAATTTTAATGAGAAATCATCACAAATATCCTCACAAATATTAGTTGCATATGATAATTCAAAAGAAAAGCCATTTATCAGAAGCCACGTGTAAAGAGGACAAACCAAAACGTCGCCGTATAAAGCTCTCTGTCCATCCACCAATCTCGCGATCTTTCACGAACTCTCTCCCTCGCAACCTTAAATTCACGACGAGAACAACATTTACAGAACCAACTATAACGATAAAAGAGAAAGCTCTCTTCTTTTCCTTATTCCCACGCAAAGCCTGGACCTTTTGAAAGCTTGAGTAAGTTACCTCTTCTTTTGCTCCGTCAATGGCGGCAACCACCGCATCATTTCCCCGGGTCGGCCTCTCCGTGTCTCATCGGAACGCTGTGTTGTTTGCTCAACCACGTCTCTCCTTGACCTTACCCGCCAATCCCACCTCCCTCAAGACCTTGAAATTGAAGAAAACTGGGTCATTTGTTCACGGGCTCGACCGCGTCTCTAGGAGGTCGAAGTCATTTCTTATTCGATGTGAAGCTTCAAGCGGAAGGGTAAGGCTGTTCCCGTAGAATAACTAATGTATTTATAGATTTATCTACATGTATATGTGCATTGGCTTTGATGGGTCTTGTTTCGGTTTGGGGGCGTTTTTGTTTTTTGTTAGTGTTGATGAGGTATTTTCGTTAAAACAGCTTTTAGTTAGGTGCTGGAATTGACTGTTTTTCAATCCATTTGAAACAAATATCTTGAATTGATTTGCTTCTTTTAGTGTATAAAACGATTAAATGGCTAATAGAAGTTCTTTTAAAAAACTTTTCTTCTTTGTAGGAGTAATTACTTTATGATGCATTTGTTAGCTCCCATTCTAAATCCAGGTATGTCCATATGTATAAGATTGTACCTGTTTTACTGTGCTGAGTTTGGATTAACTTGTAATTTTAGCAGATTACCCAGCAAGAATTTACTGAAATGGCATGGCAAGCCATAGTTTCTTCACCAGATGTGGCCAAGGAGAACAAGCACCAGATAGTGGAAACAGAACATCTCATGAAGGCCCTCTTGGAACAGAAGAATGGCCTTGCTCGCCGAATCTTTTCCAAAATTGGGGTTGATAACACACGTTTGCTTGAGGCAACTGATAAGTTTATACAACGCCAGCCCAAGGTACTTCTTTTAAACTCCTGAGTTTCCTTTCTTAGATACTTAAACTGCCTGGGCAGTGATTGAATAGATAGATCCAGTTAGACCAACTGTTGGTTTCTTTCTTACCGAGCAATGAGTTAGTTTCTTGGTTATGGAGCTTTGGTTTGTGAATAATTCTTGTTTTTTTCTTACTGCAAATTTGACAGATTACCGACATTGATGACAACATACTTTAACTTGCATTGCAGATATTATACCCAGTATTTTGTTATTAAAGCTCAGTGTATATATTTTAAAAGCAGAGTTGCATCTGATTAGTAGCACAAGTTGACTGTGTCTACGTTGAAATTAACTCGTAATTATATGAACACATGTTAACCTTCATTTATGAACATATTACCTCTGGAGCATGAACTAACCAATATCTTGTTCCATGAGTATCTCGGATAGGTTAACTTAGGAACATGTATTTACTTTTTGTTGACAGACAGTAGTCTTTCATGTTCCCTCTAATCTGATTTCAAAATGGTTACTGCCCGATTGTTTTTCCTACTATCCCAGGTACTTGGTGAGTCAGCTGGTTCAATGCTGGGACGTGATTTGGAAGCCTTGATCCAGCGAGCCAGAGAATATAAAAAAGAATATGGGGATTCCTTTGTCTCTGTTGAGCATTTGGTTCTTGGATTCGCACAGGATCAACGATTTGGGAAGCAACTGTTTAAGGATTTCCAAATATCTCAGCAGACTTTGAAATCTGGAATAGAATCCATCAGAGGACGGCAATCAGTCATTGACCAAGGTCAGAATATGTCTTTCCAGCCTGCTTATGTGTGGTTTTTGCTTGGTTGAAGGAGAGCATAGTTATAAATTCAACCTTGTCCAAGTACGATAAACTGATGCTTGTGCTACTAAATTTCATCCTTCATTTTTTAACTGCTTTTAAGTTTCTCCCAACCTTGTCCAAGTACGATAAACTGATAGCATTGAACAAATAGGTTGTTCTAACACATTTTATTATTCCCGAGTAGGAAGGGAAAAAGGAGATGCAATGGTAGATAGTTATAAATATAAACTTAGGTTTGTGCATATATCTTGGCAGTGTACAAGGGAAATATTTGTCTCTTTGATGTTTCTTTTGTATTGTTTGTTTTGTTCTCTTTTTTTTTTTCCTGCTGTAGGAATGTTCGTGTCATAAGGTTTTTGGAGTGAAACTTAAGTACCTGGCTGGTTGCAGATCTTGGAAGCTTTACGTGTTCTATGTTGTGTTCAGTGTTCTTTAGGTAAGTTGGTCTCACTTGTCTCACCTTGTGAGCTTTTTGTAGATCCTGAAGGGAAGTATGAGGCACTTGAAAAGTATGGGAAAGATTTAACTGCAATGGCAAGAGAAGGAAAACTTGACCCAGTAATAGGACGAGATGATGAAATACGCAGATGCATCCAGATTCTATCAAGGCGAACTAAAAACAACCCCGTGCTAATAGGTGAACCAGGTGTTGGAAAAACTGCAATTTCGGAAGGGTAAGCATTTACATGTTTGTTTTTACTTTTGATGTTTTTTGATTTGGGATTGAATAAATTGTGATATTGGTCTTCCTGTACTCCCTGTGCTTTTAACAGGCTTGCCCAGAGAATTGTGGAAGGGGATGTACCTTCAGCTCTGATGAACAGAAAGGTACATGCTGCATCCTAATTTTTGTGAAATCTTTTCTTTTTTGCTTGGCTCTTATAGGGCTAAAAGTGAGGCACATACTCCTTGACGTAGTTTGACTGTACTATAGAATTACTCCAAAGTTTAATCAAAACTATTTTTTCTTTTTGCAGCTTATATCTTTGGACATGGGGGCACTCATAGCCGGGGCAAAATATCGAGGAGAATTTGAAGATAGACTGAAGGCTGTACTTAAGGAAGTAACAGAATCGGATGGCCAGATTATCCTGTTCATTGATGAGATCCACACAGTTGTTGGGGCAGGTATATATGCCTTTAAGTTGGCTGGTTATTCAGTGCCTGGAAAGATAGCTGAATATGAATGGTTGTGCTTGTTCCTTAAGCATTTATCTTTTGGATAAAGATGGCTAGAATGAAGATTCTTATATCTTTTCAGGTGCTACTAATGGTGCAATGGATGCGGGAAATCTATTGAAGCCAATGCTTGGTCGTGGGGAGTTGAGATGTATAGGTGCAACAACACTCGATGAATATCGAAAATATATTGAAAAAGATCCGGCACTGGAGCGTCGTTTCCAGCAAGTTTATGTTAATCAGCCTTCAGTTGAGGATACAATCTCTATCTTGCGTGGACTACGTGAAAGATATGAGCTGCATCACGGAGTCCGCATTTCTGACACTGCACTGGTTGCAGCTGCAGTTCTGTCTGATCGTTACATTAGCGGCCGCTTTCTACCTGACAAAGGTAAATATATACAAACAATAAATCTTCTTTATTTAAAATTTTTCAATTGATGATGGCACTGATATAGTCTCAAAATGCAGCTATTGACCTTGTTGATGAAGCAGCAGCTAAACTGAAGATGGAAATTACTTCAAACCCACTGCACTTGATGAGATCAATCGTGCAGTACTGAAACTCGAGATGGAGAGGCTATCACTTACAAATGATACAGACAAAGCTACAAAAGATAGGCTGAACCGACTTGATGCTGAGTTGTCAATATTAAAGGTGAAACAAGCCGAGCTGACTCAGCAGTGGGAGCATGAGAAATCTGTCATGACTCGCATCCAGTCAATTAAAGAAGAGGTTTGTGACTATGGTTTCCATCGTTTTGATTTTGTTTTCTATTCCACTATGTACTTGGTCTTACAAGAGTAAAATATGTCCGAAGGCGTGAGACTGATTGTAACATTATGCTTGTTTTGTTTGTTGGTACAGATAGACAGAGTTAATGTTGAGATCCAGCAGGCAGAGCGGGAGTATGATCTCAATCGTGCTGCAGAACTCAAATATGGGAGTTTGAACTCTTTGCAGCGTCAACTTGCTAGTGCTGAAAAAGAACTAGATGAGTATATGAGTACTGGAAACTCTATGCTGAGAGAAGAAGTTACAGAAAATGATATTGCTGAAATTGTGAGCAAATGGACTGGTATCCCTGTTTCCAAGCTTCAGCAGTCAGAGAGGGAAAAGCTTTTACATTTGGAGGACAAGTTGCATCAGCGTGTTGTGGGCCAAGACCCGGCAGTGAGAGCAGTTGCTGAGGCTATTCAGCGTTCACGAGCTGGTCTGTCAGATCCTCACCGACCAATAGCTAGTTTCATGTTTATGGGCCCTACTGGTGTTGGGAAAACAGAGTTAGCTAAAGCTCTTGCAACCGACTTGTTTAACACAGAAGAGGCGCTTGTACGAATTGATATGAGTGAATATATGGAAAAGCATGCAGTTGCGAGACTGATTGGTGCACCACCTGGTTATGTTGGAAATGAGGAAGGAGGACATTGACAGAGACAGTTCGCAGGAGGCCTTATGCGGTAATTCTTTTCGATGAAATAGAAAAGGCCCATTCAGATGTATTTAATGTCTTCCTTCAGATTTTGGATGATGGTCGAGTAACTGATTCTCAGGGTCGCACTGTGAGTTTCACCAATACAGTCATCATTATGACTTCAAATGTAGGTTCGCAGTATATACTGGATACAGATTATGACACCTTGTCGAAGGAGGTAGCGTATGAAACTATGAAAACAAGAGTGATGGATGCCGCAAGATCAATATTCCGCCCTGAGTTTATGAACCGGGTCGATGAGTATATTGTTTTCCAGCCTTTGGATCGTGATCAGATTTGCAGCATTGTTAGGTTGCAGGTAAGTTTTAGCTTAATGCGCATTCACTACTATTTATCTTAACATGCACTGGTTCTGTAAGAGGGGAACAAGATCTTGCTTCACCTGCTAACTTTTTTTTTAATGGCGATAAGCACAGTCCTACTATTTATCTAACATGCATTGGTTCTTTAAGAGGGGGGACGAGTTCTTGCTTCACCTGCTAACTTTTTTTTTAATGGCGATAAGCATAGTCCTAGCAAAACGTTAAAGGGAAAAAAGTGGTACAAGTTAATTGGTCCATCGAGTCCTAGAAAAGCTTTTATGTTAATTATTGGTATTGATCTTGAAGCCTGATTGATGGGATACCTTGTTAAAGTATTCCTGCTTAAAAGATTTCTTTCACATGCACTGATTAGAGAAGAAATCCTTCTAGATGCACTCTGTTGTGACACGTTTCCTTGTGATATGAGACCTTCAACACCTTTTAGGTGAATTCTATCGACAAACTATTATCCTTGAGTAGCAAACTAACCATTTAATTTTGTCCATTACAGTTGGAGCGACTCCAGAAGAGAATTGGAGATCGTAAATTGAAAATCAAGGTGACAGATGCTGCCATTCAGCTTCTTGCAAGTCTTGGATACGACCCCAACTATGGTGCTCGGCCAGTCAAGAGGGTTATCCAGCAGAATGTTGAGAATGAACTTGCCAAAGGCATATTAAGAGGGGACTTCAAAGAGGAGGATACTGTTTTGATTGACACAGAAGTCTCAGCCTTTGCTAATGGTCAGCTTCCCCAACAAAAGCTGGTGTTCACCAGACTTGAAACTCAGTCAGTTAAGCAAGCTACAGAAGGGCAAGAAGCTCTTTCCCAGAGTCTCTAAATATTGTATTTAGCTTTACTTACCTGTTTATAGGTTTCACAAGAATTTTGCGGAGAAAGCATTGTGTATGTATACAGTTACCAAAAGAAATTAGAAGCTTGACATTTGATCTGGTCTCTCCCTTTCCGCTTCTTAAAAATAAGAAGATACTTGTCATTTTCTTTCGAGGGGTTGTGACATCTTGGTTGGGCTTACTTGTAATAGACTTAGAACGAAGTCTGGTATTTGGGAAGAGCCTTCTTTATGAATGGTTAATCTGTCTATCGATTCCAGAGCTCTTGACATTGTTTTCAGATCCTACAGAAGAGGATTAAAGGATTGGTATCGTATCAAAATACTAAAAAGAAAATTGATCTAAGAAGGAGAAAAACTGCAAGTATATACGATACAATAATATTTTAGGACAAGAGGAAGTCACAGAAGGAAACTAAACTAAAAAGGAAAAACCTTAATTACATGTATCCTTTAAAGAGTAGGAAAATAAAATTATTTCCCACATAAATGTAATGGAACTTATAACTATTACATTAGAGATAACTATCACATTTGCAGATTTCAAGTATGGTACTTTTAACTATTTTAAATATGTTCAATCATGACTAACTAATTAATTATATATGTTCATAATTAACATTATATTAGTTATTGCTAACTAAACTGTCGTGTACTTATATTTTAGGAATCCGAAAAAACTTGAAGGAACAAGACAAGTTTTGAGAAGACTTTCGACAGGTCACTAAACAAGTCCTCCCACCTCGATTAAAAAGACTCCTTCACACACATTCAGGTACTCCAATTGCTTGCCCCTTTAGTTGACAGAGAAAGATCTTAGCTATTATGTCACTAGATTGGAGCAAAACGGCTTTATTGGTGAACCACTATTGAGCTATGAATTTGTAAGCTATTTGCAAATTCTTGTGCTACAAATCTATTTCCTTCATAAATTCAAGTGAAAACCCATTTGAATACTTCTTTGTTGGGTGCAGAAAATGGGAGCTAACATAGCTATGGAATAGAACGCAAGTGAGAGTACCAGTGAAGTTTATTGTGAGAGATGTTGACTCGGTTTATACAACTCCAAGAGTGAAGGAATACATAGATGATGGTGGTTTCAAGAAAGATGTTCCATTTCTGAAAAAAGTTGTCATCATGAAAGGAGTAGTTCATTTCATCATGGAAGAGAAATCAAAACAAATCACCACACGCATTCATCACTTTATCACCAAGTTCCAAGTCTAGAATAAAATTCTCTGGAGCTATATGTTTGTTTCTTTTACACATCAACATAATCAGCTAATTAGGATTTATATTTCCTCTCAAATGTAATATTTAAATACAATAAACTGCTAATAATTTTTTTATCAATTCATTAGTCGAGTCCTCTTGTTATTATACTTGGAAGTATTTAATTTCTATGTGCCAATTGCCAATAGGTGAGATCTTTTTTTTCTTTTCTCTGAGACGCAATGGATGAGATCTTGAACAAACATCAAAGATTTGTTTTAAGGATGAAACAGGAATTATGTTACTGACATATATCTTGAAACTAGGGTTTGGTACCAAGAGAAAAAAGTTCAGTAACATATCAGTTTCAGATGCTGAGGAAAAGGAGTGAGGAGTACAAAACAGAAAATATTATGTGGTATATGTACAACAGTTATATGACATACATACATGGGCCCGTTAATTTGCTAAGTTACAGTACAAGCCAGCACTTCAATTATAACTTGACTTCCTTGAACTCTAATTCGACTATACATGCACTCTTCGACACGTATGGTTTGCTTGGCAGACACACCCATCATTATACATACTTAAACATGATCATAGGTGGACTTCAATTACCTTTCAAATGTACTTTGCCCTTTGACATTCGGGAATAACACTTGATAAATCTGTCTACCATGACAAACCACCACTTCACTTGGGATGTTTCTTTAAGTATTGAAGCATCAATGCCCATGTTTTGCCATCGGGTTTAAGGCCAATCTTCCGCATTCTTATGTAAAGCTTCTTTGCTGACTCAAATTTGCCTCTTAAACACATACCGTGAATAGCAGCATTATATAGTGATACGTTTGGTGCCCTCTGCCATGAAGCAAACAAATAACCAATAAGTATGCAATAATTCAAAAAAAAAGGAACCAACAATAACAACAATGTCTTTAATTTTGATATTTATTCTAATAGGATGCAAAAGTAAGATAGTCAGAAATGTAAACTCACATTTAGAATTTCCTCAACTTCATTCCAGTGAGATCCCCAAATGCAACTTCTTATCAATGACAAATAAGTGAATGTGTCTGGAGTGCACTTCTGGTGAACCATATGCTCATAAATTTGTAGCGAAACTTTCGGTTTCCTAGCAGTCTCACAAGCACCAATAACAAGGTTGTATGATGCAGCTGAAATAGGAAGTCCTGAAGCTTCCATCTGCCAGAGAAGCTGCAAAGCTTTCTCCCATGAACCAAGTTTCTGGCATGACATCAAAGCAGTGTTGTAGAGATGTACATTTAATTGGGAGCAGTGCTCAGCTTTTATGCCATAAAATAACTTTAAGACATCTGCATGTCTATTCGCCCTGTGGAGAGCACTAAGCAGGGCATTCCATGTGTATTCATCAGCTGCATGACCCAAAAGCTTCATGGTAGCATATATCTTAAATGCTAGTTCCGCTTTCCCTGCTTTTCCTAGTGAATTAATCACTGAATTGCATGCAACTAGATTCGGTGTAAACCCATCATTCATTATTTTCTGAAAGACTTCCAGTGCCAAATCCCACCTCCCCTCCTTTGTGCATGCACTGATAGTAGCATGCATCAAATCATTGCGTGGCTTAAGTCCATTTAGAACCATCTCATTATAAGCATCAATAGCTAATTCATTCTGTCCACAGCGGGTGAAAATGCTAATTAGTAGGGAATAAGTAACTTCTGTTCCAACATGGCCATTATCCTTCATGCTTCTCCATATTCTCTCAGTTTCAGCCAAATTGTTCACCCCGCCACAAATAGATATCATTGTGTTATAAACAATTACATCAATGTCCTGTTTGGAATCCCTTTCCAACTCCACAAACAATTCAAGAGCTGAACCAAAGCCATGAGAATTTGCAACTGCTTTCAGTATCAAGCTGTAAGTATGGCTTGTCAAAATGTCATTTGTCCTCATGAACTCATACACACTCAATGCAGTGTTAATGAATCCATTCCTCAAGAGGCAAGAAAGAAGAGAATTACAGGCATGTACATTAGGTTGTAGACCTGAGAATTTCATGGATTCAAACAGCTCTAATGCACTTCTAAATTTATTTGATCTGCTAAGTGTCAAGATCCGTCCAGACAGCATCTCTTCATTTCTTTCCTCAAGAAAATGTAGCCTATCTTTATTCTCCATGGACCTATATTTTAAATCTGGAGAAAACTCAATATCACTTCCAGCATCAAAACTATTCCCCTGTTGCGCCATGGAGTCGTCTTGAGGATGCAAATTCTGTTCAAAATAGTTACTGTCCAACTCTTCCTCTCCTCTTTCTACAAGTGTATTATTTCCTCCTGTTTTGCAATTCAACTTGGAATCATTATTATAATGGGTATTTGATGCTGTCGTTGGACTACCCATCCAAGTTGACAAATCCTGCAAGTTCATTCCTGTACACTCAAACCAGGAATTCCCCTTCCCAGGCATGGCAGTTCCTTTTAGGTTGCAGGTTCCTTCACGCCTTCTTTTATTTTTTACGGCTAAATTACCCTCCAAGCAACAGACTCTACACCAAAAACTACCTTGACTAAACGAGTAAATATATTTACAATCAAGCCCATTTGATGTGGCAACAACTGAAATCGAATTTGCCAAAATCCCTGCCATGGTCAACTTCACAGAAGCAATCAAATTCAAGCCAGTGAAGATATATATCAGTATAGCAACAACATTATGTTTTATATTTCTCCTTTCTGAGAGCAACAACGGAATCTCTTCTTGATGGCAGCTTTCCTTTCCAAGCTGTTTTATGTTTTTTCTCACAAAGAAAAAATACATCAGTATCACATATTTCTCAATAGAACATTATTATTATTTTTGGGTGTAAAAAAGGTCAACAAAATAGTTTGCAAGAGAAGGAAGTATAAGAAGAAAATATGTGTGTGCGTGTATAAGAAAATTTACTTACATAGGGATGTTAAGGAGTGGGCCTAGAGAAAGAATTTGTCACAAAATCTGTTAATAGAAGCCACTGAACTTAAATCAATCTCAAGAAATGTAATTTCTAGAATTGATTAACATAGAAAACCACATATATGAACTGACCAAGAACTTCATACTTTTTCTAGAATTCTCTTTTCCAAACATAAAATTAACCTAGCAAACTGCCAAATCCTCACAAGCAACTTTTGTATGTTTTATATATTGATGATTTATCGATTTATCTGTCCAAAAACTACAAAGAACATTGAATTTTTTTTTTTGGCAAAGAAAGAATTTGTTATCTACTGTGTACATGCTATTACTAATACAAAGAACCACGTATTCACTAAACACTTGTTGAATATGCAAAAGTTAACTTGTCTTATTGAAACATCAACTTTTGCAATTAGCAATAAGCTGCTAACGCCATAGCTTCAGCATAAATTGTTAAGCAATTCAAGGGGAGAAAACAAATGCTTCTTGATAAACAGATACAAAAACGAAATATACAACTATAAGTACAAGATCATTAAGTTAGAATTAAATATACATCTTGACACATTAACTCAAAAGATTTACAAGTATGAAAAATAAAATATGGTGGGTATCTAATATTTACATGACCATATAAGATTAAGTTAAACTAAATTATATAATATAGAATTCGAAAACAGACCAAGCACTAGTTTCTTTACATGCGCAGATTAATATGGCCAAACTAAGAGACCTGGATTTGCCTTTTCTTTTCCTCCTTTTTTTTCTTTTCAGTTCCAGAAACAAGAACAATACTTCAAAGAAGAAGGTATCCACAGAAATGATGATAATATATCCTTCTAAACCAGGAGACAGACTTCTAACCAAAACCACAGCAACTAAAGAAATTCGTAAAATCACCAATTGATTTTGCCCGAAATCAAAGAGAGAGCTGGGCTTTTGATCTGAAGCAAATTACCTCAGAAACAAGAGAGAGAAAGGGAGAGTGAGGCCCGGAAAGAAGCTGAAACTTACACAGAAAGGGAAACAAGCTCCTCTCGCTCAGTTCTCACTTGCAATTGGAAGTGCGGGAGAGACGACTTGGATATGAAAGTATTATTTCTCGTAGTTCACCTTCCATTAGTGGAAGAGCTCCTCTGCATATTGTACATCCCAAAGGAACGTCCATATCCCAGAGCTCTTGACATCAGAACAGGATTAAGGAGGAAAGATTCTAAAAGGTATCCGTATTGTATCCAAATACTAAGGGAAACAAACTATTCGTACATCCCATGTAATGTCTTCTAAGGGAAGAAAATAGTAATTACTTGCAATTTATAGGAAGAGTAAAATTAGTTTTACAGCAGTACTCATTATGACTGATGCAAAGAGCTATTGAACAGTGATGAAAGGGGTTCAACGATGAAGAGATAGAAATGGGTGATTATCTCTGTATGATTGTGAAAGAGTAGAAAACTACAAGCTTTTCGCTTGATTTCTGAAAACAGTAAACGGAGCAAGAAAGTTTGCTCTTTTATAACTTCGCTTGGAGAAAGAAAGAAAGGAACTTTTTAATATATTAAAATAATAAAAATTTAAAATTAACATATATTTACTAAAAATATTAATTCAGAATCTATTTTTCTTTTAATTTTGTTAAAAATTAAAAATAAAATTTATTTTTTTATTAAATACACTAATTTACTGGAACCTCCAGTTCGCGGCCTCTCTCCCTCTCTGGTTGACATAAAGAAGGCTAAAACAGTGAGAATCATCTACTGGAAACAAGTATTTGAGCAATGGGTAAGTTGAATTTGTATTATTATTAATTTCTTTTTACCTGTTTTCAGTTGATTTCATCTCTTGATTTAAAGCGAAAAAAGTTATGTATTGTAGCTGAGCAAGGAGAATGCGAAAGATCAAAGAGACAAAAAGGGGAAGAAGTGAAGGAAGGAATAGCATCGATAGCATTGTTGCCATGTGGCTCCATTTCAGGCCACTTCGTTCATCTTCCTCACTCCATCTGCTACGGTCTTCATGGAACCGGTACCCTTTAAGTTATATACATACAATATCGTATGTCTGGATGCTTGTACTTTGTTGTGGAAATAGATTTAGGGTAATGACTGTAAGTTTCTGAAGAAGGGCTGTGTTGGCATAAAGGAAAGAAGAAGAAAATTAATGGAAAATTACTTTACTTCTTTATTCCCTTCCTTTATCTGCTCTTCTCTGGTTTGGTTTCCTTTATCTTTTTCTTCTTCTTTCTTGACTTTTCTACTACTTCTTTATGAATGGAGTCAACCCATAACGGCTTTTGCATGTAATGTTTTTGTATTTATTTCTTGTTCAAACTCGTCTTATAGTCTAGTAAAAAAGATTGATTTGGGTGAATGAGAAATAATTGTTGGTGTTGGGGGTTTCTGAGATGGAGTTTGATGTAAATGATGCTTTTTTTTCCCTTTAATTTTGCACTTTAGAGGGAAGGACAGGAAAGTGTGCTACTTTTGTGAAGATGAAAAGAAGAATTTTCTTTGAATCATGTTAATGGTGAGCTGGGGTCTTTATTGTTTGTTTTTTTAATTTTTTAATTAAAAATTTCCTTTTTCCCTCATAAATGGAAGAGTTAGCTTGTGAAAGGGAATGCAGCAGGGGCGAGGATTACCGACTGATCAAGCTCACCATCATAGACTACCATGTAAGAGCTGTTTACTCTTTCCCTTTTATTATTTCCCTTTTATGTCTCTCATGAGTTTTGTTATGTAACAGACTAAGAAAGAACAGGAAGTTGTAGTGGAATGCAAAGGCCATGATGCCGCAACGTTAAACGACATTGATCATGCTCATGGGTAATGGTCCTTTTAATTCTACACCTATTATTGCCTGTTAATTTCTTTGTAACCTTATTCGAAAAAAAGTCATGATTCTCATATTAGGTTCTTGGTCTTAGAGATATGCTTCAAAGCAGCTTGCCTTTGTCTTCATCTAAGATTAGAAAAAGATAAGAGATAGGAAGGAATGGTGAAAAAAAGCCTTGTCTCTCTCCAAGAAGTATGTATGTTTTTGGGATTAACCTGAGCTGAAATGTAGTCTAATCTGTAATAACAAAACTCATGTATCCCTACATTAAAGGTCTATTTAACTAATTATTGCATATAGATCAAAACTTTATCTTTTAAGTCACCTTCATTTGTGGATAGCTGGGAGAAAGACATTGTGGGCTTGGTTGAACAGAAACAAGGGGAGAAAAAGATTTCTGTTTTCTTCGAGTGTGAAACACTGAAATCCGAGAAAGCAGCAGAAGAACATATCAGGAAGTTCATGCCCAAATTAGCTGGACTAGATGCTGTAGGTATGTAAGTTTGCCTTTCTTATATTTCACATTAATGAACTTTGCTGTCTAAACAATATTCTGGGTCTCAGCATCCTCTTGGTTTTCTTCAAACGTGTGAGTTTGGTCTTATACTTCATTTGTAATTTATGCGGCAAAACATATTAATCATTTCATCAATCTAATCATTGCATGATTGACGCATTGTATGTGTTGGTCTTCTTCAAACAGTTCTGGGAATTTTCAGAATATGAAAATTTGTAGGTATAATTGCATTAGTATGGCTCTATGACAACTTCAAGGAGAAACAACCTCCTTGAAGCAGTCAACCTCACGAAAGAAGGAAAATTCAAACCGGTCTATGTTTTAAGTAGTATACAAATCTCTTCAAATACGCATATACAATGCGGATCGTGAATTTTGTTTTGTCAAACCACTCCTGTTACGTGGAGGTTAAGGTCCCATCTCTCAGAATTCAGTTCCTCGCTTGCAGTGTTAGCAGAAAGAAGTATGGGCATCAATATATCTCATGAGTCAAATCCATAAACATGAAAATCACATTTTCTTTTTGTGATCTTAAAAATGACATTTTTCTCGTTTAAATATGTAAGCATCTTCTAACAACAATAGTTTCTGGTGGCCTCGTGCAGCACCAGAACTTCTGAGTTATTGCGATTGTTATTGGAGCATGTTGATTACTTTGAGACTCTTCATTCTAAATCTGATCTTTGATTTGGGTAATCAATTGGTGAAATTTATATAAATTTGTATTATTTATTTCGCATGTTTTGCAGTTAACGTTGGACGGATGAGCATTTCAGGGCTGGATTTTGAAGAAGATACGGATTGAAAGCTAGAGATTGTTGTCTGCTTTAGACATTGTTTGTTGTGCTGCTTGTTTATATCCACATTAACAATCTGATGCTTACTGATAATTGAGGTTTCTGAATTCACTTATATTCTTATTTATATGCCTGAAAATTCTATAACACTGAAATTGGAAACTGAAAATTATCTGAGAACGGAAAACTGTATTCCCCAAAATTTGCAAGGGACAAATTGGGCGGCCAGATGGGCAGAGATAGGTATTGGGGCGTATAACCTGCTATCCATCTGAAACCCATAATTAGTTGGGTCCAATGAGTAGAAATTTATAAACCCAAATTTAAGAATACAATGAGTAAAATTTATAAACCTGAACTTAATGAGTACAAATTGCACGGCCAGATGGGTAGAGATTGGCATTTGTATGAATATTGCATTTCAATGAATCAACGAGTTAATGCAAATGATTTGATGATAAACAGGACTTGTATGAACTATTGTAGAAGTGATTCTGCTAGTCAAATACATATATAAGAACCATAGTAGATGTACATTGTATTACATGTTCACAGCAACAATCGGTGGAGTAATGATTGATAGCATAGGAAGCGGTTCGTCATAGCTTCTAACCCTTTCACTCAAGACATTTGGGTAGGACAAGATTCAGCAGCAGCAGACTTGGAATGTTGTTATGATTGGTGAATTTTTCAGCTACATTGGGCAGCCTGTTATATGTCCCATCCAGTTTATGTAAGAGTATGCAGCAGCAGCAGCAACAGCAGCAACTGCAGCAGCCTGCAGTCAAGACATGCAGATAAATCCCTAGAAAATTATGAGTTTTGTTTAATTTCTCATATAATTTCTTTTTATCATGCTAGGTTAGATCATGCAGAAGTAGCAAAATCAGATGACTTTGAACCCCCTGCTTAGGAATAATGGAAATGACAAGATAGCTCAAGTAATTAACTACCTTTTCGAAAGCAGGAGGTAAAAACTAGCCTTTATCCACGCATCCCTTTTAGGTGTTTGAATGATTATACCACCACCTTACCATGAAAATCTTAATAGATGATTATTTTCATAATCGGCTTAGTAATCATCCACTAGAATTTGTATCTTGATGGGAATGTGCCCTTGAGTGATTTTTTTAAAGGCAAAAATGCATTGACAAGCACCTAGGTGATTACTTCACCAAGCTAGTTAAGAATTTTGACTTAACTCCCATCTAAGGAAATATAAATGCTCGGAGTGAGCCAGTACCTGGTTTCAGTTCTAACTATCACTCCAATTCAGACGCCTCTTCTGAATCAGACAAGGGTAAGAGGGTACAGATCCCAAGCATGTGTCCATTTAGGCATACATAATATTCGATGCAATCCTCATAAGCACCCAACCTGCAGCTGGCACTTGGTGGTATCATTTTCGCTTGCAGCATGCTCCACAACTTTGCCTTACAGTACGGACAGACTTCAGTGGGATGAAACTCGGCTCCCTTCTTAATAAGCATCTTCTTAACCTTTGACATTGAGAATGATTTGAAGACCCCGCGGAAAAATCCCACATCACCTTCTTCCCCTTGGTCAAGATGTTCACAAGGGTCAGAAACATATAAAACATCTGTTCTGCATTGAGGCAGAAGAAAGCTTTTTCCTGATGTCCTAGAGAACCGCGTTCTATAAACAAAATGACCGGGGATTTGAATGCTGTTGAAAAGACCACCCTTGGTACATCCTGAACAATATATAAGCAGCTTTCCAAGTGCCCTCCAGTTCCCATCAACACTGTGACTTCCACTAGATTGCAGATCAATCATCATCTTTGGTGCTCTAGTTCGGCAAAATTCCTTCCATAGTATCCGCTTAGCAAGATCATCAAACCATTTGCATACACAGGACAGAGCAGCAATCAATTTAGGGTTCCAGTTCAATTGCTGGAATACTAGGAATATCAGTTCTTCACTCAGATGTCCTTTCGTGCATTGACAGTTTGCTGAATGTATGCAGCGGTACTGCTTTGTCAGAATCATTGTCTCCACCTAGAGAAAGAAAAAAAGTCATAAGTTCAAGCTCCAATAAACAATTTTAGATATCCAAGTAAACCTTCAGAATGGATGACCACATTTTTCGACCAAAAATTTCATAGCAGCCCTAAACTATGAACTGATGAAGAGATTTGACTTTCGTAAGAGAATTTTTTGGAAGTGCATGTAAACACAGTGCAGATAATGTGACATTAATCTAAAGCCACTTGCTTGTTAAATCAGTTAATTCTATTAGAGCAAAACAAGTAAGAACAAAGGACCTTTCTCATATCATCTGCCAAAGGACCTTAATTTGCTTAGGCATCCACTGAGAACAACTCTACTAGTTACACGCTTCAGAATGAAGAGTTCTTCGACCAAAAAGGAGAACACTTTGCAAAAGTACATCGGTGCAAAATAGAAAGAATCATGATTTCAAGAGATCAAATTGCCATTCAAATTATGCAATTCAAAGTGTATGGCCGCGACAGGCTACAAAGGACTGTAACATATTGTTGTCTAGAAGAAAGAGCTAAGGCTCTCACCTAACTTCCAGAAAAAATGTAGATAAATAACAACAGTTACTCAGTTTCTTATGCTTGCAGAGACACTGAAGTCTGAATATGCATGGTTTCTCAAAAAAAAAAAAAGCTTAAAACATGCACAGAACCAAATGCATCGTTTGTTTCTTTCCAACCATATGCACAAACCAACGCTCTCCAACAGATAGAATAGAGTATATCTTACTGGAATTCCTTTGACATAATTCTACTTTCAGTTACGAAGAATGGCCTTAAAGTTAAGTATAAAAGTGTATCCAAATTCAGAAACCAGGAAGTACCATGCAAGCAATCAGCTTGAAAAGAAAAAATCAGAAGCCCACTGAAGTTCAAAAACTCTGTATACAAGAGATGAAAAAGGAATATGATATATGTATCAGATAAGTATAAACTCAAAAACACCACTGGAATAAAATGGGAGACTTAAAAGTTCACTAGAACTCAATGCATTTGAAGATTATTTTCCCTCATCATATAATTTATACCAACCACAGTTCTTTCTCTTTCTTCTTATAGAACCTAAGTACAACCAAACACAATTGTAAAAAAAATACCTTTCGCCAAAAAGTAGTTCAAGGCTAGTCACTGATAAAATATCAGATCCAGAAAACCTTTCTCAACAACTAAAGGCATTTTCAATAAAATATTAAAACAGACGCGTAACCAAAAAGAAACCCAGTTCACTTCATCAGTCTTGGCTCCTCAAAATTCCCACTAAAAATCAGGCTTTTACAAAACCCTAAGTATATCAGCATCCGCCGAAAACATATGAAATTAGTACGCTCTACCTGAATAGATCTTAGTTATCAAGACCCAATTTCTCACCTCAGCTGACGATATCCTCTCTGTGCATAGTCCCAAAATCATTACAAGAAAAACGGAACTCTACACAGTACAAACAGTACAGAAATTAGGGTTTTACAAGTGCCAAACGGTAAATAAAACCATAAAAAAAGTGAATCAGAAAAAGGAAGCAAATTGAGAACCTACACCCAGAAATAAAATCGTAATCCCCGCATTTGCAGAAAGGCAATTTCGTCAAAAAGGAAAAAGAGTCATCGACGACAGAAGAGCTAAATGCAGAGAATGAGTGTGAGGGAAGGAGAAAAAGAAGACGCTATGGGTTCCTTCCATATCAGAGAAGGAAATATTAAATATGTTCAGAACTAGTGGAGTAACAGGCGGGTTATTTATTTAATATCAACGGCGAATAAATTACAGCCACGTGAAGATAAAGTGACGTGGCGCCGAAAGACATTCTTCGACGGGCTTTGGATTACACGTGGCGATAAATAATTGGAGATTATTCTGGATTTGTCAAGAGTTGGCTGTTCTGAAGTATTAGCCCATATTTTACTGTTGTCGGAACGTCAAAAGGTCAGGTGGCAAGATACTGGGTGCCACATAGCTCATATAAAGAATCTTGTAACATCTTTTGGCTGTCCACGTGTCATTACGAAGATTTTGTAAATTACTGTGCTTGTTTAATTCTTTAATTAATTATCTTTTTAGTGGATTAACTTTTTTGTTTCTCACTTAAAATGCTATATAATTCTTCAAACTGATACGTAATGGTATATTTGTTAAACCATTTTTAACCATAATAACATATAAAGATACCAAAATATTAATAAACTAAATTTTATATTTTTTCAATAGATTAATTTATGTATATAATATATATATATATAAATATATACATCATTTATTTAGATTAAAAAATGAATAAATTGCTTGACATGTAATTTTTTTTTAAATGCATCATCATTAATAGTTTAGTTGAACCATGATTTTGCTCCTATTTTCTCTTCAATAAAACTTACACATATAAATGTTAAGATTCACAGATATGTGAATTCATACAACTTTTGAAATTTGTTCTTGGCATATTTAACCAGTGAACATCAATTGCTCACTTGTGGCTTTCTTAATCTTATCATTAAAGTACTAACTGAAAAAAAAAAGCTTCTATATTTCCTTGACAAGTAACTCCACCAATCAAAATCTTCTATATATCACCGGATAGATGTCTACCAACCAGATGAAGAAATGATGGGATTGTGGAGTCTGAAAAAAATATAAAAGAGGGAATGGTGAAAACCTGTTCTGTCCGGAAGCAGTCAACTTTATTTCCGAAAGGATGCAAAGATGTTTGCTGTTGTCATATTTTTCTTAATAGTGAGAATAACAGCATGCCATTGACAATGCTATGTGCTGAACATTTATAAAATAACCAAATTCCATTGACCCATGTCAATAGCTAAAACCAAACAAGAACGAATCCAAGTGTATTAGAAATAAAGAAAAAAAAAAGGAGAAACTTTTGGCGAGCCAACAAAAGAGGACTCAACCGAGCAACTCAATTACAATGCTTATTTTTTTTCCGTCTCAAGAGTATATCCTATTAGAACATTTGTTTATTCACAAGGTACATATCAATCATCATATTAGTTACGAAAATTGAAGACAGTGAAATAGAGTATGTTATCGAGCCAATGTATAAAATATTCTGAGATCAGTAAACAGAACTCACCCATCAATTGATTTTATGTCCACACTCTCTGAAGTTAACTGAAGCTGTCTACGTTTCCTCAACTCCATAAGCTTGCAATCACCTCTCATGTCACAAGCTTAGACTTATTATCCTATTCTTTGGCACAAGAAATGCACGGTCAATATAGAAAGTTATTTTAAATTCATGAATCAGTGTTTGCAGATGGCTTGCTCCCTGTGAGGGAGATAACTGTTTCAAAAGCACCAACCAGGGCCTTCACCTTACTTTTCCGGGTTTCAACAAGTTTACTAGCTGTTTCTTCAATGACATTGTTAAAAAGTCCTTGCGCATCCTTCTTCCCCTGCTGCACATCTTGATGTCTCAATACAACTTTTTCTGCACCAGGTTTGCTGTCTGCTGTATCACCACCATCAACAACTCTCCTCCTGAAGCTTCTTCGGGCTTCAGCCTTAAGCCTTTCATTCTCCCCCAGCACCTCCTCGCTAAACTTAAGCCTCCTTGGACTGTTATTATTCTCAGACTGAATGTCAACCACCTTTCCTCTTCTGAAATGTAATTTCACAGGCTGCTGGTCCTTTGTCCTCAGAAGAAACTAATCCACCCTTTCTCAGCCTGAGTTTGTTTTCCTCTTCCGAAGTTTCAGCTTCTTCTGTGCTCATGGTTTCAGTATTCTCAGATAAAGAATCATCTTCTCCTTCAGTCACTGTACATTCAGATTCCTCTTGATCTCCTTCATTGTGAGATGGAGGAGATGGAGATGAGAGGACTGGAAATTGGGGTGATGAAGATGATGGGGTGGGAGATGAGTCAATAGCACACCTCTCATTCTGATGAGATTCCAAAAGTTTTTCCTCAGTTTCCATCTTAATGACGTACAAAGTTTTTTCCTGGATTGGATCACTGCTCTCACAGATAGCTCCATCCTTCGATTCTTCAGGTTCGGCCTTTTTTATCTTAATCTGATTCTTTGGAGAAAGCAAAACTTTCAAATTCTTGTTCTTCCGTGCATTTAGGCTTCCAATTCTAACCAGATTAAGCTTGGGAGACAATAAAGCTCTTCGTGGTGTCAATGAAGCACTTGTGGGGACCGATACTTTTTTGACAACTAATTTGGAGAATCCACTCCTCTTTCCTATCTTGGTGTCACTGTTTGTTCTTCCTTTTAAACCTCCTGAAAAGTCAGAAGAAGTTGATGGCTTCTCTTTGGCAGATTTCAGTTTCAAAGCAGTAGCACGCCCCAATAACTGGTTTTTCTCTTTGGCTTTTGATGGGACCTGTCTCGCGGAAGCCTCTACTGTTTCAGGATTCAAGGGCAGTTTCAGCTTTCTAAGTTTAGGGGATATAGTTTGATGAGCTTTTGCACTAAGTACAGGTTTGATCTTGACCGTTGATGTCTTCTTCTCTGACTGAACCAAACTATTTGTAGTATTTTGGCCGTCAGGCAATTCTTTTGACATGTCCCAGTTGATAATATCAGAGTTATCACCAAGTGATTTTCTACGCAGTTCCCGCTTGACAATATCAGGACGATGGGATCTTGAACTGGGTGGTATATGTTTAAACTTGACCGCCGACACCTTCTTCTCTGATAGAACCACATTCCCCAAAGATTTTTGGTCATTAGGTGATTTGGTTGACACTTCTGGCTTGGTGATGACAGAGGAATTGTTTGGAGATTTTGTAAGCAGTTCTTTCTTGATTACTTCAGATGTATTATGCATATGTGTTCTGGGCTTAGGAGAAGGGTTGGGCTTGACAACTGACATTCTCTCCTTCTGAGGTAACTTCAAGATCTCCACTGAGTTTCTGCCACCAGCTAGTTCGGCGGGCATTCTTTTTCGCATGGGACGTCTTGCCTTTGTTTCTTCTAATACATGCTTCCTCCCATATTTACAGAAATCATGACAAGAACCAGTTGAAGCTCTTAGGTAATGAGGGGGAACTTTTTCTCTACTGTTAGAAGAACTTTCTTTACCCATAGAGCTTCTTCTCAAGTCACCCCCATCTCTCTTAGTTATTTCTGGTGTCCCAGGCAAGCTTCTACTTTCCCCGGCCATCAAATAGGTAAGAGATGAGAACAAAATTTTAGGATTGGCAAAACCTGAAAACCAACCACAATTGTTTTTTTTTATGATAGTTTGATTTTTTTTGTTGAAAGAAAAAAAATAGAAACAGAAATAAAAAATCTAGAATATCAAGACTGATACCTCAAAAGCAGAACAAGGAAGAGAAGTCACCAAGATCTGTCCTATTGTTGTGCAAAAAAACAGCCTCTAGGGGAAGTAAATTCCAAAGGATCTTCAGCCTGAAGAAAAAATGAGTTAGACAGGGTTTGTCATGCTGAACTAAGCATGCAAAAATGGATGTCTATGATTTTGCAGCATTGGAAACCAAATGAAAGCATATACAGTCAATAGAGAGAGCAGAGAAGCACAAGCTCCCCACACATATTTTCTACTTTTCTTTTCAAAATAGTTTCAAATATTTACCACCAGTGATTAAGATAAATAGTAAAACCCCAGTCTGATGCATTCTTTTCTTCCTTTCACAACAAAAAACAAAAAGATCCCAATGAGATTACAACAACAAGAGAGTAGGCTAAAGAACCAAACCAGGACCTATTAAAAGTAATTATCAAATGCAAGCACAATAGAACCAAGCAAGGAAACCCACACAGAAACAGAACAAGTTCACATATGGAACCAGTTGATATATGCAAGAAATCAAGAATGCCAAACCATCAGTCATTCTAATACGATCAACTATCATAACTAGCCACCATAAATCAACCCTAACTGCGAGAGCAGAAGGGAATTTGCCTAAACCCAGCTTCATTAATTTAATCAAACGCAGAAAATATTATCGGAGTAGAATTTAAGTCCTTTTCAATCTGAATAAAGCAATATCCAGAACAATCAATTATCAAAATCGAGGATTTTCTTTTCCTTTTCTAAGATGCAATGTAATTAAGAACATAAGCTCTTAAGGTTATGTTTAAAACATATGATCATCTTCATTTGTGGAATTCATTACAAAAATCAAACAACTGCCTTTACTATGAGAGATGAAAATTCTTTTCAAAATAATGAAAAATTCACATTCTAAAGGATTCTAATGAAAAAAATTAAAGCAATACATTACAAATATCATTGACTTTCCAATGAGTTCTACAGAAAAACGTAATTTCCTCCAAACATAACCTAAATCTCCAATTAAACAAAAAAAAAAATGTGAAGTCCCAATCACCGAGAATTATAATTCACTCATTAAATCCCCCATTCAATGAAAATCAATTTCCAAAAAAGACACCTCCATATCATTATTCGACAAAATTGTATAAAGAAATGCAAAGCAAAAAGAAGATTACATATTCAAACAAACCAAAAACACTTCGGCACTCAAGACAACTTGTTAAAAATTTTCTAAAAAGTCACAGAAAAAGAAAAAGAAAAAGACCAACAACACATGGATATTACCAGGAGCAAAAAGATCCTTTCTTCAGCCAAACCCATCACCAAAACCCCATTTCGAGGCACACCCTTTTTCGCAGAGAGCATACAGAACAAAAATTCACCTGTTAATTCTCTCCAAATAAAAACAATTTAAACGACCCAAAAACCGATAACAAGGCGCAAATGAAGGGAAGTTTTTATTTGAGCTTACAAGTTCTGATTAACCAGAAGCCGAAGAAAAAGGCAGCGGGTATGTATTGGAAGCTTCTCTAGCAATCGATTAAAGGGCACACTTCTTTCCCCACGCCCCCCAACTCCCCCAACCCTTTTCTTTTTTGAAGGGGGGGGCTTCAATTGCTTGGGAGATCGTGCAAGCAACTGCCTTTAACAGTTTTTATTTGATCTCTTGGGCTTTACTCTGCTTTGCGCGTTTGTTGCAGAGAGAGAAAGAGAGATGTCTGTGTTTTATACAGTTTTGCTGTCACGTATAGATTTAGAGGGAGAGAGAATAGGAGATGAGCCCTAAAAAACTGTGAAAGGTAGGGATTATTAAGAATTTTATAATTTGTTTAGGACTTAAAATTAGATTATAACAAATTAAATTTAGGGACTTGTTTGGGAAAGGGAATCAAAAGGGTGCAATGTTTTTAAGTATTATTTCCATGTTTACTTTGTAATTATGGAAATGATTTAATGAAAATTATGTACATATAATAACTTAATATTATTACCTATGATATTTTTTTAATAAAAAATTATAAATTTAAATCGTGTTATGTATTTTTATTTATTATATTATAATTAATATACGCGTTCAATGAATGTTTACACTAAAAAAAAAAAAATTCATTTTATTACCTAAAAAAATTAATATTAATGCTTATTGAATTTTTTTTTTTAAAAAAATTACATTTCAATAAATTAAAATTGCCTACCTAAACTATCAAATAAGAGTAAAAAAAAATTGATATATTTACTTGAGGTATTTATTGGTTCAAAATTAGAAAGATATAACTAAAAATTATTGTTTAAAATTTGGAAAAAAAGAAAAAAAAATTAATCAGATTAAATTAAATATTCATGTTTAGGAAATAATAATTTTTTTTTTTTTTGTTCAGATGAATGTAAATGTGTCATAAGTTTCTTAATCAATATTTTATTGTTTTCAATTTCTTTAATTAATGCTTTTCTTAAGGTGGTAATCTTTTTTTTTTTTTTTTGGGTCAAGAGGAAAATGTTCACCACCAATTTCATCAAACCAAATTAGAATAATGATTGTTGCTAAAGAGAAATTAATAATACATTAAATTCTTTAATGAAGATTACGTTTTTGCAGATGGAAATCACGAAGCTTAAACATTAATAATCAATTAATTAATCATCAACAATGAAAAGAAAGATTAAAGAAGAGCCAAATTATCCTAATAAACCTTCTACTATTTGATTTTTTCTTTTAATTTAAGTTTATATACTTATTTTTTTACATATTTTAATTTTATACTTTTAAATATTTATTGATTTCTTCTTCCCTAATAATAATTGTTTATAGATTGTTAAGTTTTAGGTACATAACTATTTGATTTTTTCATCTAAATCTTTATGCTCTTTTTCTTCTTTTTTTTTTATACCTATTTTGACATATTCTTTTATAATTTTATCAAAGTCGCTTTTAGTCTTAACTGTCACTTATGAATTATTAAGTTCCGAATATGTGATTATTTATACGTCAAAATTAAGATAGTAAACAATGATATGGTAAATGATATAAATGTCACGTTAAATTAAAAAAATCAAATTTTTTATTAGATTAAAAAAAACGATGATTGAACTGTCAAAATATAATATATTTATTGTGAAAAGAATCGATATGTTAACTACTTGGCGAATTAGATCTTTCACTGGCCCTCACCCCTCTCCAGAAATTATCATTTACAGCACTCTTATAAGAAATTTTTTAACATCATTAGAGAGGATATCGTCAGGGTCTCTTTCCCTAAAATGTATAATATCTAAACATGAAATATGCACTAAAATGTTATTTTTTCTTTGTATCCAAAAAAAAAAATTCATTTCCATTGCTTTCCTTGCTTCTTATCATCTTCTTCCACAAAGCCTCACTGTCTTCCGAATTCTAATATCATAAATTCCTAAATCTTTAAATATTATACCATCTCCTCGTTATCTTATTCTTTCTCCTCATATTTTTTTTTTGAAATTAAAAAACGAACAAGATAATCTCTTTATTATCTTATTACCTCTTGTTGTACTCAAAACAAATGATCAAATAAAAAATATAAAGATTTAAATAAATAATAAAAATTATTATAAAATATTTTAATATGTTAAAAAAGAGACGATTTGTCGTACGAACCAAACAAGGTATTACAATATAATTTTTGATTGCATGAGATGGAGTCCACAAGATATGATTAAGTAATTAGGGCATTTGCAATTGAAATTAAGATGTAGATTAGATTAGATTAGAGGCCATAAACAAACTTAAATACCTAATTTAATTAATAGGATTAACAATTGATTCATTATTATCATCATTAGTACTTCCTAACTTACTTCTTGTTTAACATTATTTTATTTTTCTTTTTCAGATTGAACTAGCTTTTTCTCTTCTTTTATTTTTTTAGCTGCATGCCTCATTAGTAGGGCTGATGAATTAAAATGTTTTCAGATTAAGTAATCAAATACAATCATTATATTTAAAGGATAAGGTTATGTTTAAAAGAAACTTATAATTTATTTATGAATTCATACTTAATTTAATTATGATCCGAAATTATAATTACAAATTGTTTTACAATTGATGACAAAAAAAAAAAATTTATGTAGAACTAAAATAATATATTATTATTTATGAAAAAATTCAGAATACATTACTCTGATTTCATATAAAATAACTTTTTTTTTCATTTTATTAAAATTTTACACTGAATAATATATTATAAACTTATAAATAAAAAATTGTAATTTAAATTTATTTCAAATACTTCCTTAATGACCTAAAAAGGCTGCAGAATTGGCTTTTCCAATAGAAAAAAAAAAAAAAAAAAAAAAAAAAGGCTATGGCTGATGAAGTGGGGCAAAAAAGCTGAATTCTTCTTTAATCATTTCAATGGCTGCATCAATACATGGAGGCATGCCCTAAAGTTTTTGACAAAGAAAAGAGGAAGATGTAAAAGGAGAAAAGAGACAAATTAAAAATTAATCATTAAAAGCACTTGGGATTCTCTCTCTCATTCATGTGAGCTTGAGATCTACCATGTTCTTTTTTTATTATACAATAATTTCATTCCTTGTTGATTTGTTTTGGTAGAGGAGATTGACCCTCCAACCACAGAGTAGGGGTTCATCATGTTTCATGTTTATGGAAATTAAATCAACCTTTCTTTTCTTTGTTTATATTTGTAGGGTTTTAAAGTTTGATGGGTCATTAAAAAATTCATTGACAGGATTAGATTTTCAGTACCCAGATATAATTACTTGTCATTCTTGTGGAAACAGGAGAAAATTTGGTCCTGTTGTTCTTGCTAGTTGTCTTCATTTTTTTTTACCAAAGAAACAAATTTACCCTTCAGTGATCAATTACTATATAACAAATACATAAATAGTAAACTAACATCTATTATTATCTTGTGCATCAATTTGATATAATGTAAAAAATTCAGGGAACTGATTGTTTTATTTGAAAAATGCAGTCACCAATTTCAGATGAAAAATTAAGATTAGTTTCTTTTATGATAACTCAGAAAAAGTTTTGTTAACTCTATTAATTTTTTAGAATAACACCAATATTGTTAACATCACAAAAATCTAATTATATGTATTAAAAAGATGAACTCCTAGACTTCCTTTACCTATTTTTCTTTGTTTTTTACTTAATCCTAGTTTAAGAATTGTATCTAAACTAGGACAATAAAACAAACAATTCCCTTCTTTTGGTATCATCTGAACTCTCAATTCTCCAAGTTACATTGCGTTTCTTCTCAATTCCATGGACATAAGAATATAAAACCAATAGCTTAAATAGACCCTACTGAAGGTTCTCTCCAGCTGCTTTTGTCTTTTGCTTTCTTTGTAAGCCAAAAACAGTAGGATGTGACAAGGGCCCAGCTGCTAAACAAGAAATTTCTCTCCAGAAAAAACTCTAATAATACTCCTCTGAATCTAGAGGTAAAAAGTACTAGTTATGGTAACTTGATTCTCAAATCATCATGGTAAAATAGTAAGATTCTCCTTCAAAAAGCAATATAGCTCAAAATGCTACATTCTGTTCTGTAATGAAAATATATGGATGATGTACAGAAAACTATATTTCCTTCTCGGAAAGTGAAGTTATAGGAGAATTTTAGGACAAGGCTCATTTTACCCTAATCCTGCAACTATATGTTTGTACGTATAAGAGGGTGGAACTTTGCAGTTAAAGCATAATTCTGCAATACTATATCATTGCTTGCGGCCGGATACAGTTTTCTTCACTGCTCCAACTGAGACCAAGAATTGGTCAAGGGATGATAAGGTTCTCATGTCATCTGGTGGGAAATAACTAGCTGCCTTTCCCATGAGATATGCAAAGACATGAGATAACGAAGGTCTAGTAATGTACTTCTCACCAAGAAGATCATCAAGAAAGCCAAATGCAGCAAGGAACTCAGACCTCCCTGCATTTATTGGAGCTGCAAAATGAGCAGGGATTATTCTTCTGAATTTCCAGTCTCTTGCAATGCTATTAGTCCAATCTCTGACCTGACAAATTTTTAAGAAAAGTGATCAATTATACTGGGTGAAATTTACAGGATTCCAACTAACATGAGTTTCACAAATCCATCTCAAGCAAAAAACAAGATTGCAAATTTAAATTTAACATCTCCTCCGTCCCTCAGCCTCTGGCCTATAAAGGCATGGTCTAGTGAAAAATTAAGGTCAGATGATTTTTTACCTTTTCAGGAACTTTGCTGAAGACCAGTGTCTTAACAATAGGAGACACAATTAGTTTCTGCGACATTTGAGCAAAGCTGGCATTAGGTTCCAACAGATTAGATGGACCCAGGAACAAGATTTGAAGAACCATTCTTTCCCACCCTGCATAAAGAATGTGTCTCAATCAAGTGAAGCACTTGCATGCATGCTCACCTCCCCAAGTTGCACTTTGAGTTTAGCATTTCATTTATCAGGGAAGACTAGATTTGTTCTCTTATGGAGTTCAAGACAAGAGAACTGACCTTTCTGACGATTCATCTTATTGTCAACAACTGGTTCATCAGGTACTTCCTTTCCTTTGCTCAGAAGTTTTACAGCCAAACCATTTTTTGCTGAGGCCAATAAAGCTTCTTTGCCAATACACTCAGGTGGCTTTCTTGGGACAAAAATCACAGCATCTGTAACGAGTAGAGTTCTTGAACATTTATGATAGAATGCAACCTCCACATAAGGCCCAATTCCTGAAATAATCCACCATCACAAACAAAGGAGTTATATTTCTGATTTAGTTAAAACATTTTAGATAGAAAGAGTTTATTCATTTACCAACTTCCGGTGAGCTTAGAACTTTCTGCTCAATCTCATCAGCCCATGGGGTGGACAAATCCTCATTCTTCAAGGTCCTTGCGCGGAAAATCCCAAAAAATTCAAGTGGCAAGTTTAAAGGCCAACTCCATTGCCTTGGCGCCACCCATATTTGAGCATTGGGGAATTTGCGAGAAAATGGACCAACGAAAATTTTGTGCTCGTAAGCAAATGTAGGTAGGACAATATATTCCACTGGTGCTCCCAATTCCTTGATAAGCTGTTAAGAACAAAGACTTCACCTTCTTCAAGAAAGAATTCGATGTTTATGAATGTCAACAAGAAAAGGGGATTAAGCAGATTAAATAATGAAAATCTATAATTAAATTTTGTATTCATTGATTTTTATTCATGATACCTAAAATACTAATCTATATAGAAATTGGACTTCTACAAGAAGTCAGATTCCTAGAGATAAGTAAACGCTTTCAAATTATTTTGATTGTCAAATTATCTCTTGATTTATTGGCTTTTATCACATTCATTCAGAAAGAGAGAGAGAGAGAGAGAGAGAGATAAAGAGAGAGAAAGACGAGAGTTATGAAACAGACCAAAAAAATTTTAAATAATTACTATTGAGAAAAAGGAAAAAGAACAAACCTGGATACACTCTTTAGTTGGAGCAATGGGTGCATGGACCCATAACCCTCCAGATTTGAGTTTGATGACCGTCATTCTAATGTTTGTCGAAACACTGCTGAATCCTAATGCTTGCTCTTGCTCAAATAACCATATGGAGTCTTTCACAGCCTGAACGAAACATGAAGTGAGGTGAGATGACAGCCACAATCACAAGTAAAGTTCTTGGTGCAATACCCGGTTTAATTTATTCTTGGACTTTAATGAACTGATAGAAATATGAGAAAAAGCTTTTTGATTGTAATTTCCAATTCAGAAGGGAGAGAAAGAAATCCAGAAAACTGTTCTCCATTTAATTATATTTCTTAATTTGAATAGAACAAAGCTTAAGGAAGAAAACATATGCAGATGGAACACTAGGTCATTGCTGATTCGCTGAAAGAGGAGATAGCATAGAAAGAAATTTTTGAAATGCAATGGAACAAATCATCAGATGAAAGGCAGACCAAAGATGGAGCTCTTAGAGACCTGTAACTTCTTAAAATAAATAAAATAAGAAAGGCTAGTGTAATAATTATTTTTCACAAGCCATTATTCCTTTACAAGCAGGTTTTTCAACTTGAAAACAGAATAATAACTTATGAACCTATAATTCCACAATTAAAAGATTGATTAAAATTTCAGTCAAAGTAGAATTTATGAAGACTTAAAAGAACGCTATGCAATATTTATTTAGAAAAGAGAAGAAGCTTAAATATAATCCTGATGTGAGCGTGTAAGCCAAAAGATTATTTCTGCGATCGAGATATTACAACATAAGTTTTCAAATTTATGCCATGGAAATTCTGGAAGATGATAGAAAAACAGGGAAAATGATAATCGTGCAAATACCCCCTTGCTATATATTCTTCACACTATACACAACAATCAAATTTTCATCTATTCTCTTCACAATTTAATGAAAAGGTAATCCATGAAAAGATAGAGAAATCATTGAAATCTAACAAAACCAAGAATACTGTAAAGAAACTGACCTCAGTCCTAATAGTACGCCTATTGAGAAAAGGACCGAGAGGAAAAGGAAACCCAGTGAAGTTGAGGTAAAACCTTCCTCCCTTATTACTGTCAATGGCAGTATTGGCTGAAGCAACTACCAAGCTAAGAATCTCTCGTCTCTTCTTGCTTCTGGCTTTCAACTGTAAACAAACGCTGTTAAAGGAAGAATACCCACCAAGAAAATTTGAGTTTGGGTCCTTCACAGAAACTGGGCTCTGCAGAATTGACGGCTTTGGCGAAGAAACAGAAATGGCACCCGCCATTTTCTTGTTCCTTAAACCTTGACTGCTTTTTTTTTGCAAGTAAAAGACTCCGAGGTTTGAACTGAGGCTGAGCCTGAGGGTGGCTAGCATTTTTTACAGGACTCCACAAGAGAGCAATTCAAGGCTGTGCTTTTGACACGTGGAGATCTCTGTAGGATTCTGTAGAAAAATTTTGTTTGTCTTTACATGGATTTCCTGGGATTTATTTGTGGATGGGAGATATATAATAATTAAAAATATTCATAATGCACTTTCTGGAAGCAAAAACCATCGTTCGTCCTAATTTCGCATACCCAAAAACCCACCACGATAATATTGAATTGGCTTTGCAGCATTCTCAGCAGCAAATAACTATGATATCGGTACCATGCATTAAAAGAAAAAAGAAAAGAAGAAAAGAAATATAGAGCTTCTTCTTCCAGAATAGCCTTTTCTAGCAACAAGATAAACTATTTCAAAATATTCTTGCAAGAGCCTTTCAAATCTACAGATCACCTATTTATTGGGTACATGGGACCCCGAAAGTTGCCACCAAACTTACCAATTCACATAAATCACATTAGAGAGAATCCACTTTTTACATAAACTGAAATTCACGAATACTTGAGGTGAAAACAAGTGTCTTCGATAGGTTGACCTTTTAGGCAGCTCTGTAAAGTCCTCAAATTACAGAGTTATGATTTATCCAAGAAGGATGCCGCTCTCACGAGCAACTTACTTCCGCTGATCCTGCCCAAACTCATGTAATGATCTCCCTCACAAGCCAATCCAGACTGGGATATGCAAAGTACAAGATGAGAAATGATGGTAGAGCAAACAAGACAGTGATAAGTATGTACAGGGCCAAAATGGCAGCACTGGCAGGTATTGCATAAAGGACTATCAGAAGAAATATGACAACCAATGGGAACTTGGCTGTCAGATGAACAAAGAAAACCAGTGACTTCCGAAGAGAAGACTGTATTCTCTCCATATTCAGGTATTCATTCACACGACCGTGGCTCTGGTTTGATCCTGATGATCCGGGATGATGAAGATGTTGACCCCTTCTGTGGTTACTGCATCCAGCTTCATTCCTCAGAAGTAAATTGCCATCGGATGACCATACTGGTTGACGATTCTCACAGAAATTAGCATGGGACTTCACTCTATCACCATTCATACTCTCAACCATCCAAAGTAGAAAATAATTCTTGCGTGGGAATTTTAGGTTCCCTCTGTAAACTAGGCGGAAGGACAGTAAATTACACCAGGGACATGAGATGAAGAGTGGAAGCTGGATTGGTAGAGTGGGAAACTTTACAACAGCCCACTGCAGTCCCAAGATGCAGTTTTTACAAAGGGTATGGCCACACCATAACACATAGGGCACATTTTCAACAATGTTAAATGACTCCCAGCATATGGGACACTCAAGTACTTCCTCCCTGCTACCTGTAGAAGATGCATCGTCGTCCGAACATTCTGAAGTAGCATGAGCCAGTTTTAGAGAGTCAGCTTTTAATCCACCATTTCCAGCAATGCAACTGGATGCAAAATTCCACATTTCAATAAAGGGCTAAATTAACATCAGTTGCATTCTGGGGACTGAACCTCATAAAGCAGAGTACAACCCATCAGTAACCACATATTGACAGCACTCCCCAACCAACTACAATTGATAGTAATTGATTGCAAAAGACATCCTGGAACAAAGGCACACAGTAAGAATAAGAACTAGGTAACTGACCTACATCATTGAGAACAAATGCAGCTAAGTAAGCATTTCAAATTGTCAACAGTAATATGAATCATCACAGAAGTCAGGAAGATTATTATTAATAAAAAAATAAACAATATTTTGAAAGATTGAAGTTGAATGAAGAAACATGAAATATTACTCAAAAGGATGCTAAAAATTTTTTATGAGGAAGAAATTGATGATGTATCCTTCCACTTCTTCCAGAAAAGTAGCTCATAAAGGAATATTTGAGCCCAAAAAATGGCAATTTCATGGCTTGCCTTGCACTGATCATAGAAATTCATATGAGCTCATATCAGTATTTG
>NW_019014678.1:1680243-1695277 GCF_000150535.2 Carica papaya | reverse complement strand
TTCGACCGATATATGTTGTTTTGCCAGTTTTACACGTAAACTGCGAAAAACAAGTTAGGAGGCCTCGATTTGCCAAAAAAGACAAAAAGACCGAAACTACCAGTGGGGGGTCTCTAGATGCGACGGCTTTGTCGGTTCTCCTTCGCGATTGGGGTCCCTCTTTAGCTTACCTACGCTAGAAAAATACGGTGAATATGGTGGTAAAAAAATTACACGAAATGGAAAATAAGAAATGGGTCATCAGAGAGAATTTTGAGTTTTGGCCACGGTGGCTCGACCGACTTTTGCCTGCAATTTCTAGTTCACCTCTTGCCCCTTTGATTCCGATATGGGCATGGAGAGACTCAGGATCGAATTCCGAGCGGGAACGAGAAAAAATTATATGTTTTAGCTTTGTTGGCGACTCCAGTGCGTCACTGACGACGGTCGATTTTTTTTTCGACCGCCCTTCTTCTTCTTCTCTAACGAAAATTGGTGCGGCTAGGGTTAGAGTTCCCTAAAACGTGATGTTTGAATACCTTTACCGAGTCGATATGGGTCATCGGATACACGTGACCATCTCCCCTTAGTTGGATCCTTCTTATTCAGGAAATGAATTGGATTGCGCATGATCGAATTAAATCTGATCATTCGATCGCACCTGAAGAAAAAATGCATCTGAGCCGTCTGTGCGCGCGTGATGCGATCTGAATAGTCGGATCGCCCAGGCACACGGATTGCCCATGTGGAGCCGATGTCAGCGTCTCCATCACGCGGCGTGTTCTGGTTCGCCGTGGTTGCTGACGTGGCCGTCCCACGTTATCATATTTTCTCTTTTTGCGATTTCACCGTATGTTTTCAAATTTTATTTTAAAAACACCAAATTTATTCAAATTTCACCATTTTTTCTCATAATTATTTTTAATTTCAATTATAATTTATTTTTTTTCAAATTTTTTTAATAAAAATTAAATTAAAATAAAATTTATTTATATATATATATATTCTATAAGTTGGAAAAATTATTCTAGATCAATTTTAGAGGTCGGGGTGTTACAAAAACTGATTCAAACACGTGGACAAGTACTATAAGTGATATATATATATATATATATATGTATGTATGGATTTGTGTGTGTGTGTATACATATATATCTATACACTTTTATTTAATTGTAGCGGTACACGTACGTCTTCTTCCTCCGGCATTTTCAGCGTTCGTGTCCCAGATGGATGTAATACTTGCTCCATGAGTTTGAGCTGATAAAAAGAAAAAGACACTGCACTTTAAACATAATCTTATATATATATATATATATATATACATGTATATAGGAACACATAATTAGTATCTTAGTTATATACGGAACTCGTTATAATCTCTCATCTAAGAATTAACAGGAATAATTTTGTTTAAGAGACACAATTATACATGCATGTACGTACATGACACGACATGCATGCCCTCTATTCATTTAGTTATAATATATTTCAGTTTACACATATACATATATATATGCATTATTGAGGCTGATATGAATGTGACAGACAAAATAATGAAGTATATTTGTTAATTGAATAATTTATTTTGAATTTTGATGAATGAAAGAGAGATTGATTTTTAAGAGCTGTCAGTCCCTAACATATCTTGAATGTTATGATTTAGAGTGTGGATAATTATATATACACATATAACGATTAAATAATATAATAATTAAAAAAACTGATTACTTTCAAGTATATAGTCTACTATTTACATATTATATATGAAGAGCAGACAGAATGTTTAGTTAAACGCTGACAAAATTTATTTTATTTAGCAAATATAATTTTATATATTTATTTATTAATAACCTGATATAAAATTTAAACGAGTCAGTATAACTTCACAGAACAAAATTGTTATAAAAATATAATTTTATGCGGACGTATATAATTAGATAAAATAATTTAAAGAATTCTTGGTTTCAAAAAATATTTTCAAAATAAAATTAGCACTTTCGGGTTGGGTAATTTTAATATTACAATCTTTCTTCTTCTTCTTTTAAAATTTATTCAAAATAAAATTTTATATTTTTTTTTTATCCTAAATATTTGAATACATTGATATTTTTATTTCGGAACAAAATAATTTGATTTTATTATATTTTGATCACCATGTGTGAATTTATATGTAAGTTTATTGTACATAAATAACGATCAATTTAATTAAATATTTTAATGCATTAAATAAAATATGAATTTTTTATACGTAGAGATCAAAAATATTATTAATTAAATTAAAAATAATAAAAATTTATGAATCATATTTTTTCTATTATGTTATTTTGTTATAAAAAATAAAGAGCGTGTGAGAACTCTAAAAAATTACGTATTAATTTAAAAAATTTATTAAAGAACTTACAACTTTTTTCTATTATAAATTCATGTATATTTTTATTTTCATATCTATATATATATATATATGAACATGACTTAAATTCAGATCTAATTTATTTCTAAAAGTCCTACATGTTTATGTAATTAACATTAAAGGAAAAAAAAAAAGGAGTTTGTATTCACCCATAGATTTATATATATACACACAGAGACAAATATATAATAATAATCATTTACAAAAAAAAAAAAAGTTAGAAGGAGATCATTCTTTCGAAGACCAGTACCTCCCATCTGCATTGCGTTTGGCATGCAGGGCCCACATGTTCGCGTTTGTACATATATATATATATATATATATATATGGAGAATCATGATATCCGTATATAGACCAAATTTTTAGAGTTTGGGATTTTTTTAGTTTTTTTTTTTTTTTTTTTTGTTTCCTTTCGTTTAAATTAAAATTAAATTATAATACATGATTATTGCGAAAAGTAAATCAGTGAGAAATTTTATCAAAAAATTATAAAAATGAAAATTAATTTTTATCATGAAATCTGTTGACTCATATATGTTTTTTAAAAACACTTTATTATTTTTTAATAATTAATAAATTAACATTAGAAATACTTTAAAGTTAAGATATTCACCCGATAATTACAATATATATATATATATTATATATATATATGTGTGTGTGTGTGTGTGTGTGTACATCTCAATCTCAGTTAATGATCTCTCGTACACTCGAGAGTTTGTTTGTTGTAAGGTTTTCATTTTGGATCATTAAAGAGAATATATAATTATGCATATTACATGAATAAAATTAAAAAGATCAGACGAGTATTTATATCTTAATTAATTATGTCGGTAATTAAATTAGTGGCGTAATTATGACCTCCTCAGACATTAGTACTACTTACAAGTTAGCCGTTAAGGTTAATAGAAATGATTAACTCAACAAAACCCGAATTAATGAAAGAATTTTTTATTTATTTAAGATTAAATTAAATTAGTGGATTGAAGGTCTTATTTATATGACCGGAAAGTACATGATAGACAAATGTTTTGTCCAAAACTAAATTAATAATATAAACAACAATAATTATTTATGTAAACCAAATGCATAATTATTATTATTTTTTCTGTTTTATTTAATTATTGATTTATTTCAGATAAATAACAAGGAATTTCAATTTGACTTGGGAGGACATCCTCAGAAATTCTGTATATTCTAAAAGGACACATTTTGTTACTCCACAGAGTAAATTTAAAAATGATAAAAATGTGCGATTGAGAAATTAATTTTCTTAATAAAAAAAATATTAAAAAAAAAAAAAAGGAACAAAATTAGGATTATAATCGGTGAAATCATTGAAAGGATTGTGTTAGAGGTGTGGTCCTGAGCTTCTTCTTCACTTGGCTTTCACATGGAGGGGTCACTGCACTGTTCCCTTGACCTTATTCGGACTCAACAACTCATCAGGGATTCATCGTCTCCTTCCTGCTAGCCTACCAAAAAATCTCTCACCTTCAACCCCACCTCCCTCTTCCTCCCTAACGTGACACTTATCATACACATCCTTCTTTTATAATCCCTCCAAAACTCATAACACCCTTCTTTCTATCTCTATCATTCTTATACACCACCTTCCTTTTCTTCCTCCCATGGTGCTTCTTCCACTCTTCTACCCATGTCTCTGCCCAATTTCCACTTCTCTCTTCCAAGGTCTACCCTTTTTTTTTTTTTTTTTTTTTTTTTTTTTTTGTTTTCACATACTATGATTGTAAAACAGATAAAATATATGGGTTTATTCTGTTTCAAGAATAATAAAATAACAGAAAAAGGTTTCTGGGGTCATGGGTTTTTGTAGCTGAATGTGAATGAAAAAGATTGTTGCTTTATTTTATTTCTTATCATCGTTATTCTTTTGATTAAACTATTATTAGTTTCTTTACGCAGGTGGATTGGACTGTTCCAGTGCGGAAATATTCAGAAAGAAAGAGGCGAAAACAACGATGGCAGCAGCGATGATAATCCCATTTCCACCTCCATCGAGTGCTACGCCTGCACCCAGGTTGGCGTTCCCGTTTTCCATTCCACTAGCTGCGACCAGGCTAACCAGCCCGAATGGGAGGCCTCTGCTGGCTCATCCTTAGTGCCCATCAAGGCTCGATTCTCTGGTTCTACTCGGAAGAGCCCCGCTCGAACCCAGGGTGGTCGCCGGCTCCGGGGACCATTCGGGACCGTGCTGGACCCGCGGAGCAAACGCGTGCAACGGTGGAACCGCGCGTTCCTGCTGGCTCGAGGGATGGCTCTGGCCGTCGACCCGTTATTCTTCTATGCACTATCGATCGGGCGAGGTGGGTCCCCCTGCCTCTACATGGACGGAGGGCTGGCGGCCCTCGTGACGGTGCTTCGGACGTGCTTTGACGCCGTTCACCTCTGCCATCTTTGGCTGCAGTTCAAGCTGGCGTACGTGTCAAGAGAATCGCTCGTGGTGGGGTGCGGAAAGCTCGTGTGGGACGCACGTGCCATCGCTTCCCACTACGTCAGGTCCCTTAAAGGTTTCTGGTTCGATGCCTTCGTGATCCTCCCGGTTCCCCAGGTTCGCGATCCTCGAAATCTTGAAACTTCTAGTTGTATCAGTATTTTCCTTTTACTAATCACCACCGCTGTTAATAATTAAGAAAAAGAATGTCCAATCATGTCCTGCCACGTCATGTTTCAATGAGAAGGTGATGAAGATGCAGCCTGGTGTGGATTGACGTGGTTGATGAATGAGCCGTGTTGAGTTGACAAATGCTTACTTAGCTTTTCTGTCTCTATATGTGGATTGATAATCATGCAGTGTACTGGGTAGTGATGCAATAGTTTCCTAACTTTCTATCATTTTGTTCTCTCTTTTGGTTTGTTAGGCTTTTTCTTGTTTTGCTATATGCATTATGATGATATATCTCTAGCTGTTACATGAGATGTGTTTTCCAGAAATTGGCAATGATTTATAGAACAAGGGAAAAAGTAAAGAAGGGATCATTAGTTCAGAATTAATTTTGGGAATGCCCAGAAAACGGTGAATGATACGGAGTGGGTGCCACAAAACCCCACCCATCAAATATGTGTTTGTCATTTCCTCTTTCTGTTTTTGTTTGAAGTGTGGATGGGTATGTCAAGCAATGGCATTATGGGATTAGAACTAGTAACTCACCTTTAGAAAGCTTTAGCGTAAATTTACCCAAGTGAAATTTGAAGCCGGTATTGTTCAATTTCCTGGTAACTATTTTTATTACTTTCAGCTGTAACTGGGCATGAGTGCATGCATAGAAAGAGAGAGAAGCAAACAAAAATAACTTGGCCTTTCATTGTGTCCCTCTTGTGTTCTTGGGTGTCACTTCCAATTTCTAGTTTTTGCTCATGCTTTCTTCTTTCTCTTCTTTTGCAGGCTGTGTTCTGGTTAGTTGTGCCAAAATTGATCAGAGAAGAGAAGATTAAGCTGATAATGACGATTCTCCTGTTGATCTTCTTGTTCCAGTTCCTCCCCAAGGTTTATCACAGCATTTGCTTGATGAGAAGAATGCAAAAAGTAACAGGCTATATCTTCGGCACAATTTGGTGGGGCTTTGGCCTTAATCTCATCGCCTATTTTATTGCCTCTCATGTAAGCCTATCTTACTTCCTATATGACCAAATTTATGGGATCTTGTTATACCTACTTCCGAAAATAAGAGCTTTTCGCTGGATTTTCTGTACATACTCATTCTGCAGGTTGCTGGAGGATGCTGGTATGTCCTTGCAATACAGCGTGTAGCCTCGTGCCTTAGGCAACAATGTGAAAGGACTGCAAGGTGCAATCTATCTTTGTCGTGCTCGGAGGAGGTTTGTTATCAGTTCTTGTTACCTGACGACACAGTTGGAAATCCTTGTGGTGGTAACTCAACTGCAACATTTAGAAAGCCATTATGCTTAGATGTGAATGGACCATTCCGTTATGGGATCTATCAGTGGGCTCTTCCTGTTGTCTCTAGCAATTCAATTGCTGTTAAAGTCCTTTATCCCATTTTTTGGGGCTTGATGACCCTCAGGTAAATGATAGAACAATTTATCAGAGTTCTTAGAGTTCTAACAAGATTTTTTTTTTTTTTTGTTTTCGTTAAAATTAAGTATGCATATCTCTTGCAACATTTATGTCCTAATAACTCAAATCTTTAAGTAACTTATTTTTCGGATGGACCTTCTCAATTGCCAATGAGTATAGTAGCTGCAAAGCATAGATGTAACTTTTGCATCATTTTGGGACAGCTTGTCCTTCACCTCTCTAGAATGTTTGTCATTCAGCCAGCCATAAAGAAAAAACTGCTAGGAGAGTCAGTTTTGGAGTCTTCAAGCTCCTACGTTCTAGCAGTTGCATTTTAATGTAACCTAATAATTTTCTAATTGCAAGCAGAGAAAGTGAAGTAGCGGAATTATTTTTGTCTCCATTTTACAGTTCAACCTGTAACTAATGGATCCATCATCAGATAAAGGAAAAAGACATTTTAGCTATTTTTTGAGAAGATAAATGTATATTACGCCATAAATGATATCAGAAAAGAAGGAAGTGTTCAATTTTAAATTAACAAAGACTGATAGTAATTTCTGGTTGGAATTTCCCAAAGAAACACTTATCTGTTATTTAAGTAAATTTTAATACAATTCTTTTGTTTGCAGCACCTTTGGCAATGATCTTGAACCCACAAGTCACTGGCTAGAAGTGATATTCAGTATATGCATTGTACTAAGTGGTTTGTTGCTGTTCACTTTATTGATTGGTAACATTCAGGTGAGTTTTATTTCATTTTAGGATAGTTTTTCCATTGATGCTGGATGATGAATCTAAATTATGCGATCTCCACACTGTGAAGGTGTTTTTGCATGCTGTCATGGCAAAGAAGAGGAGAATGCAGCTGAGATGTCGAGACATGGAATGGTGGATGAAGCGTAGACAGTTGCCTTCCCGTTTGAGGCAGAGAGTTCGCCATTTTGAACGCCAGAGATGGGCAACCATGGGAGGTGAAGATGAGATGGAACTAATCAAAGACTTGCCTGAAGGGCTGAGGAGAGCCATTAAGCGCTACCTTTGCCTTGACCTTGTCAAAAAGGTAAAAGAAATGACAGTTTGCAAATGATAGATGACTTAAAATGATTTGCTGACAGGGGGAAAGCTGCCTAGTTAGATTACTTGAGTCTTCTAATTAATGCCAAATTCAAACTGAAGCCACAGTGGATCAGAAAGTATACCTGCCTAAACTTATTTTTAGCAACTTGGGAATATAATCATCTCTTCTGAAAAACCTTCACAAGTAGGTGTTATTTAACTTTTGGATTACTCTTATTCCCATTTTTCTTTTAGGTACCTCTGTTTCACAATTTGGATGATCTGATTCTTGACAACATTTGTGATCGGGTTAAGCCACTTGTCTTCTCTAAAGATGAAAAGGTGCAAGTTGGTACAAAACTTTTTATGACTCTCTTATTTAGTAGAATTGAAAAGGTGATTAGATTCTTTATTATGATGAGACAGATAATTAGAGAAGGAGATCCCGTGCAAAGGATGGTGTTTATCGTCCGAGGTCGCATAAGACGTAGCCAAAGCCTTAGCAAAGGGATGATTGCCACAAGTGTGCTGGAGCCAGGAGGGTTTTTGGGTGATGAACTGCTGTCCTGGTGCCTTCGCCGCCCATTCATAGACCGCCTTCCAGCCTCATCTGCAACATTTGTCTGTATAGAAGCCATAGAAGCATTTGGTCTTGATGCAAACCATCTTAGGTACATAACAGATCACTTCCGCTACAAATTTGCGAACGAGAGGCTTAAGCGAACAGCAAGATACTACTCATCCAACTGGCGAACATGGGCATCTGTAAATATACAACTTGCTTGGCGTCGGTACAGGACGAGGACTAGAGGTCCAATAAGTCCTGTTGTGGAACATGGAAGCAGCAACGAGCGCCGGCTGCTACAGTATGCTGCAATGTTCATGTCAATCAGGCCACATGATCACCTTGAATAAAAGCTATATGGAAGTATTTGGGTCAGTGTTCTCTGCTGCCCCATTGTGGAATAAATGTTAATTGTTTCCCTAAGCACAGAATTATTCACCATGGAGATCATGGAAGTATCTGTTGTAGAATATGAGAATATTGGATGGAGCTTAATTCTTTGGAAGAGAATAAATAAATTTGTTTTCTTGCTTCAATTCAGACTTGCAAGTTCTTTAATTTCTATCCTCCTATGACATAACAAACAGAAATTAACCCTAGGCAAACAGAAAGTAACCCTAGGCAAAATTCAATTGCAAATCTTGCGTAGAACATGCATTGTGTAGGAATATGAATAGATTCTCACGCATTATACATACAAGTATATTAAAATTCTAATAACTGATTCTATTAGAATTAGGAGAACTAAGATATAAATTTATACGATGATAAATTGTCTTAGAATAATTTTCTATATATATCTGGAAGCTAGCTGGCTAACATTTATAGTTGAACTGATTATTACTGAGCCCTTTTATAAAAAATGCTTGCTAAAATTGATCTCGGCTCAAGACTTTGGCATATTTGAGAGTTCAGAGTTTAATGTAGTAGAGAATGATGCAGAACCACCAGAACTCACAGCTAATCCATCGTTGGCTCGGATGAAGAAACAAGAAGAGGATGTTGCAAGAAAACATACATTCAGCCTTATCAAATGTTATTTTCACTTGAAGCATGAATGTGAAACACCTAAAGAGGCATGGAACAAGTTGAAGGGTGAGTTTGAAGGCCATGAGAGGGTAAAGGCTATCAAACTCTTGACTCTTAAGCCAGAGTTTGAACTGCTAAGGATGGCGAATGGTGAAAATGTGGAGAAGTTTGCCTCAAAGCTCCTGGAACTTTTGAATAAAATTAGATTGTTTAGTGAAGCAAGTTTAGTGATCAAAAGGTTGTAGAGAAGATGCTTATCAGCCTAACAGCTAGATTTGAATCCAGAATTTCGGCAGTTGTAGAATCGTGTGATTTAAAAGATCTCTCAGTTGCTGAACTTGTTAGCAAAATGCGAAGGACCCACATGAGAGATTGAAGCTGTATCAGAGGGAGTCTTCCAAGTAAGGCAGAAATGGAAGCCATATGGTTATCAGTTTTAATAGAGAGAAAATCCTTTATAGGTAAAAAAGGAAGTTTAAAGCTATCTATTTGAAAATAGAAAATTAAAAAACTCTTATATAGATGGAAGAAAAAAAATAAAAGAGATGTATGAATTTTTTTTTTTTATAAAAAGTAAAAAAATTATTTAATACTTAATTGAATAGTTGGTGTATCGTTTCTTCTATATAAAGTTGTAAGTCTGAATATAATGTATTTTCATGAATAATTATTTAGAAGTTATTCATATTATATTATAACTGATGTATACATATTATGTACTTAATTAATGTATAAATTTATTAAAAAAATTAGAGAAAATGAGTTAATGGATTATTGATTGAGTAAACGTAAGTAAATATATTACAAAACCATACTTTACACTTAAAAAGTTACTTTTGTTGTATATATGTGTTAAACCAACTCATGCCTACAGTTATATATTATTATACATGCATATAATATGGGTTTGTACAAGTTGGAGAAACAACCAAATATATGTTAAACTATATATAGTACATATACAAGTATATAGTATACTAGAAATATGATAACAAGTTGTACTAAAATTAGAAGAAGTAAGATATAGTCTTCTTGTACAAGAACTAAAACTTTTAGAATCTTTATCCCTTTAGTCAATGTCCTGTAACAAGGCTTTGAAATTTCAGTTGAGTCCCGCCAATATCAGGAACCACGTATCCATATGCATATACATATAATTAAAAAAGTCAACGGTTATAAATACATATCTGGACTTTTGTTTATGTTAACTATTAAATCATAAATATATATAATAGGAAATGAGTTGAGGCCTTAATGGTGATCTTATAGGAAAGTGTTTGAAGGGGGCAAAGAGAGGGAGATAAAATCAATAAGAAACTGAAATTTAGCCCCATTTTCCTCCAAATTTGGGGTTGAGAAAATGGTGCAAAAACCCTTTCTAAATTTAGCACAAGACACCAACTCACCCACAATTGGCTTACGCACCTTCTCTCCTCTAGATCAAAGACCCTTATTATCATTTCTTCACATCCCTATCCATTTCTTTTTTCTGGTACAGCTTTTTCTGGGGGTTTCCAATTCGTAACCGGCCTCCATTTGGGTCCCCAGAAATTGCTTGAATTCCTCCATTACAGCCCATGCCAGCTACTTCTTGTTCAACACTACAGGTACTTCTTTACTTTTTTTCTTTTTAACTTTTTATCACTCATTCTCATATATTTCATGTTTGATGTAATGTCTCAATGGGATGTTGAAGTTTGAACAATATATATATATATATATATATATATATATATGAATACATATGAATATGGGTTTGTTCTTTTGGAGCATGGTTTTATATGTAGCTTTTATTCTTGAAGAAATTTAAACCAAGGATCATTTGGTTAATAATAATAATTACATTTTGTGAACAGTTTGACTTCTAGTTATTGAACATGAAAATATGGGACCTGTAACTCAGGTAGTCGTTATCCTCCCCGTTTTTTCACAAGAGAAAATGAGGATTAAATCATTTATAGTATGTCTTGAATTTTCACCTAGGTCAAAAGTGTCAGTAAATAAGACCTTTAAACAATGTGCAAACTTCTTGAGACTAGCTAGCTTTACCATTATTTACCTGAGATTTAAGTTTGCTGGAACTAGGCTCTATGTGAGAAAGAAAGGCATCCTAACTTTTAGCAATTTTCTATGGCGAATCTGGATTTGTCTCTCCTGTGAAGTTTGTTACACCATCAAACTTAGTCATGTAATTCTTGGTGTTCATTTTTTAAAAGATTTCTTGCTTGCTTAGTTCTTGTTATTGCACTAAAAAACCTTGTTCCCACTTGGATGATTGATGCCAACCAAAATTTTTTCCCATCACCCTAAACTAAATAAACCTTATGCCAGAAAGGAAAAAAGGAAAAGCTTCTTCTAGTAATAATAGTACATGAGCCTTCGCATACATGGAAGGTTCAAGTTCTATCCAAGCCGGTAGCACATAAAGAAACAAGTTGATCAAGAGTTCCTTGTAACTATATGTACAAGAAGCAATAAAAAGGGGAAAAAAGAAAAAAAAAAAAAAAGGTTTTTGCTCATACTTTTTAGTTTCACAAGTTTGTTTCAATCATTTCTTAACAGGGACCTTATGTTCATCTTTAAGTAACCAGCACATCTTCCGGCATAATGGGATTGAAATTTTCAAAGGAGCCACGAAAGGCTGAAAGCTCAGCTTTAATCCATACACAACTTCATTTTCTCAATTATCTTACAAAAAGTTCTTACATTCGTAACTTGGTATCCAAGAAAAGGAGGAGATTGCTTGTTGGTGGCTACGACCTCGATATGTCATATATCACAGAACGTATATTAGCAATGTCATTTCCAGCAGAACGCATGCGAGCAATGTACCGAAACCCCCTCTGGCAGGTCAAGTCTGTACTTGACATGAGACATCCAGGGCATTACAAGGTTATTTGTCTAAATCTTCTAATATCATGAAGTCTATCTATTTCAATTTTCTATATTATTCTTTTGGTAGTACATAGTAAACATTTAGTCTTTATCAAGTAGTTTTGCTTGAATTCCTTACGGTTTGAAACAGACCAGTTATGTGGTCATAGGCAGACAGCAAATGTTTCTTCTCACATAGTGTTTTATCCATATATCTAATTCTGTTGGATCGTATTTGCAGATATTTAATCTATGCATAGAAGAAGCATATGATCCATTGCACTTTCACGGCCGTGTGGAAAGATTTCCTTTTGACGACAATCATGTCCCATCTATACATATGATCAAACTTTTCTGTGAAAGTGTATATTCATGGCTGGTTCGTGACCCAAAAAACATTGCTGTTGTGCATTGTATGGTATGACTTCCAAGTTGTTCCATATAATCTGTTAATTTGGTGGCCTTCATGAGTCATCTTATACAAGGTTTATATTGTCCAGTCTTCTTCTGAACTCAAGTTTGGATATTATATCAAAACATTTGTATAGCTATACTTAAAAGTTGTAATATGATCAATCAAATATTCTTACTGAAAAATTAGGGATATTGTGGTCTCTCTTTATCTTTAACTTATGTAGGAATCTTGGTGAAAAATGATTGGAGAAACAAAAGTTCATTAATAGTAAAGATTTTCTTTTTTCATATCTGCTAATTTTGATGAATTACATTGCATTATCACCGATGTTTTTCACTTTATTTTCGCAGGCGGGTAAAGGTCGGACAGGCTTAATGGTATGTGCTTACCTTGTTTATTGTGGCATGTCAGCAGAAGAGGCTTTGCAGCTATATGCACATAAGCGGACTACTAATAATGAAGGAGTAAGTCATACAGCATAGATATAACAACTGTTCACCATTTCATTCAACTAATTCATATTCACTTAATTGGAGACGTTCAGAGGATACAAATTGTTACTTCTGAAAATAATGTGAAATTATCAAATTTAAAATCCAAAGTCCAAAGATTTAGCGAACTTGTTTGGGGTAACTTAGGACAAGGAAATGGATGCAATGAACATTTTTGTCTTAGTTTCAATTTTCAGTGGCAGCAGTGACCCAAATTGATATTTGATCTGATGAAAATTTTGATTCAGAGTCTATAGTCCTAAATTTCTACTTTCAAGCAGACTACTAGTTGCTGGGAACACGGTAGTTCTATTGTTTAAGTTTTACTAAACTAGTCATCCCATTTTTGCTCAACAGGTGTCTATACCAAGCCAACGTCGTTATGTTGGATACTGGGGCAAAATAGTTTCTTTTCCTAGAAGACATGAGAATGGACTACATGAGATCGGACCTCCTGATGTTATATTGCCTCAACAATGTATCAGGGAATTGCGGCGCATTAGACTTTACGACATAGTGAACACCAGTTCAGTTTTCTTTGTGCTTTCTGAACTACAAGAGGTAAATCTATTATCAAAGAATCAATTATGATTCTCCAAACATGGGATTCACAATTATCTTAAGTTCGTTAACAGGAGTGAATGATATGGTCAAGTGAGAAGTTTAATTCTTTTTCAAGAAAAAGATAAAGTATATTAATGATTTTATAATCTGTTTTTAACTTGAACCCGTTCTGTTATGGTCCCTATCGACAGATCGACACAACAAAATAAGTAGATGTAATGTAATATTTTTTCGATTTTCTTCCTTTATCTATCTTTAGAATTCAAGGAAAATAATTAGCACTCATTGAATAGAGAGAACCCTACAACCTCTAGAAGAGAAATATACTCTTCATTAACATCAAATTCCAGACATAATGCTTTTCTTTCCCCACAGCAGTAGATATGTACAAGGAGTAGGTAATTCTGCAATTTTCAGCATTACCTAAACTGCCCTTTTCTGAAGAACAGAGTTATTTCCTACTCTAATACACACTTAACATTTATTTTAACACACTTACATGATGATTACACAATAAAAATCACACTCGAATACACATGGGTATAGGCAGTTACACAGGATATTAAGTTTATTCCTTCTTTGGTAAAGGCAAGGAACTATTTTATTCTTAACATCACTTCCTCCATTGAATTGGCGCTTGTCCCAAGCGCAATATGAGGGTGGCGGATCTTCATATGCCCGGCTACTTCCCAAGAAGCATCTGTGAGAGAAAGGCCCTCCCAATGAATGAGAACTTCATGCTATTTGTTGTGAGTCCATGACGCCAACTGGGATTGGGCGTGAAGGATGAGGAATTCCATGATGAACAATAGGAAGATTGGGAGAGACACCTTGCTGTCCACGAAAAGCCTTGAGATAAGAGACATGGAAAACTAGACCCAATTAGAGGATGGTAATTTCAGCTTATAAGCGACTTCACCAATCCTCTATGTGATCTTGAAAGGCCCATAAAAGCAGGAAGACAGCTTCAGCACTCTCTTATTACCAAATGAAACCTGTCCATATGGTTAAGGCTTCTACAGAACCAAGTCACTCTCTCGGAAGACCACTTCCAATGGGCACTATCATAAATATGTTTCATCTTCTGCTCAGCTTGCCACAATTGAGCACGTAAAGTGTGAAGTACCTAGTCCCGGTCCTTACACTCATAATCAACAGCTTCCAACTTAGTATGTCCCAGATAATAACAGATGAGCCTTGGCTCCAATCTCCTATAAACAACCTCAAAGGAAGTGGCCCTAATAGAAGAGTGATTACTTTTATTATTAGCGTACTCAGCCCAAGAAATCCATTGAATCCACTACTTTGTGCGATCACTTGTGAAACAATGGAGATACATTTCAAGTGTTCTATTGATAACTTCCATTTGACAATTGGATTAAGGATGATATGCTGAACTGAAAGCTACCCTAGTTCCGCACAGTCAAAAATTCCTCCGGAAACAACCTTGTGAAAATTACATCTGGATCACTGACGATGTTTCTTGCAACCCATGCAATTTAAAGATGTGATCAAAGAAGAGTTTGGCTATATCGATCAGCCATATAAGATGAGAAAAGGAATAAGATGGACATATTTGGAGACTTGTCCACCAGCACAAACAAAA
>NW_019014678.1:1659895-1670624 GCF_000150535.2 Carica papaya | reverse complement strand
GCAAGTCCAAATTATATCAGGAATCCTTATCTTAGAGCAAAGATGGTTGAAGTGCTGAACTGCTGGATGCCCCGAAGAAGGTGATCTGATAGCTTACAATAGCAGGATAACTAAACATCTCTTTGTTCCTTTTCTTTTTCCAATTTCAAACTGAATAGTTAGATATTCATGAAAGTTTTTTTTATCTCACATGCAGTGGTTCAACTGCTACATCAACTCTGTTTGAGGGGCATCAATTGTCTCTTGAGTATCTTGTGAGAAATCTTTTGAAACTATATGTTGACATTGAGTTCACAGGTTCCCACACACAGGTAATTGCTTAAATTTTTATGCTGTTTGATTCCTTTATATAATGGTTCACAGAGACCCTTGTTTCCAAAATTGATTTTGTTGATATATAAGTGAGAAGGTAGTTGGATAGTCTTGGTAACTTGGCCACATTTCTATCAAAGGAATGTTAGATTCTAATAAGAAAGATTTGAACTTACATTTGCACGAGCTCCTTCCTCATGTTGACTATCATTTAAAATAAGGTATGGCCATGGGAAATGGTCCCAAGAGTATGATGCGTCTTATTTCTTTGTATGGCTTGGTGGCTTGGACTTGGGTTATTTAGAATGGAGGCCTACTTTCTGCTATTCTATGTCTGATTTGTTGTAGAATTTTAGTAGAAAAAAATAAATAATTTTATTTCTCACCTTTTAATTTGTTACACCTGGGTATTTATAGAATTTCTAACCTATTAATAAGGAAATTCTTATTTTACTATAATTCTAATAATATGAGATTATTATTTTTATAAAATCCTAACTATATAATACTAACTAATTAAATAATTAATTAATTAACTAAAATAATAAAATATCATATTCAACATCCCCCTAAAGTTGGGCAGGGATATCGCACACGCCCAATATGCAGAATAAGTTTTGAAGAGTCATCATGCAATCTACTAAAGGCGTACGCACGCTCGACTCAGCTCAAAACAACTCGTTTCGGATCAAAATAGCTCGGTCTGGCTCAAAACGGCTTGGCATGGCTCAACACGGCTCGACCCGGCTCAAAACAGCTAAGCTCGACTCTAAAATGACTCGAGTTCAGCTCTAAAACGGTTCGGGTTTGACTCTAAAACGGCTCAGACTTTGCTTTAAAACGACTTGAAGTCGGCTCAGAAAATAACTCGAAGTCGGACAAATCTTTGAATGTGAGCAGAAAAACGGAATAACGCGGTTTTTTTTTTACCAGCACCTGTAGATGTACGGCTGTAACTTTTTACCAGCGCATGTGATGTGCGGCTGCATCTTTTTATTGACGATTATAGATGTGCGACTGCAACTTTTTACCAATGCTTACGGTTGTGCAGTTTTATATTTTTACCGGTGCTTTTGGATGTGCGACTGCACTTTTTTTACCGGTACTTGTAGATGTGTGGCTGCACTTTTTTACTAGCGCCTGCAAATGTGCGGCTGCATCTTTTTACCGGCGCCTTCAGAGTGCAACTGCACCTTTTTTACCGGCGCTTACACCGCCACCGAAAATCACCGTAAATACCATATAATATATCGACGAGTCCAATCGATATTGGGTGGTTATGAAAGTAGATATATATAAAAGTTTACCAACCCAGCATATTGTGCTATTTTAGGGTTTGGAAATAACCTTAAAATTAAATTCCTAAAATAATATTATTTGGCTCTGATACCATTTAGAATTTTAGGAGAAAAAAATAAATAATTTTATTTCTCACTCTTTAGTTTGTTACACCTGAATATTTATAGAATTCATAACCTATTAATAAGGAAATTATTATTCTACTAGAATTCTAATAATATGAAATTATTATTCTTATAGAATTCTAATTATATAATACTAACTAATTAAATAGTTAATTAATTAAATAATAAACTAAAATAATAAAATATCATATTCAATATTTGTTTATATTTCTGACTGCTTATAATGGTCTTCAAGGCTGAATTTGAACAGATATTTCCTTTTGTGAATACCTTTATGTTTTCTCCTCCCTTTTTCTTATTAGTTAACTACTTCGTGCTAATTGGCCTTTTTGTTTCCTGTCCCATGCAGTTCTATGATAAGTTCGACATCCGGCATAATATTGCTGAACTTCTTGAGTACTTATGGCAGGTCCCTAGTCATTGTAATGCTTGGAGACAGGTAAAATATTTTAGTGGTTTTTATCTATTACATTATTCGTTCGGTATTGAATATCCTTTTTTGTGATGTGGTAAATGTGATAAATTTGGTTCCAGATTGCCAAGGAAGAGGAGAAGGGTGTCTATCTGAACTTCCTAAACTTCTTGATCAATGATAGTATATATCTTCTTGATGAAAGTCTTAACAAAATTCTTGAGCTCAAAGAACTTGAAGCTGAGATGTCAAACACTGCAGAATGGGAACGAAGACCAGTCCAAGAGAGGCAGGAGAGAACCAGATTGTTCCACTCGCAGGAGAATGTTAGTGTTATCCTTTGTTCTATGTGCTTTTTAGGTGTGGTGTCTGGATGTAGCCATGTGTTGCAAGAGAAAGATTCTAAATTTACACCTCTGAATTTTAATTCTTCATAGTACATATCGGATGTGCTTTGTCTTGTGTCTTCAGATAATCCGTATTGATATGAAGTTGGCAAATGAGGATGTAAGTATGCTGGCATTCACATCTGAGCAGATTACAGCTCCCTTCCTACTTCCTGAGATGGTGAGATATACTTTCCTCGTCAGTATGGAGACATGTTATTACTCGGACTAGAACCGAAACTCTTTCTATTCTTTACTGATTGTTTTTTCCTTCTCTCTCGCTCTCTGAAAAAAATTGTGAAGGTTGAAAGAGTAGCCAATATGCTCAATTACTTTTTGCTTCAACTTGTTGGGCCCCAAAGGAAATCCCTCAGTTTGAAAGACCCTGAGAAGTACGAGTTTCGTCCCAGACATTTGCTTAAGCAGGTTGGTATTGGTAAACTTTTTTTTTTTTAAAAAAAAGGTATATTTAATTTGATATTATTCTCTTTCCCTTTTTCCTTCTTCTTTAGAGTGTGGGAGTTGGGATTGTTTGACTGAAGTGAAATCAACATGGTATCTATTGCAACGAAAAAAGGAGGAAGTAAAAAAAGGATATATATAATTGGATTGACATAACTGTATAACTCTTTGTGATTAATTGTGCAACTGGCAAAATGTTTAATAAGTATGACCATTTGTCTGAACCTTTAGCTATATCAGGATCGTAATCATTTACATTTTTGAAAGTGGCAACTGGCATAGTATGTGTGATTTTTGGCTCATTATGCATGCATGCAGACTTGTGTCTGTATGGCTGTGTGGCAACTTGGGAGCTTTTTACGTGTTAAGGAATTTGGAAAGATATGAGACATTGTATGAGATGAATCTTGGATATATTAAAGATATGAAACATTAAATGAGATGTCTCCAAATATACCTGCCATGTGTTCTTACTTCGTCCTTTGCTTTTCTAGTAGTAATTGAAGGAAGGAATACTGATGACTTGTGGAAAGAGTAGAAAACATGTGTAGCTTTAGGCAAAGTTCTGTAAGATCCTGGTTCCATATTCTTATTTGATTATTAAATTTGTTGTTCTTCACTGAGCCACAAGTGAAGGATAAGAGGATTCCTTGTTGAAGGTTGTAAATACTGGGTGGGTTACTGTGTTCCTACTGCACGCTTGTTGATTTACAGGTACAATTTTTTTGGAGGATATTGGACATAATGATGTTGACTTGTTAGTATAAATGGGTTGCTCCCTTTGAGTGCCTCGTTAATATCATTCTTCTTTAGAAAAGACCAGTTTTGCGGTTTGAAGGTTGAAAATTGTGTTTAACTATTTGTTATATTTTATTGAAGATTGTTCGCATATACGTTCATCTGGCAAGGGGCGACTCTGATAACATTTTTCCATCCGCCATCTCCAAGGATGGTCGGTCATACAATGAGCAGGTGATTCAAACGTTTTGGTTAACTTTTTTGAAGTTCTATTTTTAACATTGTTGAAGACTTTGGTTTCTCATTATTTTCTGATCAAGGTCTATCTTAAAATTTGTGTATGCTCCAGTTGTTTAGTGCTGCTGCTGATGTGCTCCGCAAAATTGGTGAAGACATGAGAATTATACAGGAATTTGTTGAGCTCGGGGCAAAAGCCAAAGCTGCTGCATCAGAGGCCATGGACGCTGAAGCAGCCCTTGGTGACATACCAGAAGAATTCCTGGATCCCATTCAGGTACATTTAACATTACTTTGTGGTTTAGTCTGGAAGTACTTACCAACTGCCAGTAGCTTGACAGGCAACACTTGTATCACTGTCTCACTGCATGTTATGCTATTAAGACATTGCCCTTCTCTCATCTTTCTCCCTCTATACCGGGAGATGTTGTCCAGTACTTGCCGTGAAAACAAGACTGATTGTATTTACGTATTGCAGTACACTCTAATGAAGGATCCAGTGTTATTACCTAGTTCAAGGATCACGGTGGACAGGCCTGTAATTCAAAGACATCTTCTTAGTGATAATGTACATCTCCATCCTGTTCTGTGTTCTATATATGGTCTAAATAAGTCCTAGGTTTGCTAATTGAATTTTGTGCAAATGCAGACTGATCCATTTAACCGTTCCCATCTAACTGTCGACATGCTGATTCCTAACACTGAATTGAAGGCAAGAATCGATGAGTTTGTCAGATTGCAGGAATCAAAGAGATACTTGAACATTCAAAGCACCAAGACAACATCACCACAAACAACAGAGGGGAAAATGTTAATTGATTAGTGCATTGTGATGATATGTTTTAGTGGATTGGCAGCTCATATTTAGAATATTTAGAAAATTTCCTACATTTGTGATAATTTGAACTGGATTATATTTTTTTCCCCTGGTCTTACTTGTTAGTAGAGAATATGTATCATCATGAATATGAAAAGCGTTCCCCAGCCTGTAAAGTTAAAAAGAGAATACTTTGAAACTGTCTAGAATGAAAAATTCTGCAAGCAATTCTTTGTCAGGGTTTACTATCATTTCTAATTGAACAACTGGATTGGAAAACAGGAAAAGAAATCCGGCAGCAACAAAATCATTACAGTACCCAATCAAGTTCGACAGGTTTATCCAAAAAGAAAGGTCCAGCAGCTTATAAATAACATCAAAAAGATTTTCCCCTTTATATCTCTTAATCACTAAATTACATAAAATGAAGATAGATTTTAATGTTGGTTTTTCCTATCAGAGACAAAAGCATGTTATGAATCTTTGTGATTCAACAATCAACAGTCAAAATGTCATATACTTAACATCCAGAGCGGATTATCTTCCCCGAGACAGCCTGGCTTAGCTAAGCAAGGGATTTTGTTGCCTCCATTAACACAACTGATGCTGGGACTTTGCTTCTGGCCAATATGAATAAAGTCACAGGTTATCTCCATCATTTCACCCTTCGACAACCTTACATCTGCTTCCCATAATGTTCAGAAGTCAATTGGCAGACATCCCATAAATAGGGAACCATATCATAGCTTCGAAACAAGCATGGCTTCCTTGCGCTTCGCATATTCATGAGCAATGCTTATGGCACTTTTTCCATGACGTAAATAGAACTCTGCACGTAAGATTTGTCTCTCTTCTAATGTCAGATCACCATGGCACCCCTGCGTGAAATAGATGCAATAGTTAATTTCTATAAAACTAAATAGAAGCATGTACTGGCTTTAGAGTAATTTATGTAACTTAAATCACCAGATATAAATATAGTAATACAGGAGGAACAAATCTGACACAATCCTTGAGAAAAATGATATAATATACCTAACCTACTATCTAAATTCATCTCAATCGCAGAAATTAATCAACTGCATAGATCAAGGGGAATTACCAGACGAGAAATTCTGTCACAAACAGCATGGTGCATGATGATGCCCGCAGCAACTGAAACATTGAAAGAGTCCACCATGCCTTTCATTGGAATACTGCAGCATAAATCTGAAAGTTGAAGGGCCTCATCACTTATACCCCTGCAATTAGAGACGACGTTGACTGGCATTAGAAGTTCATTAAGAATGTCTTTCAAAGAATATATGGGGGGAAGCAAAAGAATAAAAATGGCCCATGACTATCATGAACTTAAGCAGACCAAGTTATCTGTTATTCCACCAATGCACTTGAAACATGTAGCCACAATGAAAAGAAGAAAATGCACCAGGAAATCTTGTCATATTTCAGAGTAAAAACTCATTTACTATTCAGATTTTACCCAGAAGTCACAAAATATAAGAAAAAGCAAAATTTAAAAAGTTAATTCTTACATGCATTTACTTTGACTTTTATTGGTGATGTATTATATATAGACATTTTATAAAGGCAATAATTTCCTCAGCTAGAAGTAAACAATGTGAATAAATGATTGAAAACAAAGGAATATGATTACCTGCCTTCATTTCCCACTACTATTGCAGTTGGGCATGACCAATCCATGTCATATATGGATACCTGATAGTACCAAGTAGTCAATTGAACATAAAGGAGATCAGGAACTCTCAGACTATGAAGCACCAATAAAGCCACAGCCCAGTTAGCATATTGTTTTATAACCAGCTCTAGGGAACAAAACATAATAGAATAGAACATGTTGCAATAAAACAAAGGACTAGTACTACTTCACATTTGTTTCTAAAAAAATTCTCACTTTCTCTTGAAGAAAAAATAACAAAAATAAATAATGAAGCAAAATTACTGCATCCATGCCAAGATGAGTTGTGGCAATTCGGTAACCACGTGATTTCAGAACTTTAAAGCACTCTTGTGGAGAGTTCCAAAGTTCAATGTCTAACCATTTCTCCGCACCCATACTAACATGGCGATTGTCTCTGTATCTGCATCAAGAACATAGGTAATGCTGATTTTGCAACTCAAACAAATGCCAACCACAATCAACAGCAATAAAATCCGTCAAGAAAGCCTAAAACCTTCTTTGTCTGTCCTTTTCAGTGGACTAAAAAGTCCAAAGTTTTGAATATAATATAACTTCAACGGGGTATTACTAAAACACTATTCAATATCGGTAGTAGCTAAAGCACTTACAATTAAACTATTCAATGTTCATGACCTCCATAACAAAAGCAGGTTATAAAATCAAACAAGAGTAACCCTAAAACCAGTTATCATATTATCAAACACTAAGAAGGAAAATGCCAACCTCAAGTGCACCTTTTGGAGTTATCACAGGATACGACGTGGACAGACTGGAACCCAAGGGCGTCAGCAGACCTAAACGCGGCCGAAACATTCCCAAAATCGGAGAGCCCTTCCACAACCAAACACACGGAAAAGCTCCGGTTACTCGCCACCCTCCGGAACCGCTCCTTCCTCTCCTCCATCATGTGAGGGGCCAGCGCCTCCAGCACCTCCCCGCTGTTCAGGTACAAATTCCCGCATTTGAACCTGTTCAGGTAAGGGAACCAACGGCTTTCCCGTCCTGTACGCTCACCACCGTCGCTCGTCGTGGACCTGCGCTCCATTTTCATAAACCTTGCTACATCATCAGGATTCGCGAGCAATTGTTCAACCGTGTCCTTTGTCGCTTCCTCAGGTGACTCATCCGTGAATTCCGGCACTTCCACCGGAACTGCTCCTCGGACTGACCCAAAAGGTCTCCTACGAACCCTGTAGGGCCCAACCCCAATGCCTATCGGATACAACAAATAAAATTAAATCAAAATACATGCCAAAGCAAGAAATCAGATAAAACAACAGAGAACGAGAGAAAGACTACGTGTATATGGGGAAGAGTAGGACAGAGGATACGCGGGGCGGAGAAAGCAGAAAGGTTTTGGGTGGAAAACGGGAAGAGACTGGAGGGAGTGAAGAGATGAACGGATTAGAGTTCTGCTGGCGCTCATGTTTGCCGGTTTGGCGCCAATAGATTGTGAGAGATTTTTATTTTACTTTCGTCTTTAGCATAGTGAGAAGAACTGAAGAAGAACGGAGTGGAGAAATGCGATTTTCTCCTCCGGATAAGGGTTTGTCCTCCTCTGTTTGCACGATGAACAGAAACGACGCCGTTTGTTGCTCCTGCTTAAAATTAGCGGGTGTCAACCTTAGTTTCATTTATAATTTTCTTTTAAAAATTTATAGCATGTAATAATATACATGCGTAGTTGGTAAATACTTTTTTTTTATTTTGGTATAAATTTTGTGAATGAGAATACAATTAAATTTTAGTTAGCAATAATATAATATAATATAATACTTTTTTAGAGGTAATAGCTTCAATGAAATTTATGCACAATTAGAGTTGATAGAATTTGGAGTGTGTTAATTGAATGTCATACGAAATTCAATATATGATTTATTTTGATCATATTAAAAATAGTTTCACGGATTTTAATTAAATTAAGTGTTAATTTATGAATAAATTTGATAAAATTTTTGTATTTGTTCTAAATATAATCAAAATATTAAATAGAAAAGAAAATAGATGGATAATATAACAAATATAAATAGATAGAATATGGTGACCTAAAAATATCCTCAATGTTGATAAATATGTGATACTATTTTGGTGAAATTAAAAAATTTTTTTATTTATAACCTTCAATTTTCATGCAAAAAAATAATAATAATATTTATAATTTTTAACATGATAATCTCTTTTAAACTTGATGAAATCCTAACCGTATAATTTATGTTCGTATATTAATGATTTACCATCTTATGTTAATTAGAGTTTAGAGAATCTTTTTTTTAATTTAAAGAGAGATCATCATATTTTCTTAAATGAGACATTTTTTTAAGATAACACTGTGATGGGGGAGGAGATAACCCTAAGGATGGAAGAGGCAAGGGTTTTAGTCAGTGTTGGTGGGAGTTCTAGGTCATGTGGAAGAAGACCAAAACAAAATGAATACCAAGAATATGTCATATTTTTGCACTTGTGATTGTCTGAAAATCCGTAATATCATAGGTCGAAAGTCTATCGTTCAGACTTTGACATAAACGCAAGTATTTGTGAAAACAAAACATACTGATTTAGCACTTTGGAAAGAGAATCAGACAGGATAACAACATATATAACTAACTACTAACTTTTTATTTAACAACACATAAGTATGCCAAGATAGAAGTTCATATACACTCAGATGTTCCTAGAAATGCCATAAAGTGTGTACCAGTTAACGAGGGAGCGAACTCTTTGAAATGATATCAAAAGATATTCCGTTTTCTTGGAGTCGTTGTTGGAGATCAGTGGTACCAAATACAACGCCAGGTGTGAATACTCCTCCCTTGACTAGGTTTTCACGTTGGCTCAAGACAACAAGAGCACATTGAACAAGTATTATTGAAGTGGTCGAATAGCCGATTTCTGGTCCTGTTATTCTTGTTATTACTTCCATGTCAGGCTTTGATTTTTCTTGTGAGATAAGACTCTCGTCACTAAATCCATGGCCGACAAACCACATTTTAAATGAAGCACTTCTTACCTCATCCTCTGATGGACCCTTCTTCCTAAACAATCCAAGACTGAAAATTGAAGGAAATTTCAAAAGAAGCCACCTCCCAAAAGAAATTTTACCCAACAGCCCAATGAACATTCCGATTATCATGAATCGAAATATGCCTAACAGAGACTTGGATCCTATCTTAACCCCAAAGTAAGCTGGCTTCACAGTTGACCAGAAGGCCTCCCTCCTTTCTCTCTGCTCAGCACTCTCATTAACCCCAGGAAGACCATGTGGATTTTCAGCAAGAGTCGAAAGAGTTCTACGGACAACAATTGAATCAGCGGAAGGCAGCTTCACAGCCCAGAGACCAATTTTCTTTTGATGTTCTACCAATGGTCCTTTGGGAGGAGCAGGACCAGCAATCTGCAATCATACAAGTAAAAGCTAAAAATTAAGTCAAGCACAAAGATCATCTAGGAGCTGGAAACATTATCAAACAAGCAATAACACAATCAAATTATTGACAAAACTGAACTGAAAAACACACTAATTCCTCACCACTGGCCTTGCTCGTCTTGGTCTTGACTGCCTCAACTCCTGCAACTTCTCTACATTGGCCACACTTAACACTGCTGACTCAAATGTCCCAAAATTTCCAACCATCCTTATATTTGACTCCAAGCTTACATATGCCCGAACATGGTTAGGAATAGCCGGATGCACCCACTGCCTGGAATTGAAAATAAGCCCCAGTTCAGCTGGAACAGAATCGAAACCACAAGCTGAAACCACCAAGGAGCCTGTAGCAACTGCTGTTTCATGGTACTTTGCCTCCACTCCTTCCATAAATTCGGGCTCCCCACATATGTCCAAGTAGTCACACCTAGAAAAATCAGATGGCTTAACAAAAAGAATGATATAGAAGTACAATATTTGAAACTTATATAACTGATATACCATCACCATTGCCATCAAACAAGAAATGAGTGCAGGTCACTTACCACAAGACCAATGTTAATAGAAGTTATTGATATATTGACGATAGTCTCTGTTAACCCAAACGGCCTCACATAAACAAAAACTATCATAATACATCAATACATCAATCATTTCTCAATTTTATAACTCTTACAAATCATCCAAGGATTCAAACCCATATAGATATCAATTCTCCACAATCTCACCCTCCAATTTTTACACAATTTGCTTTCAGATTATTCAAGGATAGCATGCACCTTTTACTAATTAGATAATAGACTTCTATAAATTGGAAA
>NW_019014678.1:1594001-1607122 GCF_000150535.2 Carica papaya | reverse complement strand
CAAATGAGGTACTTCCTCCTTCTCACTTAGGTTAGATTCAGATGAAGTGAGGTTTGAGTTAATGGGCTAACATCAAAACTTTGACTCATTAATTGATTTAGCGGGTATACAAAAAAGGATTAATAAAGAACATCTCTCTGCATGAACATATGTTTTCTAAGTATTGTTTGCTGTTATGTAGTTCACATTGGATCTTGTTCCTTGTTAATTTTCCCAGGAAATGCAAGAGAATACTGGAGTTTCTCATAGAAATAATGGTGGTAATGCACCTATTCATAAGGGACGAGATAGCGAGATAAGTAGAGGAGCATTAAATACATTAATGTCTGATACCATGTCGGAGACGACACAAGGGACGGCTAGCACTCAAGGGGATTATCTCTACACAGGCCTATCACAAACCACAGCACCAAGCGGCTTCACTTGGGGGAAAAAGCGAAAAGACGATGCAATATCTACATTAACATACAATCAACCCAGCTCAATGAGCAAAATTAGTGCATCAAGCATGATCTTTGCAAATAATACTTTCAGGTTGACAAGTAAAGAGACTGACAATACTTTACATAGGACTCATACCGAGAACCTTGGGCGTGAGTTATACAAGATCACCACAGGTTCAACACTAATGAGGCAAAACCTTTTTGATGAGCAAGATTCTTTACCAGCATCTAGTTTATACTTTTCTCAGAAAGAAATCTCTCCAACAAACCATCTGGTAAGTGATCCGAGGAAATTTACATTTATAAATAACTCCAATCTTGATACCAAACTCCGTCAACATCCCTTGTTTGAACTCGTTTAGAAGCTGATCTTAGGGGAAGAGAACAGAGAATTGTGACCTGTTTGTTCTTTTTGACATTTTTAGAACCATTTTCTGGCCAAATGGTATTTGGAAAAGAGAAAGAAACAAGTGATTAATGCAGCTAGTTATTTTTTTTCCTTTTAATCTTATTGTGATTTTCATAATCAATTAGGATTACAAGAACAAAACAACATCAGGGCCACTACTATCTGAAGCTCATAGAATCGATCAAATCTTGCAAAAGAATGAAACCAACATACGTCGAGCAGCTCGGAGACCATGAAGTGAGAGTGAAGAGGTACAAGAAGCTTTCTTACGGATGAAATTTGCTGATAAATCAATTGGCAGTAACAACTTTGGGTAGAAAATTACTGAGATGTTTTAAATTTGGTGTTTTTGCAGAACAAGATGATGGGTTTAAGCATACAGTGCCTGCATAGAATTGGTAGAGACAACAACACTGGCCAACAAATTTATTGATTCATTTGATTCAGAGCCTGTTTCTTCATATATCACTTTTTAATGTACAGCATTGGCACGCTTTTGTTTTTCAGCCCAAGCAGAAAAAGTATGGGCTCATATAATCACTGAATTTAGAACAGAAATAGTTTAATTCTTTTTTCCGTTTTTTTTTTCTTTTTTCTTTCACTTGGAAATTAAATCTAAAATGGCAGCAACTAAAAAAGATCATCACTTTCCATTACCCATTTCCCGTCATATTCAGAAAACAAAAAACTCACCTTTTTAGCTTCTTGAATATAGACACATTTTTAACATTCGTGAAAGAAATAAATTCAGTGTAAAACATAACTAAGAAGCTTGGGAAAACATGACTCGTATTTCTAAAAGCCCTGAAAACTAGAAGAAAAATTGAAGGGAAGAAAAAGAGGAAGGAAGATATATAGAAGGAATTGATTTGAGCAAAGAAAAGTAAAAGAAAAATGTAGGGAAATCCGGTCGCTTTGGCAGCAAAGAATAGAGTTGCAGAGCGGCCATGGAATCCCAAAATGTATAATGTACGCCTATCACACCACCATTCGGTGCGCCACACTGGAACCTCTCTCCGTGGAATACCACGCCACCTCTCGCTCCAGAGGTAAGCGCTCGGCCTAAGGCGCTTGCTTCGGTTTCCTTCGTGCCTCTCCTTTTCTTATATATAGCATACACCCCACGCATTAACCCTACTTTCATCTCCAATCTTTGCCCCTTGCCTTCCTAAATATTTACTCTGCTGTCTCTTCTTTTCTATTTTTTCATTTCAAATTAAATATTTTTTTAAATTAAAATTAATACATTTTAATAATTAAATAATATATATATATATATATATATATATATACTAATCAGAATATAATTTTGGGATGAAAATACAAAAAGTCAAGTCAATCTAATTGGTCCCTTGACTCTTTAAACTTGTTTCTCTCCAAATATGATAACAATGAGCACATTGAACTTCTTTCCGAACAAAGATTTTATGCAGAGATTATCAAAATAACATGTTTGCAAATCCTTCGACTGTTGCATCCAGGATGGTCCAAAAGAAAATTTTACCCTTATTAACTTTATAGTATATAGCTTGATAATATTACATATACATTGTTATTTTTAAGTGATAAACAAACATTTCATTCATAATATTTAGGGGACAAAAGAATTTCTCTCTTTCTCTCTTTGTTTTTCTTTTCTTTTCAATTTAAGTTACAGCAAGGTCAGATTCGGTAAACAAAGAGGGTCTTGACTCTGGATCCTCCATCACATCAATACATGCATATACATACATTTCAGTCATCATCTAGGACCATAAGTGTGGGCATTTGCCCTTCATCCACAAAACCAATCTTGTTCAGTCTCAGACAGCAAAGCACTTGCTCCGGCAGTTCTTCCGGCTTTTGAGCCTGTTAACAATAGATGTGAAAAGGGGTGGGTTCAACCATGGATTAGTGAAGAGGATGAAGAATCAGACTAGAATTATTCTTGCTTGGCATACATAATTGGTTATTAAAAATCCTCGTTATGCAGAAACAGAAATGAATTCCGCACTAACTCTCCAGATATCATAATTATTAAGCTTTTCTTTTATTTATAAGACCAACATGTTTCATAGGGACAAAAAAGAAAATCTTTCCGCCTAAAACTTACAACATTATTTCAAATGATAGGCACGGATGCTGGTGCTTTACCTGGATGGTTAAGCCAAGATCAAGAACTCCGTTTTTCAAGCGATCTCTAAATGATTCAAGTCCCTTCCTTGATATATAGCTGAAGCGGTGAATGTCCAAATCAATCTCAAAGTAATTAGGGCCCTGCATATGAGAGAGAGAGAGATAGCTATTTACCCAGCAGCATCTTATAACAAAAATGACAATCACAAAAGTCTGTTCGACTGATTAACTTAACCAAGAAAGGTAACGAACTAAGAACATAAGATCAAGACAGATCTCTTATCTTCCAAGCTACAGACCAAAACAATTTCGAATTCAGAGGTTTAAACATGTAGGATGCTTAACTTATCATCAAGTTTGAGCTTTACCTTATAGAAGTTATGTTGAGGACGCGAAAGAACTGGTTTTTCATTATAGGCATTTACAAGCTTCTTTTCAGCAGAGCTCAAATTTAGATCTTCTGGATTCACCACCCCAGCCATGATCTTTAGTCTTTCTCTGAAAGGAACAGTGGAATCTTTTGCAAAGCCTTTGACCTTTTCCATCTCATCGTTGATCAATTTCTGTAGAAAGAGAAAATTCCAGTGAGACGGAACAAGGCAGAAGAGATGACAACTGAGTCACTACTCTCGGGTGTCTCAATAAGTTCGTCAAGAAAAAAAGAGATAAAGTAACATGAACTTCACTTCTATGAGTGAATTTTGTGCCATTAATCTGATTATTGAAGCAGTAACCTAACAATCTAATCCATATTTACATAATAACTCAATCACTCATCCAAGCAATAGTCTCTATTACAGGCTTATAGTAGAAGTTTAAAACAGTCACCATAATATAGACTTAAAACAAAGCCTCTAATTCAACTAGAAGTAGGTAAATTCAAAATGGCATTACCTTGATGCTCTCTTGATACTGCACAGAGATATCTGTTTCAAAATTTTCAGAAACTTTGAAATAAAGGACAAGACTCATCCCTTCACCATCACTATCGCCAAGAAACATTGCGGCAGGATAAGTGGGCAACTGTGAGAACATGAGAGGACATAGCATGAGAATATGCTACTCATAAGCTTTTATTTTTAATAATTCACTTGAAGAACTTGCAGTTCCTACAAGACAAGTTCACATTACCTGTATGTTGACAATTAGAAGAGGAGGAACTTTTGTATCAGCTTTGACATTTGGAAGCTCAAGATGCTGGGCAATGTGATTTATCTTTCTTGGGCAGACAAATAAATCAACACCAATTGGAGTATAAGGACTGCAACTTGGAGCAGGGGACTTTCGCTTATCTCTACACAGCAGATCATTTTGCAATTACATCCGTGACAAAGAAGATAAACTGATAAGATAAAAGCTGCTTGTTGTGAAACAATTGCAGGAGGCATACTTGAAATAAGTTTCGCCGCGGAGTTTAAAAGTAGACGGTGGAATCTCGCACCAACATCCTGGAGTTGGTTTCTCCACCGTGCAACGTGGAATTATAAATCCTGCTCTGGGACGATACAGAAATCTCTTTGATGAACCTGCAATACGAAAAAACAGTTTCCCAAGAATAATCAAGACCTGAAGAGCAATGTGATATACATCAACAAGGATAAAAAGAAACTCCATTAAACTGTCGACAAGAAGATGAAAGAATTGAATACATACAATGTTCTATGGTTTCTTCCCCATCACATGATCTCCTCTTAAATGAAAGCCTGTAAACTGCTGACTTCTTTCTTTGAGATTGTGGTCCCCTAGGTGAATTTAGAACCTTGTCGTTGAAACTTAGAGAAGGCATTAACCGGCTTAAGCTAGATCTCACAGCTTTCTCTTCAGAATCACATCTATCCTCTTTTACACCTTTAAAGCTTCCATAAGAGTGATCTAAAACTTTCTTCCTGTTGTTGCAAGCTTGATCGGCCTTCCCCAAGCGCGAAAGCTCATAACCTTGAGTGGTAATGAGTGAAAATGCATTTGGTTCCTTGAATCCATCTTTGCTAAAAAAATTTTCTGTTTTACCTCCATCTATTTTCAGGTAACTTTCATGGTATTCTTCATATTTACCTTTTCCATCCACAATGCGCGAAGAGGTTTCATACTGAAGCACTTGACCACTCGAGATGTTTCCAACTGGGTTACCCATTATTGGAAAACCATCTAACATAAAGAGGGAAAAGAAAATTAAAAATCAAAGACAACGTGAGTCAGAATTTACTGATAAATAAAACAAAAAAATTTCACTCATCTAGAATTAAAGAAAACTGCTGAACGGCTTATTATTTTAACTGCTTCATGGCATAACAAAAACAGCTAAAGGGCCTACTGTTTATCAGCTTCATAGCATAATCAGGCTGGCAAAGTCCAAAATATGCTTTCCATATACATATATGTAAGTATTGTGCTTGCCAATTAGCAGCAGGGCCAACAATTCAGCAGAAGGAGAAAATAATCGCCAAATATCACATCCATCAGCCATTCTTTAGTTCAGCATCTCTTTGGAAACATCTAGAATGAGCGTAAGGGTTGTATTTTGGCAAATTGCATACTTATTTTCCTCGACAGGAACAATCGTTTCATCTTACAAACATAGAATATACCATCCAGTAGAAGTTGTTCTCATTACCTCCACTCACACTGATGAAATCGTCATCTGAGTCAGATTCCAGAATACTGACAGAATCAAACCAAGCATCTTCCTGGCAGATAACTGCAAGGAGAGACTGTAGAAGTGAATTCCAGTTCTTTTCGGCCATATAATACATAGTATATATAGATATGGGTAGAAATTGCGAGAATGCAACTTTCTTTCTTATTCTTTTGTCTTGACTTAGATTCTGAATCCAGAAAAATTTAACAAGGCAATACAATTTATCCCATAGCTGTAATCTATAACATCAACATAAAATTGCAAACTGATCTACTAGTTATGTTGTAATAAAAACTGCATACCATTTTGTTCAACTTGACTAAGGTACCACTGCAATTGAGTGAGATGGAATGTTGTGTTTGAAACTTCAGATCTTCTGCAAGCAGTGGTTGCACCTTTCTCAAAGTCCATGTGTACAAACTCACTGACAGAGATATCCGTCACACGACTTCCAGCATCACTAACCCTTCTCTTGGTTCCATCAGAGACACAACTGGAAGCCTTCCCAAGGCGTTTGGTGGATCTGTGGCGGCATTTTTTACGTGGCTTGATTCTTTTTGAGTGTGTAGAGACACAACTCCCCATAACTGTAGAATACAAGATTTTGACAAAAAAGAAATATGGTTTTCTTTCAATCAAAAGATGGCCAAAATTAAGATGTAAGCATGTATTGAGCATTAAGAAACGAATTATATGAACAATGATTCACAATAAGAATTTGGAAAGATAACAAAACAAAAGTCCACCCTCCAAGCAAGCTAATAAACAAAACATATGTTAATCAAGACTCAAACTTGCAATGTACATCCAGATACATGACGTAAACCGGAGAAAGGAAACTGGACCAGTCTCCTTAATGGTCATTGTAATATTCTTGCCAAGACATATCATAACATATTCAACAAGTAAATAGAAACGAAAGTAAAAGCTGTAAGAAAGAAAATTTTCCAAATAATAAAATAAAATTACATATTAAGAAAAAGGAACCTTGCTCCTTGAAAAGAAAATAACTTTTTGGAAGGGAAGAGAGAAAGAAATGAAGAGAGCCCTCTCTTCTCTTTTGCAAAGAAGCTTATTTTCACCTTGAGAGGAAAAATAAAAAAGTGGGAAAGTAAAGAGAAAATAACGCTAAAGGGTCCGCATCCCAATGATGTAAACAGACAAAATTATGAACAGGATTTAATGAAATTAAATGATATTTGTAGGCATATATGAATAAATAAGCATGCATACATATATGTCCACATCAAAGAGAAACAAGAAAATGCTCAAATCACAGTCCATAATTCATAGAGAACTACACTGACAAAAAGAAGACAAGAAACGAAGATGATAAAGATTAATTTATATTCATGGCATGTGAATAGCTCTTCTATTTATTTTTTTTTTTTTAAAAGATACCTGTTAAAAGAACAAAAATAGTTTTGATAAAAGGGGTCAGATTTTGAAGCAAAAAGATAATCAAGATTATCCAAACAAAGTTTTATTATTCTTCTCTCACTACGAAAAACAGAGCTTTATTATTAAAAAGAAAAAAAGAACTTTATGAAAAAGCTCCAAACACGAATCCATTCGCGGAAAAAAGAAAAAGAATCAATAAAATCAACAGAGACAGGAATTCAACACAAGCAAGAGAGAACCAGAGGTTATGCATTTGAATGATAGGAAATCAACAGTGCATTGCATGATTGAAAAGTTAAACAAAAGCCCAGAAATACTAAGGGAAGTAAATCGGTAATAAAACATGAAAACCTCAAAACTGAACAGGAAAACAAAAACAAAAAAAAAGAAAAGAAAAGAAAAAAGAAGAGGGAAAAAACGATGAATCCGAACCTGAAGATGAAATATAAGTCTGTGTATCTGCAAATCGGATCTCCCACTCTCCGCAACAAAATCAATAAAAGCCCGGAAAAGGACAGCACAGAGAGGGGAGGAAGGAGCAATATAATCTAGCTATCTATTATATATATACGTATATATAGTGGGTCCTTAAAAGTCGGATCCGGGCATGGAAAGTCGGAAACTAGAATTCCCCTGTTGTAATTGTTGGGTTTCTAAGAGAATCCTCTGTGATAAAAACCCATGAATGCCTGAGAGGATAGACGTGGAGAAAGGAAAAAAAGAAAGAGAGCAATGACTAAGAAGAAGAAAAGATTGGATTTTGTTACAATTACGGTTTGGAAAAATCGGTACTCTTAATTAATTACTTAAATTGAAATAGTTAGTAATTATAATTGACAGAGGAGAGAGAAGAGAACTGCTCGTAATATTCTGGTATAGATAACTCATCTCCATCAGTGTCTCACCATCTGCTTCGCCGTCTTAAATTTAGCAGACTTACTTCGCACGCAGGAATCCTGTTGTCCCTTTTTGTCTCCCTGCCGCGTCATCGTCCTTGTTATTTTTGGCTTAAAACGTCGTCGTCTTCTCTCTACTTTCCACTTTTTCCTTTTTAAAACGTCATCGTTTTATCTCTCCTTTCCCTTCTCTTTTTAAAAGCTCCCACGTGTTTTCGTGCCTCTCGCAACCCGCAACTTCCTCATCGCCATTTGTTTTTTGTCGTTTTATTGCATAATTTACAGTTGTATTGTTAATTAAATTTTTTTAAAAAATAATTTTTTGGTAATTAGCTTTGATAAAATTATTAATTCGTTTATATTAGTATTTTGTAATTCTTTTTTTTTTTTTTTTTTTTGAAAATTTTATAATTTATTTAACTTTAGAAATATTTATATGGATAGATTATATATTCTTGAAGATTTAATATATTTATTTAAAATAAAGAAAATCAAATCATGTAATGCTGAATTATGGTAAACTCAATTTTGCACAAATTTTTGTGTGCATATTACTATTTTAGAAGTTTGGATTCAGTAAAAGAAATATTTACTACAATATTGTTTTGTGGTAATGTCCTCATTACTTACAACTGTACAATATATTTATTCATATATATATATATGTTATGTAGACGTGCAATTTCTTTTTCGCACAGAAATTCCAAATTATAAAAAATAATGATGAATCGAAGCAATCAAAATTCAAAACGTACAGAGTCAAAAGTTGGGGGGGAATGACAATAAAATAAGAGTCAACATTTCATTTTCCTTCATGATGATATTATGTCCTGCAACTTACGAGAAACACTGTAGAAGTTGCGGAATGATAAAAATTTGTACTTGTTTAATTAAAGTAATGAAATTCAATATCTTTTCATTTTTTATTTTGAATTTTAAATAAATTATAAAATTCTAAACGTTTTGTTAAAATTGAATTGAATTGAATTATTACATTTAGATAAGAGTACAAAATGTATTTTTTAAAAAAAATAAAAAGTAGTCACTTTTAAATATTATTATAGTTAATTGACTTTTTAGAAAAACTAATAATAATAATAATAATAATAAAGAAAGAAAGAAAGAAATCTGAAAAAGTAGAATTCACAGGATGAATGTGAGTGCAGAAGTTACAGGTTATGGCCTGGTGCATGTTCGAGTTATCAAGGCAAAATCACATGGAAGCTGAGTGGAAGTAGGTTTATTATTATTATTATTATTTACAAGTAAATAAAATCAACTTATGTGTTTGACCCATTCCTAGGAGATTACCAAGATGCTTCAAAAACCTATATATATGTATGTATGTACGTACATAATTTATGATGTCATTGGAATTTGGTGTTTTTCTTCTTTATTTTATTCAAATATAATTATTTTAGTTCAATAAATTAATTAATTAACCATAATTATTATCAAGAACCTGACTAGCCAGCCACCTTCCAACAATAAATCACAAATTAATTAAATTTATTCTTATCCATAATGATAGACCTTAGAAGGCTCTCGTTAAAGATTTATACTACGAATTATATAAGTATTGTGGTTTTTTTTTAATAATTAAGTGTTGATGTTATAAATTATTCACAAGTTTATATGCTTTACTTTTTTTTTTTTTTTTTTTTTTTCTAATACTAATATAATTATACCCATTCTCAAAATGTGTGGATGGTATGTGTTCCACTTTCCCATTATAAGGTAGGTTACAATACATGTATACATATATGTATATGTATATGTATATGACACGTATTGCACATAAAATTATAAAATTGTACGTAAGGGGACTTCTTCTTGCTCTATCAAGATTTTGAAAGCAAGGAAGGCATATTTTGAAGTTGGTGTAATGCATCATTGATATTAGAAGTGGGGAACGTGCATGCTCCTAATTATTTAAATTCCTAGTAAAAAACAATTATTCAATTTTATTTTTTTTTTAAATTTTATAAGTAATATTATATTGTTTGTCATGGCCAAATCCCTATACAATTGATTATTATATGATCACCAACACAAACTTTGGTGTTAATAATAAAAATATAAATAATTTAACTTCAAGAGTAATAAAATTTGAAATATTACAGTCCATCAATGCTGATATCATCTCCTATTAATAATAAGATCAAGAGTGGGCTTCCCACATGGACTTCTTTCCATTTTTGCCGCATATTGGGGAAACTTACTTCTCATGCATGCTATATATATATATTTTAACTCTGTTCTGTTCTGTTCCCACGCAATTCATAAATCTTAAATATTTGAGATGTATAATTTAATCATAATTTGAACAAATTTCACATAATTTATCTCACTTTGTTCATACTTCAGCTCCATTATAATACGGTTGTATTTTTACTTGGTGGAGAAATCACATATATATCTAACTTAAATTGGATATTGGATTGATTTCAAACTATAATGCCCCACGTATTTAAGCTTTTATCAAAATTACGTATATAACATATAATAATAATAATTTTAGGCAAGTAATTTTAATTTAAATCTTTTAATTATTATTATATATAAACACATTTTTATTATTATTATTATTATTATCATTATTATTAAGCAACAAAGTTAGATACAATGCCTATGCGACTGGCAACATCTCCGCGATCAAATTAAAACAAAAAAAATGTAATAATTAAAATAAAACTTCTTTAATGTGATTATGAAATTAAATATTGAAGATTTTCTAGATGGGATACACTCTATGCTTCATCATCCATTTCTATTAAAAAAATAAGATGCTCATACAACATTTGATAACTCTTCAGAAAAAGCTAAATCATCACTCCGTTAGCTGAATTACTACTATTTTTTTTTTTAATCTTTTTATATATAACTCTTACTGATATAGTATAATAATAATTATAATAATCATTAGATATATTAATTCTTAATTTTGATTACCAATTTTGTTAATGAAATTCTTTTAAAACCAAAAAACATTCCATTCAAAACACACACAGATGTTTATTCGCCGGTGTTGCGGTTGGCATTATCAAGGTCCTGATCCATTATAAGAAAATGCAAGATGCTTATGCTTGAAAGAACAACCAATTTATAGAGACATGATTTTCTATACAGATGTTTCAGGTCTCTCAGTAAAAGTTCCACATAACTAATACATTCTATGATTCTCCTTAAAATTCCCAGTCAAAAAGTTCCCCAGTTCTATCCAACTTTGAGTGAGAACTGATGTGTTCTACACAAAATTGGTAAACCCTATATCAGAATAACATAATGAAGGCAAATGCATCAGTAAGAAGGAATCGAAGCAAAGTGATATCCTGCAGCACCTCTCCATGAATAATATGCTATCCGAGTCTCATAAAAACCTACAACCATGAATTTTAAACCAGTGAACTTTCCCCAATCAGTTTCCTTTTCTACTAAGTTTTTTCAAATTAAAAAAGAAAACAAAAAGTGATCTCCTTCTGCAGATTTATCATTTATAAGTACTAAATAAAGATGTTAAAACTGTCAAACATGGAGTATGCACTATGCACCGAACAAGTGAAAATCTGAGAGCTATAAACCCAAAAAGCAGAATCAAGAATGCTTTCAGAAATGCCCAAATATCTCAACCAATGATTTATTTTATCTGGATATTGTTAGTCCACGGCATCAAAAGTAAAAATTTGTGCTACCTAAGATTCCAGTATTCATATATAGAAAAGTAAAAAAAGAAGTAACTTATAAAACGGTAAAATATCCTAAAAGAACCAATGTTATTAGGGTCCAGATAATGAGAATATCAGGTCAAGGAAATCAAATATTCTAGACTCAAATTGAGTTCCATGAGTAACAGAAAAGGTTATGCATTCTATCACTTAAATGTATATGTAATGCACAAGAGCTCCTCCAAGGCCCAGATATTTCTACAAACCAAATAATACTCATTTCTGTTCCCTGCCAACTTCCTAATAACCTAAATGGTAACAATAGTACTTGCTACTGGAAATCTTCACAACCACGTTTCAATCTCATGAAAGTTCTTGCCTTCTAAAGCTAAAGTTTGAAAGAAAACTTTTCTGTGAATTCTTTTCCTCAAGTTGCCAACAACTTTATTTGTACAGTCAGCCAAATGCTAAATCACTTTGTGTATGACAGCTCTCCTACCGTTCTCATTTTCCGTGCTACCAACTCCATTTTTAGATTCCTTCTCTTAAGTCTCACTAATTAACCTCACAATTCACAAACGCGGGAACTATCCTTATTAAAAGGGGTTTCAAAGTCATGACCATCCAAAAGGCCAACCTAATAAATCCATTATTCAGCGGGTGGAAGAAAAAAAATGCAATTCAGGAAATGAATAAAAAGATTTAACTATAGCAACAGGAACTCGTGAACCAACATACCTGGAAGAAACGTGAGAATTCCAAGGGCTAGAAGTCCAGAAGCCTGAGAGTTTTCTCCACCCATGTGACCAGTAAAGATGAAGAAGGAAAGGAAGAGGAGAAAACATCCAAGAACAAGCAAGAAAACTGCAAGGGCAATGGATTTCCATGGGATTCTATCGAGTGACTTTGGGGTGTAATCAAAACGAGGGTCATATTTTCTCCCTCTACTGTTAACATCATATTGACCATCTTCATCACCAGGAAGCTGACTGTACCGTAAATTTCTCCTAGATGCCATTTACTTTGACGCAATCAAGAACCTTGAAGATTGAAAAGAAAAAAAGAAATTAATTAATCAACTAACCCTAATAACACACAGATGGAGCAAAGTATTAACTGCTTAAATTAAACTAAATTAAAGTGAATGTTTGCACATTTTACAGTATTAAGCAAACGAGAAATAAGATCGTGAGAACAGAATTATAGAAATAATGAGGATTAATGAATGGGAATAATTTGGTGAGAGAGCCAGTCAAGAAAGAAGCAGAAGGTTCTCTATGTTTACAGGGCGCGGGGAGAAAGGAAAGTACCAGAGAAGGAGACATCCATGAGTTTTCTTAGTCAATGCATTGACCTGGACAGTTGATTTTTGGTCCATAATCAGTTCATACATGTAAGAAATATCTGTCACACTTGGCAGTCAACAGAAAATATTTCCAACACATTTTATTTAATGGAAATCCACAACAAAGAACAAAACTATCATCACACCTGCAGGTATAATCTGATAGTTTTTATCATAGCAATCATAAAATCCAACTGGATATAGTTCACACT
>NW_019014678.1:1581758-1592526 GCF_000150535.2 Carica papaya | reverse complement strand
CAAAGTCACAGGAAAAAGTTAACTAAAGAAAAAAAAGCTACAGAATTGAATCGCAAATAATGCCAAACCATAGGGGATGATGGTAGTTTTCTGTAACCTTTTTAACGAACCAAAAAAGGCAGAAATTCCTCTGAAATGTAAGACTTCGACATAAGCACAAAAGACAAGGAAAAGGCATATTAGGTTAAACAACACCATTTAGCTCTTAAGAAAGATAATGCATCCCTTTTTAGCGACAATAAATTCCATCGAAAATTGTATCTACGTAGAATACATCAAGCCATGGTGGTCAGTCAATTTCACGGGTCTTACAAAGAACTTACAGAAAAAACTGTACCAAAAGTGTTCCAAGCCTTTTAGTCGGGAAACTTACTCTGCTACTTCCCTTCTGAGTGATCTATTTATATGCTACTATATTTCAAATCTTGACTGAATGGGCAACATTAAGAACACAGTTTGAAGGGAAAGATCTCCTCACAAACACAAAAATAGGTTTTCTTTTCGTTTTCTGAAGGGCATGTTGACTCACACTCCATCATTTAGGTCTCAAGAAACATAGGCATCTCCTTTTGCGCAAGGACAGATTCCACTCAGGATTACATCCAACAGGAAGCTAACGTATCATGATGGAGCAGTAGATATATTACATAGGGATGGCAACAAGGATGATTCAGGAAAGATAGGGGATTAATCCATAACGGAATAAATAGTTTGAAAATATACAAACTTATTGAAGAAATAGTAAAGGCACAGTTGCTAACAACAAAAACTGACGAAAGGAGCAAACTCACAAACACAGAAAATGTAGACAACATTAGCAAAAAAAAAAGCTTAAAAGCAAATAAAAGCAGCAATGGCAGTGAAGCCAGAAAACCAGAAAATTGAAACAACAAGACCAGCAATATCTGCGATGCAATCATGCAACGTATCCAACAACAAGATATCTGAAAGTAACAGATCCAGCTAAAAACTGAGACAGAAAGCACAGTCAAGGGAGACAAGAAAAACAGGTTTTTCATGTATAACATTCCAGAATGTTTGATAATTTGGAACTCTAATTAGCCACTTCTGGAATTTCTCGAGACACAATGCCCGGAACTTTAAAACACTTTATTTATACAATTCAAACCGCTTGATCTTGATAAATAAAGGGGGAAAGCAGGAAAAAAAGAAAACAACTATCTGTACCTGAACCTGCGCAGCGCGTTGCGATGTTGGATTAAGAACCAAACGTGAAGTAGTCCAGCAGAGTGAGCAATCCCGAGAAGAGACTGAAGCGGTATCGAGTAGGGAGATTGGACAGGAGGCTGTAAGAGACCAGGAGAGAAAACTAGCATGAAAAAAGCGCAAGTAGCAAAAAAGACGTTCAAAAATCACAAACATAAGCCTAGCATAGTGCCTATCAGATCAAGCTAGAATCATTAAATTATCTGGAAACCCTAAACAAGAACAAACAATTGCTCGTTCATTTTACAAACCCTAGCTGCACTCAATCTCATAACCGAATACATGTAAAGAAGAAGGTAGTATATGTAAGGTCAGAGAGACAAAAAGAGATGACTAACAGCGAAGACAAGAGAAGAATCCAGCAAAGGTAGAGAAATGAAAGTTTATCGAGAAAAATAAAAGATCAAATTGAGAAATTTAAGAAAACCGAAGGTAGGATTGATGGAGAAGTACCTGCGCATGAACCCGAGAGATTCAAGGGAAGAATTTTCTCAGTTTTGTTTAACAATTATGAATGGAAACTACCCCTCACATTTCACGGAACGACATTGCCTTCCCTTGTCCGATTGCTGGATTTTATCTTCCAAGATGGAATTTTGCTGGGATGACGAGGGTAACGTGGGAATTTCAAGGGTTTATTGTTATGACTTTTGACATATTCATTTCAATACCCAAACGTGTAATATAAAGAATTGGTCTTACTTTCAAACATTTTTTTAGAGTATCTGCATTTATGCAATGCAAAAAAACATATATAAAGGAAACAAAGCCATACCGGTTTCTTATTTTTTTTCAAAAAAATTATTTTATATTTAATATGATAATATATAAATATATAATAATTACATATTTAAAATTAAAATAATTTTTAAAAATATAATAATATAAATAACGGTAACATGATAATATATAATAAAAAAAATGTAATAAATGTTTTCTTTTCCTCTTCGATTTTGATAGGAAAACTTATTGTATTAACCGAGACCATTTAATATTTACCTAATTTTTTATAAAAATTTAAATAAAGATGAATAACTATCATATATAAATTTAATCCTCCCAATATTTATTTTAGTTTAAGTGAATATGAAAATTTTTAATTTAAAAAATAATTAACTAGTGGTGATTTGATTTTGGAAACCAAATTAATTTAAGATCTAAGATTATACTTATACCACTTTTTCTCAAAATCCAAAAAGAAAATTATTAACCCATCCATAAAACCCATTTATAATTCATCTGTGACCCAGTTCTTGAGCCAACCCATATTTTAGTTTAACATATTCTCTCATTCAAGCCCAATTTTAGTTTTCTAACTCTTGATTTTCTTAATATAATTATGTATGCTAGGATGGATATACATGGTAATTTTGTAGTATCTTCAAATTTACGTTATATATTTTTATTTTTATTTTTGAACATTATTATAATTTTCAAATATCATTATAGTTTTCGTGTATAAAACATGAAGTAAAAATAAAATATTAGAGTTTATTTAATAAATAAGAATATTTTAAAACCTATGAGACGTATGTTAGTCGTTACAAGTATAAGTATTTTTAGTATTTTACTAAATAACTTAATTTTAATATTACAGATTGTAAACTAATACGATATTTGTCTAAAAACATGTAAAATATCAGTCATGCAATTTTTTTGTTCATTTGTTGGTGCAAAATTGTAAACATTTCTAATTTCTTACTAAGCTAATGGTCATGTCAGTAAACGCCATCATATCTTTCTTTGTAAAATATTTGAATATATATGAGTACTTTTTGGACCTTTACTTTTGGATTATAGAATATATAGATAACTTTTGCGTTTAAAATTTTTGCTAAAGAATAAGGTACAAACTTTATGATTTTATTATTTTCTTCGCAATATAATATTTTTGGATTATATTTCATTTGATTTATTGTTAATTCAATGGACAATTGATTGACCTTGTGCAAGATTGATTTGTTTATGAGTTTTTAATTTGAGAGTGAACTCGTTTAATCTCGAATAATATTAAATTTTTAATGGTGCTTTAATTCGGCAGTGCACTTACTTGATCACTAACATACTTAATTTTTGTTAAAAAATAATCAATTGAAAGACAATAGAAAACTATTATTTATTGATCATTGAACGTTGTGAGTAATTTTGAATAAAAAAATCTTAATATATTGTCAATAAATGGGTTTTGTCAATACATACGATAACTGCAGAGATCCTATGATTTTTAAAAAAATATGTAATGAATTTATATTAAAGTTACTTATAACTTAAGCTTGAGCACAATCTTTTGGTTGCGTAAAGATTTGAAAACATTACATCGAGGAAGATGTCTACTTTTGATCTTAGGAGGAAGACTTTGGAGACGAAGAGATTTGATCTTGCTTTTGTTCTTAAAGGCTTTGGAGAGATGAAACCTTAAAGAGGAAGAAGTATGCTCTTACTCTTGCTTTCAAGATTTTTTGCTACCTCCTTTATAATCCTCTAAATGTTCGGAAAAAAAATCTCTACTTATAAATGTGATAATTTAGTCATAGTTTATTTTAGAAAATATATGAATAATCATGGTGATAACACATGTCCATCTTGGGAATCTATAGTTTGATAAAAGATTATACATAATTAAAATTTGGTCCATGCGCAAATAAAACTAAATTTGTTAAAATAACCGAACATAGTATAAATATATTTAGACATGGGTTAAGTTTAATAAAGTAATAATTGTATCTTACTATTTTTTTTTAGTTGCAAGAGAGGCAAAGACCTAAAGTACATAAGAGTTTTTCATGTACATCCGGTGCCAAGAGACACCCATGACATTATTCATGAGAAGTTGTTGGAGATCACCAGGCACCCAACCATGTTGATGGAGACTTAGTTGTAAGGAAAAACCAGCATTCGGCAACTAGTCCGCACATTTATTCCCTTCACAATAAGTGTGTTGAAATAAGTTCTTGATTTCACGAACAAGGGCAGCATGCGCATTCGTGCAGTTATCTTCCTTGGTAAGAAGACATATAACTAAAGAGCTATATATTTTTAAGATAATATTGCGGTGTCCGACATTCCAAGCGAGTTGTGCACCATTGAAAGCCCCCCAAAGCGCAGCCTGCATAACCAAACAACTACCAATTTTTCTGCTAAAACTCCCCAAGCATATTCCATTCTCATCTCTGATAAGACCACCACAGCAGGAGAGGCTGGTGGTAGCACAATATGCACTATTAATGTTTACTTTGACCCACCCCATAAGGGGTTTCTACCAAGCGATAAGGTCTTCAAATCTACGAGCCATACCTGGAAGAAAAAAAAGATTCATAGAGTTAGACATAAAAGTATAATAAAGACATAAGGGATACCTCCTTAGCTAGCTCATCGATACTACTACTATTCCCTGAGAAGATAGAGTTACTCTAGTGATTCTAAAGTTTTCAGCAAGTCAGACCAAAAGTCACACTCTAATTTTAAAATTTCTTGCAACAGAACCATCAATTCTTGAGATTCAACTTGAACCAATCATCTACAGCACCACTGAAAAAAGTAGTTTGGGCTTCAACATGAATGATTCGTAACCAAAGTAGTTGAGTCGTGCTACCTTTATGAAGGATATGGTCCAAATCCTCAATAGAATTGCCACATATACTACATCTCATATCACAGGTCATATGTCATTGATGTCTCTCCCAATTCATCAAAAGCTTCCCCTTCGCTACTAACCAAAGGAATGTACGCACACGCTAGTCTCTTAGCCAACGTCAAATGTCCGTCCGAATATGATCCTCTGGGTGCCGGTACTCACTTTTCAGAAGGCTATAAACATAACTAATAGAGAAACTTCTTAAGCTCGTCATAACCCAATAACAAGACTAAGAGATGTTATCATCCTTAGGAGTTTGCACCGCAGCCATCTGAAGTAGTGTACCCGTCGGCAATATATGATGTAGGACCTCCCAATCCCATTGGCCTGACGGTGTAACATAATCCCTGACACGCTTCTAGAGCTCTTGCTCTTTAATAGGTGTATAAGTTAGTAGCTTAAAAGGCTCCATATCTCCTAACCAGCAGTCCTCCCAAAACATATCATTTTTTCCATAACCAATAGACCATTTGATGCCAACTTAGAGGTCCGTCGCAAAATGGTTGAGGTTCTGCAAAAAATGGGAGGCTAGCCCATTGGACTTGTAACTCGAGAAAACCTCGACCATTTGTACTTTTTGGTGAGAATCTAAACCCAAAGAATACTAGGTTTAATAACTATAGTAAAGCCCAATTTCATCAAAAAGGCATTATTCTGATTATGGGTAGATCGAAGACTGCTTTCTCCAACTTCACAGGGCATACACATGTCATCCCAATTGACTAGGCTAGGTTTTCTGTTGCCATTCACTTATCCCCAAACAAAATTCCTAACCACCACGTCAATCCAATTCCACATGGCTTTGGATAAGGCCATGGTCTGCATGGCATACGCATGGATGATCATAAGAATAGACTCAGCCAAGGTTAATCACCCTGCAAAAGAGAGAAGATTAGCATTCCAACCGAATAGTTTCTAATTAATTTTTTTAAGAATGTAAAGATAAGTATCTTTATTGACACAGTCATGCAATAAGGGAACCCCCAAGTACTTTCCAAGATTGTTCAAGACTTGAAAATCCAAATTTTTACTAATACGACTACTCTCACCTGTATTGACATTGCGAGAAAAGAAGATAAATGTTTTATTCGCACTCATTTTGTGGTCTGAACTAGAACAGAAAACATATAATACCATCTTAATAACGTTGGTCTGATCATTATTAGCTTTCCCAAGAATCACTAAGTCATTTGCAAAAAAGAGATGTGACAGGGCAGGACCTTTTTTAACCAGGTGTATTAGTTTTCAAGTATTATTCACCACCAATTTATTGATATAATGAGACAGTCGTTCCATACATAACACAAAAATGTAGGGAAAAAGTGGATTGCCTTATCTAATACGTCTAGTAGGTCAGAATTCATGGGTCAAATAACCGTTCCACAATAATTGCATAGAGTAAGATGAGATACAGTGCATAATCACTTTGATAAGGTTAGGAGGGAAGCCAACATCAAGGATTGTGTCATCGACATACTCCAAACGGATACGATCATATGTTTTTTTCAGGTCAACCTTAAAGGCCATCTACTAGTCCTTGCCTTTCATGTTTCGCATCAAATGGACCATCTCTTGGGCAATAATGATATTATCTATAATACTCCGCCCTGCCACAAAACTAGCTTGGGTAGGACCAATCAAGAAAGACATCAAACTCATTCTCAGGTCTTGCCACTTTAGGGATGAGAATAATAAAGGTTTTGTTAATTCTAGCAGGCAACTATTCGCCTTGGAATATTTCCTTGTCCAAAGTACAAACAACGTCACCCACAATACTCCATTGACTATGAAAAAAAGTCATGTGAAGGCCGTCGACACCGGGAGCCTTGATGGGGTAGATGCTAAATAAGACGTCATGTATTTCCTAATCCATCACCCTAGAGGCTAACTGTGCCACCATATCAACTGTTAACTTAGGAAAAGAGCCTCTAACGGGATACTTAGGGAGGGGTACCTCATCAGTCGTATACAATTGCTCAAAAAAGGAAGAGGCCATTGTATGAAGTTGTTCTTTGTTTATAACCTAATCATCATTACCATCTTTTAACATCCTAATTTTATTCTTATTCCTCCTTGAAACCATTTGGGAGTAGAAGTATTTAGTGTTTCTGTCCCTCAAAGAGATCCAATTGCATATAGATTTCTGCTTCCATAGTATTTCTTCTTGCAAAATCACCTCTTCTAATTCCTTCTCCAAAGTTTTTTCCAGCTCCTGAAGGTTAGTCGAATGATGTCCTTTTAACACCCTTTGGATCCCATTTAATCTCGTCATAAAAACATGTTTTTTCTTAATAATATGGCCAAAAACATTTATATTCCAATCCCACACAAACATGGTAAAATTGTTGATGTTATCTTGAAGGGAAAGATGGTTATGTCAATTCCTCCTAACCAAGTTAGTTAAAACAGGATGAGATAACCACTCAATAAGGAAGTAAAAGGGCTTGGAATTCTTATTGGGAGTACGATGGTTGTACAGGATGATTAGAATGGGTATATGATCTGATTAGACTTTAAAAAGATGGTAAAAGATGGCCTTTGGGAATTAGTTGCACCATCCTTGGTTACAAATGGCTCTGTCAAACCGTTAAAATAAGGTCTCACGTCGCTATGTAAAATTCGGGCCAATGTAGTCAAGCTGCTGCAACAAATTAGCATTAATAAAATGATTAAACGTAGAACAACCTTTTGATTGATTAGTGACACCTCCTTTTCTGTCAGTCGCTTTCAAGATAACATTAAAATCACCTGTAAGGAGCCACAAGCGATCGAGGTGTTACCCAATAAAGAAGAGTTCTTCCAATAAATCTTTATGTTTTTGGTAATTTGGACTTCCATATAAGATGAAAAGGAAAAATTTCTCCCACTAATCATTTCTTACTAATTATGGAGTGAATGAATTGACAATGATTGTATTTAATATTAATCTGAATTGACTCATTCCACATCAACCATATTCTCCCAGAGAACCCAATTGCTTCAACTCTATAAAACTATTCGAAATGTAGTTCTTAATTACTTTATTTGCTTTATCAACCGCCGTCCTAGATTCCAACAACGCCATTAAAGCATGTTTATGGATTTTCACGAAGGACTTAAAGACACACCTGAAGCCAGTTTTTGCGGCATCCTCACAATTCCACACCAAAAAAGAATAATCCATAAGATAATAATAATAAGGGAAGAGAAAAATGGCACAAAAAGTTATGTTTTATCTTCCTGAAGAGCATCACCTATGACTGGAATAAGACTCACATTTGCTTCGATGAACTCTTTGAGTTTTGTCATAAAGGGGTTGATCTTAACAAAAAAATTGGTTTCTTCTTCTCTTTTTTTGGTCGTTAGTTGCTTTTTATGCATCTTGTTGACCTTGATGCCCTTGTTGACCCATGACCTATCTGAAAATTTGGTTATCGTCTTAAAGTGATCCCTTAAGGAGTGGGGTGGTGGCATGGGGTAAAGTGAAGAGGTCAAGTTATATTCGTGATCTTGGGTTGTTTTATCTTCAATAATAACCATTGTATTCTTTGAGAGTTTCAGTGTAGTAGCACCTTGATTAATCACAAATTTTTTGTTAAAAGCTCCTCTCGCACTACGTGGGCTGTTATGACCTTTGGCCTTACTAATTTTGCTCATCACATTATTAATGGGCATTGCATGACCATTTATGGATGTTTCAAGGGCTAGCATGGTAGATTTCATGGCTTCAGGAAATACCATTACCTCCCACAACTAGCACCTTTTATTTCTTCTTTAGAGATTGCCTTTCAGCTGAGGTATGTATTTATTGAGAATTGTCTACGTTCATCATCCAATTGGGAACCAAGAAGTTCTCCCCAAAATTGGCGATCATATTAAACCTTGATTATTTTTTATTATTTTTCTTTGAAACATATGTGTTTTTTACCATTAAATTATTTTTATTTATTTTTCCTTTTTCTTCTCTAACGTTGAACCTATATCCAAGGACCATAATTTTCGTCTGGAACCGCTACATTTTTTTAGTTGTCGAGATTTATATTATAGGCCATGTTATATTCAATTTCCGCCATATCATTCTTCTTACAGTGGTTATTTAGATGTCCATAGGCTCCACAGTCAAAGCAGATGGTTAAAGCCCCTCATACTCCATCATTTGCAAGTGTCCATCAAACATAAGCTTAGATATGAGCGGTTTGGTCAGATTAATGCCTATTGGCAGTCAGGCGAACTTGCTTCTTTCTGCGAATTCCGTGTTGTAGTCAACACGAAAAACTTTTCCTATCACCCAAAAAAGTAGCTCTAAGTACACTTTTGTGATAATAGTGGATAGAGAGATCCGAAAATCTCACCCGGGCTACAACATTGGTCACATCCTAATTAGCAATATAAAAACTAAGTGACCAAGGTTATATCGTGAGGTAGTGGTCATAAATAACCCAAGGTCATCCGTAAGAATGTGCATGTAGTCCTCATCCGATTGAAATTTAACCATGTAATAATAGTTGTCCAGGTCGATTAGTTATAACCGATCATACGATTGCCAAAGGCTATGAAGTTTCACCAATAACGTTTTATACCCAATTGACTTCCTCAAAAAATGGATAATCACCGTAAGTTTCATTATTTGCACCAAAAGGTTGTGTACCTAATTAAGAAAAATTGACTCTCGACATTCCATTATCAGTATCAAAGATCACATCTCCTTTTCGGATCTCGATTTTAGTCTGGTGGCTAGTGGTCTGGTTGCTATTGAGGAGTTTCTCTTTAAAGGAGAGTTTAACAGCCAATGTTTCTTGTTGCAATAGAGGTTCCAGTAGTTTTAGGTTTCGCAGGTGGTCAATCTACGCGCAGACGTTGTGAAACAAAGCTCTGTCAGCCATTCCAGAGCCTTTTATAACATCGCATCCTCTACCATCTGTGTGTCATTGATGTTCGGGAAAGGCTACTCACTAGGCTGACTCGAAGTGTCTGTCAAATGGCTCATTTCAGACCAGGGTGGTGCCTCTATTTTCCCGAATCTCCTCCCCCATTCGCGATGTCTCCATCTGTGCATCTCAGGCATCAGAAAGTGACTTTCACCAAGCTGAATTTTAACTTTCTTCATTAAGCGGTTCGTTTCAGGGCAAGGCGGTGCCTCCCCTTTCTCTTTCAGAGCAAGATCAATAGAAAGCATTAGGGTTTCAGAGAGCATATGAGTTTTCGTGTCGGGTCGGGTTTAAAAAAGTGAGTGTTTTCATTTACCAAACTTGGAGCTAATTAGTTATTACTATTTTATTGTTTAAGTAGTTAATTAATTTTATTTTTCTCCATTGATATAAGACAAGTTTAAAAAGGAAAGATAATTGTCTATTTTATTGGAAACTATAAGGTAAGCCCTTTGTATGATGAAATTCATAAAAAAATATAAAAGATATTTGTATCATAATTTTAATTTATTCAACTGATTGCTAAATTAGATAAGATATAAATACCTTATGTGATATATAAATTCCTACTTATCGTGGTTGGTTAAATCTTCATTCCTTGGTCGTAAACTTCTCATTATGGTTCACTGTCGCTAAATGTCATAATGGTTCTTAAATACACTAGTACTATAAATGTAACACCTTTAACGAATAATGATATGACATGTAATGATCATAGTTATCTATAGTGATTGTACTATTTAATGTATGCTATTAGTAAAGTGTTTGCTTTCTTTAACTCTTTGGGTTTTTACCCACATAAACTATATTTGGATTTCGTCTTATGTTTTGTTTGATTTTATGGACTGGGATCCTCCTTTTGATTAATTTAATTAAATCTTTATATGAAGAATGTATTAATGTTGTCTCTCACTAAAGATGTAATATTATATTATTTTATTTACTTAGTACTCATTAATAAATAATAAAAATACTATATTTCTACCTTTGTTCATTATTA
>NW_019014678.1:1559873-1580796 GCF_000150535.2 Carica papaya | reverse complement strand
GAAAACATTGTATTTGGCTCATTTTTATGAATGAATATAATAATAAAATAAGTTTGAATAAAAGATACATGTCATCGAGTATTACCAGAATAAAATAACTAAACCAGAATATTCTAGTATTCAATTAAACTAATATTATATATCTCAGACTTGTTTCATTTTTACTCATATATGTAATGTTTATTTTATTGTGCTATCCTCCTATCTAACCTACAATAAAACTTTAAAATCATTATGTTATACTAGCTAATGTAATCTTATTACCATGCATGGATAGATATTCTGAATTATTATTATTTCTTTTGAGGGTTTGAATCACTTTTGTATTGTTTATTATAAATAATGTTCTATCACAAAACATTTCAAATGAAAAATTTAAAAGTACTATGTTTGATATAATATATATGTATCTATATGCATATACCCATATATAAAGTAAATTTATGATAAAAATAATTTTTTTTTTATCTTTAAAATTATAGATCTCACACGAAGATATATATATATATATATTTTTAAAAATTGAATATTTACCAAAAAATATAAAATTGCATTATTATTCAATATTGAAGACAACAAATTTATATTATAATTAGGAGATTAGGTTAATAGACTTGAGTACTTTTATTCAAAAAAGTCTTTTAATTTAACGATATTTGAAGTTAACTGAATGATATAGTATCTCATATATGTTAGGAAAGTTTTAAATACTTCAATTGTTAATATTATATTATGTTCCTATGAATTATTAAACATTAGTAAAACAAACATTGTTTTTTTTTAAAAAATTTTTGTTGTTTCTTATTTATAAGTGATATTTCTAGTTTAATTATACTATCAAAACTCATATGAGAGATTTTGAAGTCATTTGGTATAATTTTTTTTCTCATTTAAGAGCTTCTTCTTTAGTTACAAATTGCACGCAAATGTTAGACATTGAATTTAGATCCATAATGATGATAAAAATAGAAAGTGTTAATGATTGTCATGAAAAAATGCAAACAAAAGATATGTACATTTAAAACGAACTAGACAGTTATTATATGAGGTTAGCAAAACATCAACACTGACAGGCGTGACAACTAATATAATCATCATGAGTTGTCTTATAATATTTATTTAATACTTATTTTCTCGATTATTATTTTTTTATTCTTGTTATCAAAGCGTAGAAAAAAAATTAATATGATGAATGAATGAAGATTTTTATTAGCAAATATAATTCTTGATATGCAAGTGTATACTTATTTTCACAAAAATCAAACAGCTGTTGTATATTATATTTTCTAAGAAATAAATTGTAAATAATGTTTGATTTAATAAAATTAAAAATTTTATTCGCTATTATATGGATAAAATTATATTGATCAATTTGTGTTAAATCTTAATAAAATTCTTGACCAAAAAAAAAATATTAAGTAAGAATTAAATATTTTTTTACTGAAATGATTACAATAAATTATGACATTAAATAATATTGATACATAAATAAAAAATCATAAAAATATTAAAGTAACCTGAAATTCATATTGAGGTGATTCTTTTTTTCGAATAAAAAATGTTGCAAGAACTCCATCAAGACCAATTGTTTATATACACGTGTAATTATTAAAATAAGGATACGAATGGCACCATCAGAGTTACCACCCAGCATAACCATAAGCCCTTGAAATTCCCATTTTACCCTCCCCATCCCCGCAAAATTCCATATTGGGAGACAAAAGTCAGCAATCGGACAAGGGAAAGCCATGTCATTAGTTGAAATTCGAGGGGTAGTTTCATTCAAAACAATTAAACAAAATCGATAAAATTCGCCCCTTGGATTGCAGCCTGCAACTTAACAAGCGAGCGAGAGAGAAGAGAGAGAAAGACAGAGACGAGAGATTCTCTCGGGTTTACGAGCAGGTACTACTCCATCAATTCTAGCTTCGAATTTGTTAAATTCATGTAATTGATGTTATTTTCTTGATCAATTCTCGAGCCCTCCTTAGGTTTTACTCTTCTGTTTTCTCCCCTTCGTTTTGGTGGATTCTTCTTTTCTCGTTTTCGCTGTAAGTCATTTTCCTCTCTCTCTCTCTCTCGCTCTCTCTAATTCTCTTTCTCTCTCCTCCTCACTTTACACAGACACTCTTCTTTCTTTGCATGCGGTTTTATTTATATATACGTTAAGGTACATGCTCGTGTGGTGTTGGTCTTCTTGTGGACGTTTGATTCTATGTTTTGCTGTATTCGGTTATGAGATCTGGTGCAGATAGGGTTTGTAAAATGAACAATCAATTGTATCTTCTCTTTTAGGGTTTCAAGAGAATTTAGTGATTCAAGCTTCACCTGATAGGAACTACGATCACCTTCTGTTTGCGATTTTTGAATGTCTCTTTTCCTTCCTTTTTTTTAACGCTAGATTTCTTTTCCAATCTCTCACCGCCTCCAGTATAATCCCTACTTGTCATCGCTCCACTCCAGCAACGAAGCAACGCTGTGCTCGGGTTCATTCACTCTGCTGGGCTCCTTTACGTTTCATTCTGAATCCTTCAGCGTTGCAACACTCTACGCAGGTTCAGGTACAGATTGCTGTTTTCTTTTTCCTGTTTTTCCACCTTATTTTTCAAGATCAAACGTTCGAAGTATATAAATAAATGTTCCAAAGATGAGTTCCATGTGTTGTGTGTCCAGTTCCTTAAGTGGCTGACTAGGATTCCAAATGATCAAGCATTCTGGTATAGCGTACGTGAAAAAAACTGTTGTTTCTGGTCTCTATAAGCTGTGCTTTCTGTCACAATTTTTCTTTTTTGTTTTTTCGAACAGGTTTCTGTCTCAGTTTTTAGCTGGGTCTGTTACTTCAGACTCCTGTTGTTGGGATACATTGTATCTTTGCATTGTGGATCATTTGGTGGTCTTGCTGTTCCAAATTTCTGGTTTTTTGGCTTGACCGCTGCTGCTGCTCTTCTTTACTTTTGAGCTTCCCTTTTTTGTGCTAATCCCCTCTCTCCCTTAATCCTTTCTGCTGTCAACCCTATTTAACATATCTACTTCTCCATCCTGATATGTTAGCTTCATGTTTGATGTAATCCTGAGTGAACTGTCCTTGCACAAAAGGAGGAGATGCATATGTTTCTGGAGATATAGATGATCGAGTGTGAGTTAACGTGCCTGTAAAAAAAGAAAAAAACTTATTTTGTATTTCTGATGACATTTTTCCTTTCAAAGCTTTACCTTTAATTTGGCAGAGCCTTCTTATTCAGAGTCGAAATATTAGTGGAATATGTTGACCTATTACTGGAATATGAAGAAATACTAAAAATTGTGGTTAGTCAAAAGATTGTTNNTTTTAGTAGAGTCTATATGTTATCTTGTCATAAGTCTGATTGATGCTAAATGACTTGACCACCTGTGTGATGTCTTTCTCTATTGATGCGACCTTGAGCGGAGTTATTATCGCAAAAAAGGGGATGCATTTGTTTCTTGAGAGCTAAACGTTTAACTAACATGCTTTTTTCGTGTCTTTTGTGTTTATGCTGAAACCTTACGTTTCAAAGGAATTTCTGATACTTCTGGTTTGTCAAAAAGATATTCCAAACTAGAAATAAATCTTGTGGGGTAAAAGATTCAAGCTATTTTTTTAGGATTGTCGTATAGTTGATATTTTTTAAATAAACATCTGCCCGTGAGGCTTAAAAGTAACTAGGGCCGACTGCAGCTTAATATATTTTGTTTCCATTGGATGTGATCTTTAGTGGAATCATTTGTTGCACAAAACAAGGAGATGCTTATGTATCTTTACACTGAAATAACGGAATCGGAGTCAAGATACCTTTTTATTTGTTATGAAATCTTTCCTTTTGAGGCTTTGTTTAAAATATTATCTTACGAGCCCTTTCGTCCGGGTAGAAAATGTTACTAAGAATTCAAATTATCAGGATTATGATTAATAAGTTTGCACATTATTGTTCTAAGTTGAGACCTTGAGATTACTGGGAATATTTTGATTCCATGAGTAGGTCATCAAAAAAGATAATTGAGAAAAAAAAGTAAATTTTATAGGGTATAGACAATATGTACATTTTAACCTTAAAATTGTCTTACCCAAAACGTTCTTTCTCTTTCAAGAGTAAACTCTTCAAGGTGGTTAAATATGTTACCCAGTGATATAAATCTTTTGTTTCTTGGAAACAATATAAATGTAAAAGATTAAGTCAATGAAAAAAGATTTGGAGCCATATTACTAGTAATGTTTGGCTAATTCCTTAAATCAAAACATGCTCTTAAAGTAAGCAGATAGAAGGGTAATATTTATTCGTTGGTAATATGGACTACAACAAACTATAATGCTGCTGCCTTGCAGCTTATTTTTGTGACATCTTTAATATTTATATTGGGAAATTCTCTTAAAGAAATTTCTTATTTTCAGGCATTGATTTTAGATTTACTGATCTACATCTATTAGTACGTCATAATTGAACTTTATATATTTGATCCTTCTGATTTGTTCTCGGTCTTGGCCCTATCCTGGCCATGATTTAATTTCCCTTAATGGTGAAGTTTGTGCACAGTGGTTTTAAGTGTAGTGCTCTTTATGATAGGAAATATGGATGGATCGTCTAACAGAGGCAGCAGTGGCGTGGATACTGTTCTTCCAAATTACAAGCTTGGTAAAACTCTTGGTATTGGTTCCTTTGGAAAGGTGAAAATAGCTGAGCATGCATTGACTGGGCACAAAGTTGCTATCAAGATTCTTAACCGTCGCAAGATTAAGAACATGGAAATGGAAGAGAAAGGTATACATAATGTGCCCAACTGATAATCTTGTCTATCTCTATAATTTTAAATTTTTATTGCTCTTGCTTAAAAACCTTTAGTAGTTACAAGCCTGAATGATTAAGGCCAATAAATTGTTGGAAAGTTAGGGTTTTTTTTTCTTTTGCTTATATTATTAACTAATAATGCATTTTATTTAAAAAAAATGCATTGAGAAGTTCAGGTGGTATTAAATGTAAGGAAATATGCATTTAGAAGAAGGTTTTTGTATGAATTAAATGCTTCAATCTCTATTTCTACTTTATAATGATTTGTTAGTTGTTTATTACCAGGTGTTATAGCTATTTCCAGAACTTCCATGAATTTGCAGTTGGTTTTGGTTGATTAAATGAGGTATTATAGCTAATTTTCCTGTTACTTATTCTTTACAATGTTCGTGCAGTGAGAAGAGAGATCAAAATCTTGAGGTTGTTCATGCATCCTCATATAATACGGCTTTACGAGGTTATAGAGACGCAATCTGATATATATGTTGTTATGGAGTATGTAAAGTCAGGGGAGCTCTTTGATTACATTGTAGAGAAAGGTAGGTTGCAGGAAGATGAAGCCCGCAACTTTTTCAGCAGGTAAGTTTGGCTGTTTTGTCTCTAGGTGTCTGTCAGTTGTTAATTCCTTTAACAAATGAGTTAAAGTGGGTCAAACCTTCTTCCGGAGCAGATAATATCTGGAGTGGAGTATTGCCACAGGAATATGGTAGTTCATAGAGACCTTAAGCCTGAAAATCTGCTTTTGGATTCTAAATGGAATGTAAAGATTGCTGATTTTGGTCTCAGTAACATCATGCGAGATGGTCATTTTCTGAAGACAAGTTGTGGGAGCCCAAACTATGCAGCTCCAGAGGTATGTAGTTTGGGAATGACAATTTGACATGCATTATGAATTTCAAATGCTCATATAGAGGAAACAGGGGCCTGCTTGTTTTTCTTAAAGTTGATAATATTTTTGTAAAATTTTAAGGATGATCATGGCTAATGTTGCAGGTTATATCTGGGAAATTGTATGCTGGACCTGAAGTAGATGTATGGAGTTGTGGTGTGATATTGTATGCTCTTCTTTGTGGTACCCTCCCATTTGATGATGAGAACATTCCCAACCTTTTTAAGAAAATCAAGGTATTGCTAGATTTTTCTGCTTACTCGAGTATCCATTATATCACGTGGCCTACCTCATGTGATTTGGAAGAAAGGCTTGGCTGATCTAATTCGAGTTCCAAAGTTTTTTTGACTTTTTCATGTATTGCCCCTCCATTGTCCAACTTTCTATTGAGATTTTCTTTTGCTCTATATTCTTTTTTTGAAGTGGAATTTGAGTTGGAAGCCATTTTTTTTTTCTCTCTCTATCAGGGAGAATTTGGTTACATCGTGGGATATTTAGTAGTGCTTGTCTGTCCATTACCGCAACATCATTCCTCTGTTTTATTTTTCTACTTTTATGTTCACTGTTTTATTCTTCTGAAACAAATTTCCTCTAGCAACATTTGGATTATCAAAGTATTGGCTCTTGATTGTCTAATATCTTTTCCACTAAGCATCATCTGGAAACTTCTAATTTGCATTGTAGACCAGACAAGAGTATGTACTCCTTTTTTCTATTTTCTCTCTTTAAAAATAAGCTTCATTCTTATCAATTAAGAGGACCTAATTTTAGCTATAACTGTGAGCTTTAGTTTCTTCCCCACTCATTCAAAAGATCTCTTAGGATTCACTGAGGTGGCAGTCTAGATTCTTTTGGTGCTCTGAATCTAGACAATTATGGAATTCTATTCTCGGTCTTCTCAACTTCTTTTGTGTTGTCAGTGGTTCAGTGGGGGAGATATTTTGGCATTGGAGGACGACATTTCTGCTAACTAGGATAAGAAGAAACTTGTGTTCCTCATCCCAATGGTTATTTTGTGAGTGATTTTTGTGAGTGATTTGGAAGGAAAGGAGCTAGAGTTTTTGTTGGACACTACTTTTTCTAGTAATTAAGACAATTGGTTCTGGGCCTGAAGTCACTAGTTTGTGGGTGATCATTAGAGGTCACTAGTTCCTATCTGGGGAGGACTTTTGGAACCTTTATTTATCTTTTCTGTTCCTCTGGATAGTTTTGCTTTCTTTTGTACTGGGGTGGTACCTCCTTGGTGTCCTTTTATATATTCTCTTTTTATCTTTAAAAAAATTCTTACATTTAATCTGATGATAGTAAAATGTTGTTTTTTCTTATTTTCTATTGCTAATGCATTGAACTATTGAAATTATGTGTGGATATTGTTGCTTGCTTTGATTAAAGCTTTTGTTTCTTAAATCTACATAAATTTTCATTCTAGGGTGGGATATACACCCTTCCAAGCCATTTGTCACCTGGCGCTAGAGATTTAATCCCAAGGATGCTTGTGGTTGATCCAATGAAACGGGTAACTATTCCCGAGATTCGCCAGCACCCTTGGTTCCAAGCGCATCTTCCTCGTTATCTAGCCGTTCCTCCACCAGATACAATGCAGCAAGCGAAAAAGGTTAGTTTATTTGTAGTTACCGACTCTGTATTATTTATCACAATTATTTGGAAACTATTGTAAGATCTGTGAATAATATGGGGTATGACTATTTTTTGAAGCTTGGTTTGGGAGGTAAAACTTTGTGTTAGTAGGATTCTGTAGAAGGTTATCTAAAAATTTTTGCTTGCAAATGATGGAAAACTTTTCACAGGGAGATTGATAGAAATTCCATTTTTTATCATTTAGATTTCCTCGTTCATTGTTGATTAAACGGATTAATTTTTGAAATATAACTATGTTTCTTGCAGATTGATGAGGAGATTCTTCAGGAAGTGGTCAAGATGGGATTTGATCGAAACCAACTTGTTGAATCTTTGCGCAATAGAATACAAAATGAGGTATGAAATTCTGGAGCTCTTTTCTCCCTTAAATTGAGAATGTCTCTTATTGTTTTTTGCTTGTTTCAGGGTACTGTTGCATACTATTTGTTGTTGGACAATAAGTTCCGTGTTTCCAGTGGCTATCTTGGAGCTGAATTTCAAGAAACATTGGTGGGGCCTTATCCTTGTATTTTTTTTAGTTGAAGTCTCCAGGTTTCTACTCCAAAGCATGACTGTTCTGGTGGTTGTTGAATTTCATTTTATTACCTGATATGTGCCTGAATATGGAGATTTCAAAATCAAAACTACTTCAGCAACAGGATGAACCTGATAACATGAACGAAAAATTCCTTACGAAAAATTCCTTACTGGTTTCTAATTATATATTAAAGGAATATTCTCCCATTAAAATGTTCATGCTGTATGCTTGCTGTGAAAGTTTCTTTTGCCTCATAATTTTAGTTTGTTTAGCTGTTCTAAAGGGCATTTTTCTATTTCAGGAATGTGGTTTCAATCGTGTGCACCCAGGTGAAGCAGCTGCCTCACCTATTGGACAGCGTATTCCAGGATATATGGATTATCAAGGGATAGGCTATAGACCACAGTTCCCAGTTGAGAGAAAATGGGCTCTTGGACTTCAGGTTAAATTTCTGGGTTTCACACTTGTTTTGGTTTGTGCACGGTTATTTGCTTTACATTGAACTTAGTTTGTTCATGGATATCTCTATTATTGCTTAATTAAGTCCAAAAAGTTAAAACGTTTTATTCTAAATTGGTAACTTTCTACTGAAGGAAAATAATGTGTTCCAGTAACTAGGAAAATGCTAATTGTTTTTATTACTGTCCTAACTCTTGAGAAGTGTAGACAATTCTTTACTATGTTACATATTCACGTTTGTTTTAACTAGAAGATATAGGATACTCCCTAAAATGATTAAAATTGAGCTCATATGCTTATTGGATTGAAGCAATATTTTATTCCAGTTTTCACATGAAATTCCGTATAACCTAATACAAATTTACAGATTTTCCTTGTTAAATTAAGTGTAAATTTGCAAATGAGTTTCAAATTATTTCTGAATTTGTTCCAAACAAAGTCTAGAGTATTCTTGATACGTAAAGTTGGATCATATTCTTTTATATTTAACCAATTTCACTTCTACCATAGTTTTGGTTCCTACTTAGAAATTCATCTAACTTGAATAACAAAATGGAAATAGAAATACTATTTTCATTTAAATTTTATCTCATTCAACTGTGTTTCTATCCACTTCAAGAAATTAGCATTTTCGAAACAATGTAACTGTAATATGTTGTAATACGTGTTGTGATGGCAAAATAGATATTGTTCTTTGAAATTACTTGCACTTGTCAGTGGGTGCTGTTAAATTATTTGAACTGCTTCTATTTTGACAGTCTCGAGCCCATCCTCGTGAGATAATGACAGAAGTTCTCAAAGCTCTGCAAGAACTCAATGTTTGTTGGAAGAAGATTGGGCACTACAACATGAAGTGCAGGTGGGTTCCAGGAATGCCAGGTCATCATGAAGGCATGGTTAATAATCCAGTGCATGGCAATCATTACTTTGGAGATGACTCCAACATTATTGAGAATGATGGCATTGTTAAGTCCCCGAATGTTGTCAAGTTTGAGGTGCAGGTAATGTACTTGTCAAAGAGCACATTCTATTTGGATAAGGCATTGCATATATACACATACCTTGCAGATTATTTGGTTGAACACCAAAATCTTTTGCGGTTTATGTTATCATTTGGACAAAGAAGTAGGTAAAACAAAAACAACATATAGATTTAGGTTTCTTTTTCTGCAAGAATATGCTATGCACAAGAATATTCTAAGGCACTATGCTAAGCACATTTTTTCTGCTATTGCTGTTGACAGCTTTTCAAAACTGGAGAGAAGTATCTGCTTGATCTCCAGCGGGTTCAGGGGCCACAATTTTTGTTCCTTGATCTTTGTGCTGCATTCCTTGCACAGCTCCGAGTTCTTTAAGTTGAGAAAGCTAGGTCCTCAGGAAGATATTGTTCCTTTTATGATGCATGTGAATAAGAACTGTTGTATATAACTTGATTTTGGATTTGAGTATTATCTGCCAGTGTTAAATTTTCCCTCAGTTTTAGAGATAGGGTAATTATCATCTCAGGCCAGCTTTTATTGAGTCGGTCAAGTTAATGAAGCCCTGGTTTTGGAGCTTTCTGTTACTTTTAACTAGGGTTTGTCTAAATGTATGGAATTCAAAAAAAAATTTCATGAATTATCTGATAGAATTAACCATCTCTTATTTCCTTAATCTTTTTTGCTAACCATGCTAATAATATGGATGTGAACATTTAAGGACATAGGCATTGATTCTGTAGTTGAGTTCATCCATATGTTTGGTTTAGGTTGAGTTCATCCATTTCCCTCAGTATATAAATTTATTAACGGTAAGTGGTGGGAGACCTGAGCTCAGCACTTGGGTGGTTGAAAAAGATGGTTTATTTAGCTGCAGTCATATCGTGTACTCCAGTACTGATTACACAAGACAGGAAAACCAAATGTCTGAACAAATGTATATTCTTCATTTGGTTGCTTTATCTTGATGTATACATCTCTAGAGGATTAGCCCACTGCTTGAGACATTTGGTGAGGGGTAATTTTCTTGCATTATGAGAATAGCTTCTTCATAGAGGATGGGAAGAGCTGGCTTAGCAACAATGTGCTGTTCGGTATTTAAAAAACTTTGGTGGAATCCCCTAGCAGATGCAGAGTGCTCGAGAATGCACTATATTAATGACATTAATCCTGATCCTCACACACAAGACTATAAAACTCCAGGACTCCATGCAAGATGGCAGACCCAGATGTGGTTGAAGGTTTTAGTACATGCTACATTTCGCTTTAGAACTGGGAAAATCAACTCGTGGGATAGGATGGTTTAGAGGCTTCGACAAAGCCATTTCTTGATGGTTTTATCAGTTTTGAGATACGATCTTTTAGCGCCAGTGTCACACCAAATACAAGTCCAAATGAGGCATATAAGGTATCAATGCAAGATTGTTATAATATAAACTAAAATCGGATGGAACTTTTGCGCATAAACACTCATGTGGTGAATTATGAGTTTAGGGTGTAAAAGCCAAGGCGCACATCTATTGTTTAATTCCCAAATTAAGTAATCATCTCAAGAAAGTAATTGCTTGCCTTTTTTAGTCCGGTGTGGGTGGAACTTGAATTCTTTAATAGCATAAATTTCACAGTAAATTTTTTTGACTTATATAATTTTTTTTTAATAAAAATTTATATATTTACCAATTAAATATTACATAAACGCTAATTATAAAAAAAATATAATTATAATTTTTAAAAGAGAACATATGAAAATACAATTCAATTCAAACACATAATTTTTTATAAAACAAAAAATATATCAATCAACCAAACGAAAAAACATTCGTACCATCCAAAATAATTAAAAAGTCAAAACGGGCCACTAAGGAACCCTCTGCAGCCAAGAGGGGAAGGAAATCACTAACCACCACCAACAAAAGAATAAAAAAGTAAGATGAGATCATGACGAAAGAGTACTTGAATTGCTTATATGAAAGTTTATAATTTTATGAAATTAAAATATATCATAAAATTTTATCAATTTATCATACACATTTAAATGATATTTACATATAATGCATATATTTTAAACTTAATCCAGCAAATGGAGTTACTACAATTTTCTTTTTTTTTTTTTTAAATTTTTATACTATCGAATCAAATATTGTAATAAAATTTTATTAGATAAATAATTATTACAATTCAAAGTTGTGTATTGTTTAGCCAATTGAAAGTGTACTGTAAATACAAATTGTTGAATAAATTTTCCAAGTGTTTTAATTTTGTTATAAACATGCCAAAGAAGAAGATAACTTACTTAGTTGATCTCTCCCAACATTGCCTCCAAAGATATTCAGAAATTAATAATGCATGAGCTGAAAATCAACTAAATATAATATTGATTAATCATAAATTAGTTAACTTGTTATTAATTAAAATCGTTCTATAATAAACTAACAGTGATAACTTATAATACTTAAATTAATATAATTGACAATTTAATTTAATAATATATCAGTGACACAATTTATGTTAATGTAAGATATTTCTGAATGAAAGTAATATTCTAAAGTGATTAGGTTCTCTTACTTAAAAGTAAATACAATTGTTTAGAATTTAAATGTGTCTTTTACTTATCAGAAAAAAATTAATTTGCTCCTAATTTAAACTAGTTAACAAAACAGATTGGAGGTAGATCAAGTGAGCCCCATAATTCACCATCGCTGTTCAATGAAGAAGAAGAAGAAGAGTGTGTATCCATTGATGAACTTTCTGTAATCTTCTTCTCCAATTTCACTTCATCATCTTCTTTTGCTAATTTCTTCTCTTCCTCCTCCATCTTGTTCTTCTCATTACATGCATTCTGAAGCTTCGTTATTAACTGTTCGGACCTTCTTCTTCCATTCAAATTTCCTGCTCCAAGCTTCAGTCTTAAGCACTCTGATATCCCATTGAAAGCATACAGTGAGGCTGAGAACTTTCTTTCGTAGTTCATCCTCTCCATTTCATCTCTAAGCTGCATTAATCCTGCTTCTGCATCCAAGCAGTTCCCACCAGGTTTTTCAATCTCCTCTGCAATCTCAAAAGCTGAGTAGCTGTAACAACCGCTTCCTATTTCATCTATGAATCCAAAATCGATCCCTTCTTCTTCTTCTTCTTCTTCTTCTTCTTCTTCTTCTTCAATCTCAAGACCGTCACTTTGAGTAGAACCCACTTCTGGTTCTTTCTCAGTCAGTAAACTTGACTCAAAGCTTGCACTGTTGTAATCAAAACTGTTTGCAGGAGTAAGATTACTGTTAGTGTTACTTATGTAATCATCATTGCAGGGGACATAATCATCCGGGAGATCAAGGAAATCTTCAGTGAAGGTCTCTGAGAAATGATGATGATGATTATGGTTTAGTTCTTCATGTACTGGGCTTTGCTGCAGTTGGTTCTGGTTAATGGGTGGAGATGAATTAGAAGCAGAATCAAATTGAGGAGATGGGTTGTTTCTTGCTTTGAGTCTTTGAAGAAGAAGGTTAGTGATCTTTGAAGGAAGAGCAGGAGATGAAGATGAAGCACAAGGCCAAAAATTAGTCCTTGTATTAGCACCTCTAAGCAAACAAGCAGCTTCATCATAAGCCCTGGCTGCTTCTTCAGCAGTGTCAAAAGTCCCCAACCAAACCCTAATTTTCTGTATAGTATCCTTAATCTCTGCTACCCATCTGCCTGAAGGCCGTTGCCGGACTCCGACAAACCGTTTTCGAGCTCTCCGGGTTCCTCCAAGAGCTGCTACTTCTGCAGCCTCCTTCACCATCTCATCCCAATTGCTACCCATGTTGCTTTCACCTTCAATATTGTTAGCTTTTCTCTTCCTAGCCATTTTCTTAATTGTTATCAATCAAGTTTCTTGGAGAAAAGATTAATGGGTGATTTAATTTGTGCAAGTAGTTATGAATTTATATGAAGAGAGTGAAGAAGATGCTGTCAAAAATTGAGTGTTGAAATGGTCTTAATGCTTGTTCATACATGTTTGTTTGCTCATGGACAAAAAATGAGAGATTAATTTAATTAATCAGATATATATATATATATATGTATATAAATATTGTAGTTTTGACCTAGCCAAAGGCATCTTTAGTTCCAATTATATGGAATTATGTATTACTATAAGGTTAACTATTCGTTCTTAATTAAACGTTCGGCTTGGGTGAATAAACCCAATGTAAAAGATGTAATTTACTTGTTTTTTTTACATAAGAAGAAAAAGTAGAAATCCAAACACGGCCTTAGATTGATTGATAAGCTCCTGAATAGAGTGCGAAAGGAAGCTTACAATACATCATTTTCAGAGCAATAATAGGGTGAGAAAGGTTACTTTGGATTAGTAGCCATACAAATGTGATTTTGCTAATTAATTATTCCCTTAAACATTGATTAATCCAAAATATTTTATTACATAATTAATTAGTTTACTTTTGTCATTGCTAATTAAAGTCAATAATATCGATTTCTTCTATGCTTTTCTTGCAACCCAAATCACTAATGCTGACAGCATCATCATGCATTTCACTAATTATCATTATTATCGTACGTAGATATTAAATATACTTTTTGATGTATTATTATATTTCTTAAATCTTTGTTTAAGTATTAATTATTATCATCAAACTATAATTAATTATTCCAAGGCCATTTGGACTAAGTAGAGATTTCCTTGGGTACCCACTTGCCAAAATATGAATAATTATTAAAATGATTTGACAAATTATTAAAATTAACTCTTAAGGAATTCCAATATTTTAATAACAATTATATTATAATTTTTTTGATATAATTAGTCAAATTATTCTACATAAATAATTTTAAACTAATTAAAAATTAAGAGTAGCAAAAATATTACATTAGACACTAGAATAATATACTACGGCATCAAACCAAATATTCCACTTCGGACAAATGTTCACTTTTTGTTCTTTATATATCACACCTCACAAAATATTATTATTATTTTTTTCAAAGTTGTAATAATTTAATAAGATGAAAACTAATTAAAAAAAAAACCCTGTTAATTACATTTTTTTTATGATAATTATTTGTTTATATTCAAACTAAAATTAAATTAATTATAAAAAAAATTATATTTAATAAGTAAATTTTAATTTTATCGTATTTCTAAATAAATTTATGTACGCAAATAACAATGAATATATTATAGAACTGAAATTAAAAAAAAAATTTAAATTTAAATTAAAAACTTTCTTAAGTATGTCACATATTACATTTAAAAGTTATATACGATATTATTATTATTATTATTATTATTATTCTAATGTTGCATTCCAAAAGAAAATGTCAATGGCCATTGTTGTGGCTCCATGTGGAGGAGCCACAATAAACTAGATGTCTTTTTCTACTAATGAATTATACGTTATATATTATATTACAGGCATGAAATAATAATGTAGATAATATATATATATATATGTGTGTTATAAGGCATGGAGTTATATACATATACATATATATATATACAGTGAGAAAGAAATCCTGCTAATATGATACAAAATCAAGATCAAGAATATGCCATTCGTCCCACGTACATGATATTATGATGCATTACGCCTCTTGAAGAATACAGGGTGCTCACAACTCAAGACTCGCCTTAAGCAAAAATATTAACTTATAATTAATCTAGCACTTTTAAGCAATTTATTTTTAATTAAAAATTATAATTTATTTAAAATAATTGTAATGACATGTAAACTTGAAAGAAAAATAAATTATGAATTGAACGCGAAAATAAAACAATAAATTAACGTTTACATTCATTACACAATAATTCGGAATACTCAACAGGGTTACGAGAATAACTATTCTAAAAAAATAACTAATAATAGAAAAAATAAATAAAAAGTAAACAAACTGAACGTTTTATTTGCAACTCTCTTGTGGATCGGGGTCTGGATCTTGATCCTCTTGATATGAACTAGTTAAAGAAAGAGTGAACTACATTAACTCAGTAAAAATATTACGCTACTCACCGAAACAGAAAGAAATATTGGTAAAAATTATAAAAACAACTAATTGAGCTCTTAATTTAAGTAAAATTCATTTATCATAAATAAAATTATTTATCGCATACTTACCGTAGTAAGATTTTTAAAACCAACATATAGAGTTAATAACATAAACAATATCATAATTTTATATTCAATCAGTTGGAACAACACCTTTCTCATTTATCAGCTTACTGGTATCCATGAAGGTCCATAGGAATGTCCCTACTACGCGTGAACTATTTTTCAACATTTTTAACTAATGGACCGTCCTCATACCCCGTTCGATATGAGCATCAATAATACCATCCCTCAATACCCCGTTCGGTATAAGAGTGAAACGAGCCGTCTCCATACCCCGTCCGGTATGAGCACCAAATTACCGATTCTCGATACCTCGTCCGGTATGAGACAACGTTCATAGTAGGGTTTCCTATATATCCGATCCGTCCACCATCTCCCAGGATATTTAGTAAGACTACCATTCATCCATTCACTTAATCAAATAATTTTTCATTTACTTTAAATTTTTAGTTTTCCAATTAACTATAAATCACATAGAACAAGCAATATATGTATTAAAGAAACACAATTGAATTATTATACCAATTCCAGTATATTATTATGCATTCAAAACTGTAAAATCAATCAATCAGTGAAACATGACAAACAGTAATAAATAACTGGTTCAGACTCTATTAGTAATATTTAATTACCGATATTTCTAAATCACGCAAAATATTGTATTATTTATAATTACACTTCAATTCCATAACAACGAATAAGGTGAGAGATTTTTACTCAAATTGATGTCCAAAATGTTAAACTTTCAGTTGCGTCTACTAGCAGTTCTCGAGTTCTTTGAATTTTTCTTCGGAGATTAAAACACACTTCAAATATCTAGAAATATCCCAAAAAATTCAAAATCAGTATTAGAAACTCCTTTTGGCCAATTCTAGAATTCTGGCACGGCGGCTCCGCCGTGTTCTGGCGACGGTACCGCAGGCCCGCAGCAGCAGTTTTTCTCAGGTTGGTCGTTTTCGGCCAGTTTCAGCTAATTTCGGTTGCTTTTGTACCTATCCCTGTGAGAAAATACGTTAAGGGGCCTCGATTTGTTGAAAAAAGTTGAAAAACCGGAGCTTACTTGCGGCAGAGTTTTATGGTGCAGTAGCTCTGCCGACTCACCTTCGCGGTTGAGTGTTTTGTTTTGGTCAACCTGTAGAAAAAAGAATGGTGATTTCAATGATAGAAAAATTACACGAAACAGAAATCGAGAATAACCTCATCGGAGGCGATTTTTACTTTTTCCCGTGGCAGTGCCGCCGGACTTTACCCGTAGTTTCTAGATCATCCACCAGTCCTTTTGCTATAATTTGGTTATGGGGGTGTTCAAAATTAAATTTCGAGCGAATGAGAAGATTTTTACCTCTTTTGGCAGTCGGAAGTGGTTATGGCGCGGCAGCGGGCGGTAGTCGCCTCCTTTCCCGGCGACTGGCTCTTCTTCTCTGGCCGGGGGAGGAGGGGTCTGGCGGATAGGATTAGGGTTTGATATGAAGAGAGGTATTTATATTTGTCTCCTTTTAATCTGGGTCGTTCATCGCATTTAATCGACCGTCCGATCGCGTCTGAGTAGAGAATGGATCCGGATCGTTCATACGCGCGGGAACAAATCTGAACTGTCTGATCGCAGACACACGGATCGCCAACGTGGCCTCCCGCGTGGCACGACGTCAACGTGCCTTACCACGCGGCGCGCTTTGGTTCGTCGGGGCTGCTAATTGGGCGTCCTACGTAGTACATTTTGTTAAATTACGTTTTGACCCACAATTTCTAATTTTTCTTTCAAAAATATCACCCAGAACCTAAATTTTCACCAATTTCTCCCAAAATTATTTTCAATTTCATCATCCACCTATTTTTTTTTTGTAATTTTACATTAAATAATAATTTATAAAATTAAAAATTAAATTTTGTACATAAATTTTGAATTTTACAAATTAATTTCGGGTATTACAACAGTAAAGTTATATTTCCGCAAATTTTAAACATATAATTAAAACAATGCATTGACCCAAAATTTTGAATTTATTTCAAAATTAACCTTAAACGTTTACATTAAAAAAAATTAATAGGTAAGATATAACATAAACTAGACAGAAAGATATCATTTCCAATGTAGTTATTGTAAGAAAGTTCCTTTGAGTGTTCTTAGATTAATTCTGGATTTTATTTTTTAATTTTCTTATTTATTCTTATATTGATTGTTAATTTTAATTTTTATTTAAATCAATTATGAGTATTCGTTAGTCCATAACTGGATTATACAGTAAATAAAGATTGAAACATTATATAGATCGAGGATTAAGCAAATTTAAATTGAATTTGATCGTTTTCTTTCTTTAGGTCATTTATTATGTTACCTAAAACTTCACAATCACGTTGTCAACTCTCTTTGTTAATCATCAGTTTCTCCACCCTTTCTTATCGTAATTTCTCTTTTTTTTTTTCTCGAAGTATTCTCATATGCTCTATGAATACTCGAAATTTCTCTAAATAGTAAAAATAAAATTTCTCTAAATTGTTGCTCTTCCACTTTCTTTTGCTTCGCATGAACAAAACCCCTTATATTCCTACTTTGTTTCTTCTTGAGCTAAACATCCTTAATGTTGGTTTATCCAATGTTTGTCTTCTTTAATTTTCATGAATTTTGCCTACTAGCCTCCTTGTATAATTTTATTAGGCTTTTTAGCTTTTGTCTACTAACTTACTTGAATAATTTTATTAAACTTCCTTTTTAGAAACTATGGGAAATAAAAAGGTCAAAAATGAAAAGAAGAGATGACAAAAACTAAAATAATGAAATTGGACTCATGGTTTAAGAGAAGAATTCAAGAAACAAAGAATGAGAGAACTGACTCATTAAGAGTAGAGAAAAAAAAGAATAAGAAGAAAAGAGATAATCCAGAGAATGAGACCGAGTTTGGGAAACCATATTAAAAAAAAAATTAATGTTGTTCGTTAGACTTGGATAAAAAAAAAAACAAGTAGAAAGAAGTTGAATTATTTAGTATATTCAATATATACCTCTTACAAAAAAAATATGATTGGATTCTCTTGGATTATAGGACACTTCGGTGCACGTTTTCCATAAGGTGTAAGACAAGTTATTGGTCGCCTATCCTCTTGGTTTAACAAGCTCAGTTTTCACCTTTTGAGACCTTCTAATTTCAGTCCAAAGCCTTCTTCTTCGTGAATCCATCCCTTAACATAAACTTCACAATCTCTCTTAAGTTTATTGGCCCAAGATATAGTGATATTCTATCCATATACTCCAAGTACACCTTGGAGTGGATCCATCATATACCTTTCTCCATATGGACTTAATTTAATTTAACGTGAGTTTCCTTCTTTATACGAGCCTTGCCTTGTCTTCCACGTTCTATGAGACCTAGACTGTGGCTTCCAAGGCTTAAAAGGATCTGAGGTTGTGATCTCTTTGTCTTAGTCTGTTTCTTGAATAGTTTAAATTTTCCGTACTCGTATTATATACGTTTTTATACCAAAAAAAAAATATTCATGTAAAATAAATTATCTTAATTAAGATAGTTACAATATATTAAACATCAAACGTATTTTTTTTAATTCATTAAAAATAAAAACACTTCAAAATATCATAAATCATTCGGGGTCACAAAACACTCATAATTAAATTAAACAGTGGAATATCATAAGTAGACCCATTAAAGATTGATTGAATACGCAATAACGATTGATTAATTTATTTGTATTTAGAAAAAAATATTCTTTCAAATTTATTATTATTATTATTATTATTTATCAGTAGCTATCATTTTGATAATATACAGCATTCATTTTGGTAGGCAACGACTGAAATTTATGGTGAAACTTCATTGGCAAGTTTAGACTTTAGACAATCTTCAAATTATATAATTAATGTTATGCAAACATGTATGCATACAAGTCAAGTGATAAACAAAAGTAAATTAACCGACCAAACAGCTTTCAGTAATATAAAAAAAAACAGTCAATTACTATTTCCAATTGGTTTTTGTATGGACTAAATCTTATTCAGCACTTGAATATGGAAGTGGAGGAGATCACTCGTAAGTAGAGAGAGGCATATTCCGTTCCAGTCAATATTTCATATATTCAAATTTCTATAATCAGTACTTCTCTTTTTTTTTTTTTTTTGTTTTTGTTTTTTCTCCGACGTTCCTTAGAATTTGTTACAATCATATATATATATATATATATATATATTATTATTATTATATTGTAAGGCTTTCTGCTCGGAGGAAACATGCAGCTATTCAAATATATATTTAACATATATAGTAAATCATACGGTATGATTTGACTTGGTATGGTTTGACTTTTGGGAAGATGCTACGGATCTAGCAAGAATTTTGGAACGAAGAATAAAAAAATATATACATATATATATATATGTATGAGAAATTACATATTCCATGCACAAGCAACGCCTAGAGTAATTTTGGATGTGGCCAGTGGCTATTCATGCAGTTGATATATATATATATATTTATAAAATAAAATGGATATATATAACTCTCTAGACAATAGTTTTATTAATACATTTTCCACCTGTAGTACTTATCTGTTAATATATATATATATATATTTTTTGTCATTTTATAATATAAAATTAAGCATTAACAAAAAAGACTCGTTATTTTTCTTTCATTTTTTTGCTAACTATGTCAACTTTCTATTGTATTTTCTACTACACAGTATATAATTTTCTTTTTAAAGTAGATTGTACGAGTCAAAGCTTGTGTTAATTTCTTTTTTGGTTAACTTGGAAAAATTTTAAGTAAGTTTCAGTACGACTTGGACCAAGTCATATACCATATATTTTTCAAATCAGAGCAAAGACTGAAACTGAAACTAAAAAAACTATGTAATCTTAAATCCACGTCAAGAAGAACTGCCTTGAGAAATTTCCTCCTAACTTTCATACACTTTTTATAGTAATATTTTTCTTTTTTTGTTTGACAAAAATCACCATGTACTTATAATAACTAATTAACTATATATAAGCTACTTATAGTCTTATTATTTCATTGAGTTTCTCACTTTGTCAAGCTTAATTTAAATCAGAAACTAAACCAAATGTCTGGTGTGCGATGGTGGTTTTTGTTGCTTTTCTTGTTGTCGCTGCAGCCAAAAGCTGATCAGGCAAAACAAAGAGACGAGTTAGACGGGTGCTCGTGGTGTAGCAAGAACAACACCATTGAGAATGTCGGTGGGGTTATTCGTTATGCTGGCACCCGAGTCGGAAAGGAGCAGAAGATCGCCATGAAAATTGCAATAAAAGCTTTTTATCGCTCGAATCTTTCTGATTACCTCCGTCTCAAGTTTGCTGATCCGCTTGGCACTCCAGCTAGTGCAGCTTCAGCTGGTAATTAAAATCTGACTCAGAGAATATTTTTTGCTCTAATAGTAAGTTAATAGTTGATACTAATTAGTTTATACCCTTTTTATCATTAAATGAATAAAAATAAATGTCTAGTTTAGATGAAGTATACTTGTTCACATTTGTTTATAGTAAATATTAGATA
>NW_019014678.1:1467108-1486460 GCF_000150535.2 Carica papaya | reverse complement strand
GGTGACAACTTGATGAAATTTGTGATACCATTGACATGAAGCCTACTTAAGTCTATAGATAGATTTTTTAGTTTGCAAACCATTTGCTTTACATCTCCGGATAAAAAGTTTTCTGATTGAATTAGATAAGTTATCTCATCAATGTCACCAATGAGAAATGTTGTCTTAATACTCGTCTTATGTAAATCAAGATTAAACATGTCATTAAAGTCATTATAGTCCTAAAAGAGTCTTTTGATAGAACTAGAGAGAAAGTCTCTTTATAATTAATGCATTCTTTATGTGTAAAGACAGTAACGATAAAACGAGCCTTATACCTCTCCATATTACCTTTTGAATCCCTCTTGGTTTTAAATATCTATTTGCAATTAATGGGTTTTGCATCTTCAGGTAATGGAACAAGATCCAAAACGTCATTGTCCTTCATGGACTTTATCTTTTCATTCATGGAATCAATTCACTTTTGAGAGTTAGAACTTTCTATGGCTTGAGGAAGTTGATAGAATCATCTTATACCATACCAATATCAAACTTATGTTCTTAGAGAAATACAATATAATCATATGGAATTGCACTTCTCATCTCTCTAGTGGATCTCCTTAATGGTATAGGTTCTTAAGGGTATGAAGTTTGTACTTTAAGAATAATTTTTTGAATAGAAACGAGAGATACTATGACATTGTCTTGATTTGAATTTGTTTCTTGAATAATGCTAGGTATAATAACCTAATTATGATCATTGTCAAAAACAACTGAAAGAATAGGAATATCGACCAATTCCTCTTCAAAGACAAGGTCTCAAACTCTTTCTCTCCCTGCAAACTCAACATCCTCAAAGAATTGAATATTTTTCGTCTAAAAAACTATCTTAATAGTGGGATCATAAAACTTGTAACCCTTGAATCGTTCAGAATAACAAATAAAATAACAAATAAAAATTTTGGAGTTTAGTTTATTTTTTGTGGCTTATAAGGTCTAACCTCAGCTTGATATCTCCAAATGTGCAAATGTCTTAAATTAGGTTTTTTTCCTATCTAAAGCTCATAAGGAGTCTTTGTAGTTACTTTAGTTAGAACTCTGTTGAGTAAATATGTTGCGGTCTTTAATATTTCTCCATATAGTGATTTAAGTAAGGTAAAATGACTAGTCATACTACTCACCATATTCTTAAGTGTTATGTTTTGCCTTTTAGCAATACCATTCATTCTATGAGAAATTGGCATGGTGTATTGTGGGATGATACCGCATTAGTCTACCATAGTATTCCTCATCACGGTCAAATCTAATAGCCTTAATCTTTTTATTGAGTTGGTTCTCAATTTCTACTTTAAAACTCTCGAACACATTTAAGGATTGAGACTTCTTATGAATGAGATATAAGTTGTCATATCTTGAATAATCCTCTATGAATATTATGAAATATTGTTGACCATTCCAAGAAGCCGTAAGGAACGATCCATAAATATCTATATGAATGAGTTCTAATACGTCGATAGCCTTGTTGACACTGAATCTCTTAATGTTTGTCTATTTTCCTTCAATACAATGGACATATATGTCAGAATTTTTAAAATTAAGGGGATCTAGAATTCCATCTGACACAAGTCTCTCAATTCTCCTTCAGGAGATGTGACCTAATTTCTCGTACCATAATGAAGTGAAATTCTCCTTTGTTAATTTTTTCTTTACACCTCTTATACCAACATGTAAGGATTCATTATAAGAAGTAATTGTATTAATAAAATAAAAATTATCATGCGCTGATAAAAAACCAGAACTAACCGTATGTGAATTAAAAAAAGACATAATTTTCCATTTTCAAATGAACATGAATAGTTAAATTTATCCAATATAGAAACAGAAATCAGATTCCATCTAAATGACAGTACAATAAAAGTCTCTTCTAAATCCCAATAAAAGTCAGTCCTTAATAACAATCTAAATGTGTTAATTGCTTCTACCTCCACTGGTTTGTCATCGCCCATATAAATGAATCTAGTACTATCACTTGGCTTGCAGTAATTAAGGTAACATTGCATAGACGCATTGACGTGAGTTGTAGCACCAGAATCTATCCACTAGGTGTGTGTAAGTACAGAAGTTAAATTAATTTCATAGCAAACAAAATTAAGAAACATACATTTTTTTGCGCGCCACACATGATAGTTAGTGCATTGCTTCTTCTGGTGTCTCAGAACTTTACAGAAGAAACAAACATTTTCGATCTAAACCTTCTGTTGCTTTTTCTGTTGTACTAGAACCATAACATATTTTTTTGTTTTATTTTTCTTGTTATTTTTATCAATTGAGATCATTGTCAAATGAGTATTCTCTGTCCTCTCAGACTTGAGCATTTTCTCATCATGACCATAGTGTAAAATGAGCTCATTTAGATTCAAGAATTCTTTTTGACAATTGTATGTCACTTTGAAATGATTGAATTATGGTTGAAGAGAAATAAAAAAAAAGTACACAAGTACTTCTCGTAACAATTCCACGTTAAGTGTCTTGAGCTTCGCATGTACATGTGACATCTCCATTATGTGCTCTCTGATGTTTTCATTTTCTTTATACCTCATGAAAACAAGAGTTGGCATAAGTGTATATGCCTCGACCTTATCACTTCTAACGAATTATTGTTCTAGAGAATAAAAGAATTTTCTAACTATTGTGATCTCATCAAATGTAGTACCTCGAAAAACCTCTAGAATGACATGTTCCATAACCAACATACTCACATAGTTTGACTAATCCCATTTTTCAAACTCCTCCTTTTTCTCAAGAGTACTATCAAGAGTAATTTGATTGGGTTGATCAACTCGTAAAACTCAATCCAGATCTATAACTCCAAGCATAAGTCGAACACTATTCTTCCATTACTTGAAGTTTGTGTTATTTAGCATTGGGATGAAATTCACATTTCCGGTGATACTTCTAGCAGTATAGGAAGTGAACAGAGAACATATAAAAACAAATTAATTAATTAATTGATACTCATATAAAAAAATTAAACCATAAACTTTAATAACAAATTTTAAATAAAAGTATATCTCATCTCAAGATACCGAATACTCCATTAATACTTTATCTTTAGACAGAATATTAATTTGTAAGCGGTACCCTATAACAGTAATTAAATACAAATAGTAAAAACACATCAAATAATAAATCTTCATTTGGACTGATTTAAAGTTCATACGTTACACTGAATAACTATCACGTATTTATTACCACAAATAAGAATACAATCATTCACATAAATTACACCCATGCAACCATTTACATTATGAAATAAATAAATTATCTACAAGATAGGTCACTTTGGTGATATGTTGTGTAAATTGATTTATTTCAGCATGTATATACAGATATCATATTTACATTCAAAACTGATTACAAATTTAAACTAAATTAAGAAAAAAAATCAATCATAGAAATGACCAAAAAATACTCTAAAAAAATTGATTCTTTTTTTAGTCAAAGGATTGATCGTCGATCGGTCAACTATTGACCGTCTACCAGTCAGCTTAACTGTTGACCGTCGACTAGTCAACTGTTGACCGATTAACTTCTAGCTAAGTTAAGCGGGTCGGGTACTGGGTAGGTCGGCCTAGCTTGAAACCCATATGGGTTGTGGCCACGCACAAGCTGGGCTCTTTTCTTTTCCCTTCCTTCTTTTCTTCATTTTTTTTTGAATCTACATGAAAGACTAAATCAGAATCACTAAAGGTTTTAAGCTATAAAGAATTCTTGGCTGGATAAAATAGACCTAACTGGGTGTTCTCTTCAAATATTATAATACTTTATGAGTAACCTTTAAACTACTTTGAGTTGGAGCATAAAGGAATTGAGACAACTGCTGAATAGAGAAGGTGATGTCAAGTTTAGTGTTGGTAAGATAAAGCAGTTTACTAATTAATTTTTTATAGGAAATAATATCCACATTAAGAGAGTCATCTGATTTAACTAGTTTTATGCATGAAGCCGTGGGTGTAGAGGCAAGTTTATACCCTAAAAGACTTGTGTCTTGTAGAAGATCCAGAGTATACTTCCTCTAATAGAGATTAATTTCTTCAGATGATCTGGCAACCTCAAGGCCTATAAAAAAATTAAGCTCACCAAGGTCCTTAATACAAAAATAGTCGTGCATAAATTTTTTTACATGTTCAATATGATATATATTGTTGCTTAATAAAATAACATCATCAACATGCACTACAAAAATAACAAAGGTATAATCTATATGCTTAATAAATAGAGAAGAATTTGAATGAACTTGAACAAACTTGTGGCCCTTAAAGCTTCTGTTAACTTAAAATTCCATTGCCTGCTAGCTTGCTTCAAACCAAATAAACTTTTCTTCAACTTACACACCTGATTCTAGTAATTAGACTAGAATTCAGGTGGTAGTATCATATATACTTCCTCATGCAAGAATGCATTATTAATATCAAGTTGATGAAGAAACCAACCTTGAATTGCAATAACAAAAAGTAGAGTTGATATTGTGGTCAACTTAGCACCTGGAGAAAAAGTATTAAGATAATCCACACCTGATTGTTGAGTGTAACCTTTAGCCACTAACCTGACTTTATATCTTTCTATAGTACCATCAGTCATTCTCTTGATTTTATAGACTCATTTATAATAAATGGGTTTTTTATTTGCAGGTAATGGAATTAAATCTCATGTATGCTTTTTCTCTAATATATCTATCTCAACCTCCATTACCTTTCTCCAACATGGTGAAGTAATGGTCTAGTTATATGTTCTGTGTTCTATTTCTAGGGAGGCAGCAAGTATAAAGGATTGATGGGTTTTATCAATGTTATTGTATGACCCAAAACAAGAAATGTAGTGAGGGGTCGATACATTAGAATTGATTGGGGATTTAAAGCCATATAAATAATACTCATTTAGATGAGATGATTATTTTCTAAGTCTTGTAGATTTTTGAGGTACATGAACAAGTTCATTATTAGATATAGAGATATCAAGTAATGTATTATCAGAATCAATAGTAGTTGAAGAATGAGAGATATTACGAGAATTGGTTGGTAGTGGAGACTCTTCATGTACTGCAACATCTTAGAGTTCAACAGACCAATTCTCATCACTACAATATGTTACATATGAGGCAGCATAAGTGTGTTTAAAGATTTTTTTGATGTGGACATGAAAGGAAATTGGGTTTCAACAAAGTCAACATCACGAGAGACAAAGAGTTTTTGAGATTGTAAATCAAATATTTTGTACCCTTTTATGTGTGAAGGATATCCAAGGAATACACATTTGAGGGTCTTGCTCTCAAATTTTGATATACTAGGAGAAAGATTGGAAGTAAAACACAAACAGCCAAATATTTTCATATGAGTATAGGTAGGAACAGATTTCAACAGTAGCGGCAAATATATATATATATATGTATATACATGTGAGAAAATAGTAAAAAAAAAGAGAATAAGGAGAGAGAGAGAGAGAGAGGCGTAATTGTGAGAGGAGAGAAAGGGTGGAACGACATCGACATGAGGAGAGGAGTTGTGCGACGCAGTGATGTACGAAGAAGAAAGAGAAGAAGAGAAAGAAGAATAATGGTCGGGTTGAGAGAGAAAGAGAGATGAGAAAAAGAAAGAAGAAGAAAGAAGAAAGGAAAAAGAAAGAAGAAAGAAAAAAAAAGAAGATGAGTTTCAAGAAAGGAGGAAGAAGAAGAAAAAAAACAAAGAAGAGGAGTTGCGAGAAAGGAGGAAGAAGAAGAAACAAAAAAAAGGAAAAAGGAAAAAAAAGAAAAAAAAGAAAAGAAAAAAGAAAAAAAAGAAGGAAAAAAAAATGAAGGAAGAAAAAATGGAAGTGTGGCGACCAATATGATGTTGGTGTGCCGCATGGGACAACGCGTGCTGATTCGATCATAAATACGTGGCATTTTTGGTGACATGCGTGTGGTGGCGCGCGGTGACGTTGGCGACCAAGACCGCGTGTCTAAAGGTAAAATTTGTTCTTTATTTCGTGTAATATAATTTCTAAAGTTATTAATAATTTAATATATGTGTTTTCTATTATTAACGAAAAAAATTATCCAAATGATATTCAAATTTATGAAAGGACTGTAGATCGAATTAGAAGGGATTCCCAAAGTTTTCTCGATCACACCATAGGTAAGAATTATGTATATTTCGTACAAAAATATAACATTGTGCTTATAAATTATAAATGATGTGTGTGAATATAAATACGTATAAATTGTATATGTGTATGTTTTGTATAGATATGAATTGATGAGAACAGAACTGATAAGAACAAATACATGAATAGTTAAGTATGGTGTGTTGTGATTGTGTTTACGTGTTTAAGAGTGAATATGTGTATATATCGATAGAGATTGCGTGTATGAAAATATAAAAACATATTCAGTGTGAGATATATAGTGATGATACATGTCTAAATTAGAGTATATGTGTGTGTATTAATGTGTGTACATATATTATGCATGTGAAATGTATAACCAATGTGTATATGTGTTAAATTTGGGTATACTACACTTGCTGTGTGATTTGGTGCAGATGTACAATGCACTGTACTTATTGTGTGAGTACAGTTGTGCGAGGAATTTGAGTATCTTGTGCTTGCTGTATGATCTGGTACAAGATAATTCAGAAAGTGATTTGAAATGTATGACCCTTATGTGCGTGATGATATCGTGTATTTTGTATATGTGTCTATGTTTAACTATGCATAAAAATTAAGATCTTAAGTATGAAATAAGTGAGTTAGAAATGAGAGAGATTTAGAAAGAGTGTAGAGTGTAAGGATTCTGAATACCTACTCCTTTAATTTGAATCAAGAAGGAGATGGGTGAGTGTGTGGCTGAAATTCAGCAGGTATCGTGAACCTGCACATAAATAGTGTTTGAAATCTAGTCTAGATGTAGATAGGTATTTGTGAGCGGGTTAGCTAGCAAACATAACTTCTGTGACCAATATAAGATTGTGTATCCTATCTATGTGATGAGGGGATCCTTTTTGAATATCCTTGATGACGATATAAACAACATCACGCGATGAAATCTTAGATGTGATATTTCGAGTGTATTATAATATTTCGAGTGTAAGTATGATTTAAAATAATAACAAGAATTGGATCAGAAGACTGAGATTATAATATGCTTCGTGATATGATTTGTTTTGTTGTGTATTTTGATTTGGATGTTTTGTTTGAAATTTTCTTAATTATAAATATTATTATATTTTATATATTATGTGAATGTATGTATATAAGTCTCCATTATAGAATTTTCTTTCTTATTGAGCTCGTGAAGGTCACCCCAATTCACCTCCATCTAGGTAAGAGAAGATGAAAAACAAGTCCAAGATTAATAGAAGATGACGAAAAAAACTTTATTAGTTTTTATTTTAATATTTAAATTAATTTAGATGTCTCAATTATTATAAACACATAATTATTTTATCACAAGGGATATATATTGAAGTGTAGTTCCGCTGCATATTTAATATTTATATGTTCCAATAGTTAAAAATATTGTGCTAACGTTCATACCCACCGACATTAAGGTTTGGGCTGTTACATGGTGTAGCTAAATCAAGGCATTAAGGTTTTGGTATTGTTTAAGAAGTTTGTTGTATTGCTAAAAGAGGGAGGCATATTTTACGAGATATTGCACTAAGAGTTGAATCTCATATGAGATTCAATTGTTTCAGGGGCCTTTTTAGTATTTTGAGAGATAGCTTTATTGACATTGACCACATTTCTAGACTTTGGCTTGTATCCTGGTGGATAATCATGTTTCGTGTAACACTTATCCACTGTATGACCAGTAAATCCACAATAAGTACAAATTGATCGTTTTTTATTCCCAGCTACATAGGTTTTCTTACCAATCCTACTATTTGAAATAATAGTCCCTGGTATTGTTAACTAAAGACAAATTTATGTTTATAAAATATATTTAATTCAATTTGCATTAAACTATTTTCAGCTAAATTTCGTTTATGTTGCAAGACAAGTGCAAAGATTTCTTTCAGAGTTGGTAGAGGCTCAATAATCAAAATCTGAGACATCACCACACTAAAAGATTCATTTAGTCTTTTTAAAAACGTATTATTCTATCTTCTTCTACATATTGCCTACTAATGCTGGAGACATCACAAGCACATTTAATCTCACAGTTATACATTGGAACTGGCCTCAAATTCGAGAGCTCCTACCACAATATTTTTATATGAGTGAAGTACTCTTGACAAATTGTGCTTCCTGCTTTAATGACGATATCTCATCTTGGAGAGAGGAGACACATTATATTACTTCGCATGAAGCGATCATATAAATCCTTCTACAAATCCTTAGCATAATCTATCCAGATTACGCTTTGTGTTATAGAGGGCGATAACAACCTCGTTATTCAGGACACAACTAAGGTATTACATCGTACCCATGGACGATGCAAATGATTATTCTTTTCAAGTACTGGAACAGATCCATCTACAAAACATAACTTGTTTTTCATAGTTAAAGTCATATATATTGAACAAGACCAAATATGGAAGTTATTACCTGTCAGCAACACAGAAGTAAGTTGAAGAGAGGGATTCTCTTTTAAATGTAGATAATACGAGTTTGAGGTCGTCTCCTTCGTCCTTAACAAGTCTTAACTTGTTGAATCTTCCATGGAATCTTAGATTACAACGAAATCAGCAAAGACGAAAAATAAGGGCTTCCCGAATGCTCATTTTTTACTAGTTAATTGGAATGATCAGAGTGCTCTGATACCATATCAGTTTTGTGGAGAGTTTCAGAGTGTGTTTAGTGAAAAATACACATTAAACAATGAAAATTTGGAAGAAAGATTTATGTTTGGTAAACCAGAAAGTGAGAGAGATACAGAAACTCGAGCTTTGTATTTGGAAAAATGAGAACTGTATTAATGAAGAATTTACAACAATATTTATAGGAGGAACACAACTTTGACTATTTATAAGTTTAACCCTAAACTATGAGTATTTACATTTTGTCCTTGTATTTACGATAATTACAACTTTATCCCTTATAGCATGAAATTAGTCTCTTTACTTATATTATATTCTTATTAATTTTTAAAATTCTATTTAGATTTACTACTTGCTCACATAGTCGCATTGCTGTAAATAATTTTTTTATGAATTTATTGAAGGGAAAGTAAAGCTTTTTCTAATATTTCTCTTTTTTAAAAAGAAAAATTACACTTTTGCTGTCAAAATTATTGCTTTGATATCTTTACAGTAATGTAAAACAAAGACTTGTTAAATTAATATGTTATATACAATTTCATAGTACAGTAATTCAAATTATTGAACTGATTTATAATCAACAGGACATCAAAGAAAGATTTTTTTAATTTTCACTTCTCAGATCCTCGTTGATCAAGCATTCGACAATTCTCTTCTCGATCTATTGGTCCATTGAAGGATAAGCAACGCCTCCTTTCGTCTGAATTATTTAGGGTTGGTTTGGTGATAGATGGAAGTTGATTGAGAGATCAAAGCGGAGGGGAGAAAAAAGATCTTCAAATTGCCCATCTCCATCTCAACAAATCCTTTTCTTACTTCTAAATTGCAGTTCCAAGACGCTGCTCTCGATCAATATGGGGGCAAGGTAGCTCCCCTCTCTTTGATCTTCATTATATTCAATGGCGGCTCCTTTCCTTCATTGTCGATTCACCATTTTCAGGTGCTCTCTCTCTGCATTCGCGGTAATGCAATACGTACCTGCCCGATTTCTCTCTCTCTCTCTCTCTCTCTCTCTCTCTCTTTCTCGCTTTCTGTAAAATATACTGCCTAACCGTAAATCTGAGATAATTCCATGTTAACTTCTCCTTTGCTCTTTTTTTCATTGATTTTCTGCTTCGCTTTCGTTTAGATGTTAACTTCACTGCATATGCCTTTTTTTGGCTACGGAGTTTCTGCTTTGGACGTAGCCAGAACTTTATGCATTTATATCCGGACCATCTATATGTATAGTTAATGAATTTTGAGAATATCAGGGATGAATCATTATGTTGTTGACTTAATGTTCGTTCGAATGACTGAAAATCGGTAGATTGTAATTACCTAGCTGCTAGATGTCGTTAAAGTAACGATCAAGTTACCAAACTGTTTTACTTTGTCTGTTTACTTCAGTATTTAATTAAATTCGAGTTGAGAATAGATGCAAGATGCTTATGTTTCTTCCATGTGCAATTTGTAGTTCTTTGAATTAAAACAAAGATTATAGCAGAAGCCATTTTCAGATTTAGATCTATCATTGAATCATCTTGTTCAGAGTAAGTTCAGTTAGTTATACATAGTCCATATGCTTTTCAGTACATGGTGTTAGACCATAATCTTGATTGTTAAAGCAGGCGTTTAGTTGCAGAGCATTCTCTTAGGTGCCCCTCTGAAGTTAAAAATTACCTTTGTTTCCATTATAGTTAGATTCCAGGAAGCTTCTGATACGAAGGCAGAAAGCTTTTGCAACTTTCTCCCATCAACTGGGTCAGAATCCCTTTTGCTGATTGTTTTAATATAATGCAAAGAACTCTAAGTGGGATAAAAGAAAGTTTACATATGTATAGCCAGTGCTTAAGATTTTTACTCTGTAAATAATTTGTTGATGTAGGTTCAGAGGTTCAAATAAGTCCTGCATTTTATGGGCTTTGCTATGAAGAATTTTGTCTGGACCTTTGCAGTAGCGATGTAGCATGACTTAAGTTTAAATTATCAAATTGGATTAGATATAATTCTATTAAATGTAAAACTATTGTACTATTTAGGAGTCTACTATTACTTAGTTTAATCTTATTTGTGAAAGGTTATTTAGGAAATAGTATGAATATGTTATAATCTAACTTTTAGGACAAAATTCAGTTATTCAATAAAGATCTTGGGAGTCTTTCCTTCAATTTTCTAGTTGTGTGATGCAATAAAACCATTAAGAATGATATTTAGGATTTTTTAGATTTGATATCTAAGAAATTCATTTTTTATAGAAGATATATGATAAAATCTAGGTGTGATATATAGGTTTTTATCACCAATTTCTTGAGTAGTCAAATCAGCCATAATTTGTCTTTTATCTGTATCAAAGGTAAAGGTTTACACCCAGAATTTTAGAATCTCACACCCCAAACAGCCAAGCCCGTTGGACCAAAAAAAAAATAAAATAAAAAAGAAGTTCAAACCCTAAAACCAACAAATCAGCCACCAGCTGCAATCATCTACAACCAGTGTATGGTGATTGACATTGCTGCCACCATCAGTATCAGATACTCCCAATTGGTGAAACCTCAAGGTCTCACTGTGAAATTCTACCAGAAAACATGCTATGCACTTTCGTCCTACTTATACCTTTCTTGTTCCAGGACTTTTCTGCAACCATGTCTCATTTGATACCCAATCTGCAACCACCTATCTCAAGCAAGCCTACTGCTGGAAACCCAATGCCATTTGGTGACCAAGAACTTGCATGCGAGGCCAGCACACATGACGCATGAGTGAACTTTGTCAAATTACCTTAGTGTTAACTTTTTTAGATTGAGTTGACTATACCGGTTCATCTAGTCCAGTTTTAGACCCATCAAATTCTATGTCTACTGTATGGAAAATTTTTAAATATGTGGAATATTAAGGAATAGGACAAGTAATCACACAAAGATAATAAATTTGACAAGTTTTTCTTGGCTGTAGCTATGCACAACAAGGCAGTAAAAGTGAAGGAAGATTTGAAGCGTTCTCCAATATTTTAAATCCTAGCCTGCTGTGTTAATAAATGTAAGAAGTCTGTCATTCATGGAGATTGTTCCAAGATTCTTGTTTTAATCTCTATCATTGAACAACTCAATCTTTCTACCCAGCCACATCTGCAACCATATAGATTAGGTTGGACAGACAATAAAGGATTTTGGTAACTCAACAAGGTTTTTATCTATTCTTCATAGTACCTGTTCAATCTTGTGTGACATTGTCCCTATAATATTCAAACACATTCTTTTAGGTCGACCTTAGTTATATGATCAACATATTCCACAACGAGAGTGCCAATTCTTACCATTTTGTACTTGGAATAATAGTTTTAGTACTTATGATTACAGGAGTAAAATAAATACAGATATCCAAAAGTGCCTATAGTCAATGAGAACTATAAAGGTATGAGCTCATTGAAGCTGAGAAATAAGAACTGTCACATCTTTCTAGGAGTAAAAACTTTGAGGTTATTCCAGACCTTTTACTACCTTAAGAGAGTTATGCCAAAGTTCAGTGTAAGGAGGAACCTAAGCCAATAATTAGATCTGGTGTATTCAAGGATGAAATTGAAGTGCAAATTTGTTAATATTTTGATTTCATCCTCCCACCAAGATTTTGCAATCTTACAACAATTGTGTGTTTCTATTAGTTTTGGCATTAAAGAGAATGACCATGTACGAATTTTTCTAAGTTTCATGAAGAAGCTTGAAGATCAATGTTTTACATAATTCCACCACTTCACAACTCGTGGACAAATTCTCTCCAATTGCAGGAGAATGGTGCAGAATGAATTAAGTTTAAATTGTCTTAAATAGATTAAAACTACAATTTTATTAAATATAAGAATATTATGATGTTTGGTGCTAAATTTAAAGATACTTCATCGTGGGATCAAGTGGTGAGTAGATTTGAGTCCCTTTGGTAAGTTAGAAGAGAGGTTTACTTTATAGGGCTGGAAGACTTGCTCTCATAAAAAGCTTAATGGCTAATATCCCCCATATATTGTATTTGGTCATCCTCCTTGTAAGTGTAGCAAAACATTGGAGGCAATTCAATGTAGATTTCTGTGTGGAGACTTAGAAGATAAAAGGAGGTATCATCTTGTGCCATGGGATAGGTGAAATATTCACCTCAGGAGGCTTAGTTTGGGATTGAGGTCCCTTGTTGAGTTCAATATGGCTCTTCAAGGACAATGATTTGGGAGTTTCATTATGGAAAGAGAGAGTTTATGGAGGAAGGTGACTGCGGCTAAATTTGGGTTGGAGAAGCTTGTTTGGTGTGTCAGAAACACCAGGGGCCATATGGTTTACAGTTGTGGAAGAAATTTAATATTAGCAAGGGAGAATTCTTGAGAACTGATGCAGAGTTGGGTCAGGGGGAAGGGTGAGTTTATGGAGGGATGATTGGTGAAGGGGGGCTCTTTGTTTGTTGTTTCCATCAATTAATCATATAGCTCTAAATTCTTCTAAAGAAAACTGGTACAGCTCAGAACAAGGATATTCAGTGAAAGAATCGTACCTAGGAAATGGCACTTGGATGTTTAATTTAACCAGAAATTTGAATGATTGGGAGGTTGATGACTATCTAAAACTTCTTAATTCTCTTTTCCAGGTGGTAATTTTTGAGGGGATCAAGGATGAACCTACCTAGAGGCTAAATTTGATGGGGCAGCTTCTCAGTCAAATTATATTACCTTTGTTAACCAGAAGGGAAGGTGTCCCCTTGGAAGCTGGTGTGGAAGGTGAAGTTCCACCCCAAGGGTTGCTTTTTTTGTATGGAAAGTAGTTTGGTGATGCATTCTCACTATGGTAAGTTGATAAAGGGGGACAATACTTTGGTAATGGATGCTACTGGCAGAAAAAAAAAGTTGAGTTGTGCAATTACATTCTCCTTTGGTGCCCATTTGCTCACAATCTATGGTCTTTTGCTTATGGTTTCTTGGGGTTGAGCTGGGCAATAGCAGGCACAATGAGGAAGGAGCTATGGGAATGGAAAAACACAAAGTAATAAGTAGTCAGTTAAGCTTATCGTTTTGGTTACCATTTGAGTTATTTTGAGAAGAGAGAAATAAGGCTTGTGAAGGTATAGTTTATAATTTTGATAGATTTAGAGATTCGTGGTTCCAAGTCCTGATTTTTTTGATGAAGGGTCAACCACTTTATTTCAGCGACAGTTTTGGAGACTTTAATGATGGTTTATTAGACTTGTAAATTCTTTTGTATATGGGTTGCATCTTTTTGGTGCTTTTTCAATATATATATATATATATACTTTTTTCTTTTAAATTTTTTTTATTAGGAGTTTATTGTTATAGTTTCAGTAACTTTAAGATATTATCTTTTTAGTATTTAATTTTTCTATTTGTATTAATAATATTATCTCTTAATACTATTAGTATTAAGATTACTTAATTTAAACCTATTTAAGAAAGTTTACTCAGTAAACATTATAAATATTTTTGTAATCTCACTTTTGAGAGACTAAGTTCAGTTATCCAATACAATATTTTGAGAGATATTTATTTTTTTGGTTATGTGATTAGATCAAGACCTTAAGTGTGATGCTTAAGACTTTCTAGATGTAATGTCTAAGAAATACTAAATGTGATATCTAGGTTCTTGTTCTTAAATTCATGAGTAGGTAAATTAACCATATCTTTTCCTACAAAGAGGAAGGTTTATTGGTATGGCATGTTTATGTTGTATGTTATAGGCTTGTCAATGAATTTGTTGAAGTCTAAAGCTGCCTTTTTATTATGCTTCATGACCTCTTTTTTATAATTCAACTTTAAATTTCATGTGAATTTGTTTTCTAATACATTTGTTAATCACGAAGCATGATATACTTTTACCCACCCCCATTGCAGCATCTTGCTTATTTAGTTGCTGGCTGCATGGTCTAAGCATAATTTGAAGTTGTGAGAAGGAACGGGGCTAAGCATGGTGCATCTGAATCCACATACTGGAAATGATCCATTCTGTGGAGAATTCAAGGGCTGTCCCACTAAATCTTCTAGAGGTGCTTTGGCATGTATGGTTAATTCTGAAATAGGTGCTGTTTTGGCTGTAATGAGAAGAAATGTACGGTGGGGAGTCCACTATATGCCAGATGACGATCAATTAGAGCACTCTCTCATACATTCCTTGAAAGAATTACGGAAGCATATCTTCTCTTGGCAAAACCAGTGGCACAATATTGACCCTGCTGTTTATCTCCAGCCATTTTTAGATGTCATTCAGTCTGATGAAACTGGTGCACCAATAACTGGTGTTGCCTTATCATCTGTTAACAAAATCTTGACACTTGATGTGCTTACCCTTGATACTGTGAATGTGGGAGATGCTATGCAGTTAATAGTTGATGCAGTGACGAGCTGCCGGTTTGAGGTAACTGATCCAGCATCTGAAGAAGTGGTGCTGATGAAGATACTTCAGGTTCTTTTAGCTTGCATGAAAAGCAGGGCAGCAGCTAAGTTGAGTAATCAGCATGTGTGCACCATTGTAAATACATGCTTTCGTATAGTTCATCAGGCAAGCTCGAAAGGTGAATTGTTGCAGAGAATAGCACGCCACACAATGCATGAATTGGTTAGGTGTATTTTTTCTCTTCTGCCTGATATCAACATTTCAGAATACTCATTGACTAATGGCAGCAGTTCATATGTTGGTGACATGGTAATTGTTCCGGACAGTTTCTGGTTTTTAATTTCCTCAACCTTTATGTTATAAGATGTTTCCACCACCATGGATTCCTTCCTACCACTTGTCCAAAAATAATATTTGCAGACACAGAGACACTAGAAAGTTGTAATGCTAATTTGAAAACCCATCAGAGCATAAACTGATTTTTCGAGTACTAAAGACTTGCCTCAGTTTTTGTATTTATTTTCGTATCCAAATGGTTACTGTGCACCTCTCTCTCTCTCTCTCTCTCTCTCTCGCTTTCTGATGAAAGGATACAGGGGGATATAACATTAAGGGTGGGTTTGAATCCAGCAATTTTACAATGTACCAGAGATTTTACCACCTGAAAAAAGGCTATCAACTGGCTTTGGAGAAATAGGGCTGGTTCTGTTTCAATATTTAATTCTACAAACTTTGTGTTCCCTAAAAGTGGAGAAAAATGTCTTTGGAGTTTTTGAGGATTCTTAGTGTAAAATAGTATATATCTTTATTTGAATGTGAGGCGTCATTTGAAAGGTTTAACTACTATGTCCAGTGCAAGTGCATGTGAGATGCTCTTCCTCATTTCAAATATTATTATTTAGCCTGGCTGTATTCTTTTTTGTGCAATTTACAGAGACGATATTTTCTTGTGCAGGTGGATAAACAGCTAGAAAATGGCAATGTTAGCATTGAACTTGATGTACAACCATCCGTCGGATATGCATCAAGTGCTCTTTCTGGTAGTATGAAACCAGAGAACAAAATGGATACAAACAACATCTGTGTCAGTGATGAAACAGAGGCTACTGAAAAGACTGAAAAGGTGATGATGGAACCTTTTGGGGTCCCGTGCATGGTGGAGATATTTCATTTCTTGTGTTCCCTTTTAAATTTTATTGACCACGTTGGAATTGGTCCTAGATCAAATCCGATAGCATATGATGAAGATGTTCCACTTTTTGCTCTTGGTTTAATTAATTCAGCTGTTGAATTGGGTGGACCTTCTTTTAGTAAACATCCTAAGTTATTGGGTTTGATTCAGGATGAATTGTTTCGTAACCTGATGCAGTTTGGTCTGTCAATGAGCCCATTGATTCTTTCTACAGTATATAGCATTGTTCACAATCTTTATCATCATTTGCGTACTGAGCTCAAAGTACAACTTGAAGCTTTCTTTTCATGTGTGCTTCTAAAAATTGCTCAAAGCAAGCATGGATATTCATACCAGCAACAGGAGGTCGCTTTGGAGGCTATGGTTGACCTCTGCAGACAGCAAACATTTGTGGCTGAAATGTATGCAAATTTTGATTGTGATATAACCTGCAGTAATGTGTTTGAAGACTTGGCTAACCTGATATCAAAAAGTGCATTCCCTTTGAATGGTCCTTTGTCCGCAATGCAAATTCTTGCTCTGGATGGTCTGATATCCATGATTCAGGGAATAGCTGAAAGGATAGGCAATGAATTGCCTGCTTCAAAGGAGGCTGTAGTAGATAATGAAAGATATGAAGCATTTTGGACATTGAGATGTGAAAATTACAGTGACCCGAACTATTGGGTTCCATATGTCCGTAAGACAAAATACATCAAGAGGAGGTTGATGGTTGGAGCTGATCACTTTAACAGAGATCCTAAAAAAGGTTTGGAATTTCTGCAAGGCATGCATTTGCTGCCTGATAAACTTGATCCACAAAGTGTAGCCTCCTTCTTTAGGTACACATCGGGGTTAGATAAGAATCTCATTGGAGATTTCTTGGGAAATCATGATGAATTTTGCATTTTGGTGCTTCACGAATTTGCCAAGACATTTGACTTCTGTGACATGAATTTAGATGCTGCATTGCGTCTCTTCCTGGGTACATTCAGATTGCCAGGCGAATCACAGAAGATACAGAGAGTGCTTGAGGCATTTGCTGAAAGATATTATGAGCAGTCACCACAAATATTATTCAACAAAGATGCTGCTCTTTTGTTGTCATACTCACTTATTTTGCTTAATACGGATCAACACAATGTGCAGGTTAAGAAGAAGATGACTGAAGAAGATTTCATCCGCAATAATCGGCACATCAATGGAGGAAAGGATCTTCCTCGTCAGTTCCTGTCAGAGCTTTACCATTCAATCTGTGACAATGAAATCCAGATGATTCCAGATCAAGGTGCTGGGTTTCCAGTTATGACGTCAGGCAGATGGATTAATATACTGCACAAATTGAAAGAAACCACTCCTTATATTGTCTGTGATTCTAGAGCATTTCTCGACCATGATATGTTTGCCATCTTGTCAGGCCCAACTATAGCTGCTATATCAGTTGTTTTCGATCAAGTGGAGCAAGAAGATGTTTTACGAACATGTGTTGGTGGATTGTTGGCCATTGCCAAAATTTCAGCGTGCTACCATTTTGGTAATGTATTAGATGATTTGGTTGTGTCTCTCTGTAATTTCACGACACTCTTGACTCCTTTGTCTGTTGAAGAAGCTATTCTTGCTTTTGAAGAGGATACAAAAGCCAGTATGGCAACCACAGCAGTTTTCACGATAGCAAATAAATATGGTGATTATATCCACTCTGGCTGGAAAAATGTATTAGATTGTGTCTTAAGCTTGCATAAGCTTGGCTTTCTACCTACAGAATGGCTAGTGATGCAGCTGAAGATGTAGAACCCTCATATGAGCAGGAGCAAAGGAAGCCTTCAACAAATCCCTTAAAATCATCAAATGTACCATCTACAGCCATTCCTCGGAAATCATCTGGCATAATTGGTCGGTTTAGCCAGCTCTTATCTTTTGATATGGAGGAGACGAAGTTGCAGCCTAGTGAGGAACAGATAGCTGCACATCAGCGCTTTCGTGAGATGATACAGAACTGCCACGTTGATGCTATATTTACGGAGAGTAAGTTTCTTCGAGCTGAGTCTTTACTGCAGCTTGTGAGGGCCCTGACACTGGCTGCAGGACGACTTCGTAAAGGAAGCAGTACAATGGAAGAGGAAGACAATTGTGTCTTCTGCCTGGAGTTGCTGATTGCAATTACATTGAATAACCGGGATAGGATTATGCTTATTTGGCAAGGTGTTCATGAGCATATGTCGAATATTGTTCAGTCAATTCTAATGCCCTGCACACTGGTGGAAAGGGCTGTGTTTGGTCTTCTGAGAATATGCCAGCGGTTGCTTCCTTATAAGGAGAACCTGATAGATGAGCTCCTCAAGTCACTGCAGCTGATATTGAAACTTGATGCTCGAGTTGCTGATGCATACTGTGAACCTATAACACAGGAAGTTATGCGCCTTGTAAAAGCAAATGCAGCACATATCAGATCCCACGTAGGCTGGCGCACAATCATTTCTTTACTATCTATCACAGCACGACATCCAGAAGCATCTGAAGCAGGATTTGAAACATTAGTATTTATAATGTCTGAGGGGGCATACCTCCTTCCTTCTAATTATATTCTGTGTCTAGATGCAGCAAGACAGTTTGCAGAGTCTCGGGTTGGGGAAGTTGGTCGGTCTATTTCAGCCATAGACATGATGGCAGGTTCTGTTGTTTGCCTTGTGAGATGGTCACATGAGACCAAGAGTTCTGTGGTAGATGAGGCTGCTGTGAAAGTGAATCAAAGTATAGGTGAGATGTGGTTGAGGCTGGTGCAAGGACTGAGGAAGCTCTGCTTGGACCAGAGAGAAGAGGTGAGGAACCATGCTATTTTAATGTTACAACGGTCTCTGGCAGTAGTAGATGGGATTCATATTCCAAATTCCTTGTGGTTCCAGTGCTTTGATATGGTTATCTTTACATTGCTGGATGATTTATTAGAAATTGCCCAAGGGAACTTCCCAAAGGATTATAGGAAAATGGAAGGAACACTTGTTTTGGCTACGAAACTCATGTCAAAGACTTTCCTACAATCATTGCAAG
>NW_019014678.1:1450524-1466817 GCF_000150535.2 Carica papaya | reverse complement strand
AAACTGTACAGAAGAGAAGTAAACTTCAGGGACTATTGTTTCAGCACAAGTGCTGCTGAATTTTTGCCCTCTACGAGGAGTGATACAGTTGAAGAATAATTATGATACATCAGAGAGTCCCATTTACCTTACAGTCGAAAACAAGAGATTTCTTCCTCAAATTTTGTAATGGCTTGTTAATTTCTGTGAGAAATCTTTCATATTCCCCCATTTTTTCTTTGTACACTCGATGTCATACAGTTGTCATAATACAGTGTCGCAGTTCAGCTGAGATATTTGAAGCTTCACATGGATAGTCCAAGTGAAAATGTCATTATATGCTGCATGAGCTATGAAATTTATGCTTTACAAGGTACTTTCATGAAAGAAGATATGTTAGGAGGCCCTATGCAAAACTAGAAAGAAGCTAGGGATGTTTTTTTGGATGATGTATTTGTTTATGTATGTAATCAAATTTCATGATGTAATCTGCGCCAACTTGGTCTTAACCAAGCTATCAGGAAGATTAATTATCATTAGCTTTTTGATTTACAAATCTCTGAAGTTATTTTCGATGAACTCTTGTGGTCTACAAAGTTCGGTTTAAATTAAAAAGAACAAAAGAACTGAGAGGACTGAATTAAGTAGTTAAATCAGGGTGTGCAAAATTAAATCTGTTTAAGTTGTTTTTTTTTTTTTGTTTAAATGGTTTTGGGGTAAAAAATCTAGGCTTAATTGGTTCAGTTTTCAATTTTAAAAATTCAAAGCTGCAAAGAACTAAATTATTTTTTTAAAAATGTTATATATAATTATATTTAGTAAAAAATATATATTATACATATATTTTTAGTGGGTTACTTCTGTATCCACTAATATTTCATTAAGGACACTCTAAGGTTCTAAATATCTCTGTTTTTTCCTTTTTAGTTTTCTTCTAAAAGGTCTGAAATGGTTTCTATCCTCGTTGAAAAAAAAAGACTAAAACTAGTGTTTTATTTTTAATTTCAAGTACATGTTGAATGATAATTCGGCCATTTACTTTTAGCTTACTACCAATAAATTATAGCATTACCAGCACTTAAATTATAGGTAAATTTTCCCATTAATTTTTCTTCAAGAGATTTACATAGTGTCAGCAGTCTCTTTAATGGAAGTTGCTATACTAAAATTTTTTAAGTAAAAGCCTCAATGTTAATGATAAATTAATTAGCTTTGGTCTATTTTAAAAATAAATTTAGCCTTCTTTTTTTCCTAAAGTATTCTTGGGAATTAAAATAACAGGAAAACGCAGGGGAGCGGATATTCCCCGCTTCCACATATGAGCAAAGCCTAATCTCACCAGTCAGTGCACGGAACTCTTACAGCTGTCAATTACCAGAAGACATTTAACTGTACCTCTAGGGATGTTTTTATCATAACCCCACAACTCCCCTCGCGAACGACCACAAAAGCGTTGTCGTTTAATCCGTCCGTTCGAAAGAGAGAGAGGAGGAAAGCGGACACGCTCGAGAACGTGCTCAACCTGTCTCCGGCAGCTACTCCGGCGATCACTGCTTAGCTCGGAGAACTCTCTAATCTTGTCAGGTTTTCTTTCCTTTGCTTTTCCCTGATTCGTGGCTGATCTCGTTTTTTCTAACAATTTCAATTTCTATCAAATTGTGGAATTTTAAATATGATTTGACCACATCAAGAGAAATGGCTGATACCTTTATATTGTTTAATGAAGAGGTTGTGTAGAAGTTTGATCTTCTTTCGTGATCGGAGATTATTAAGTTTTCTTTTTTCTTGCTCGCAAATCAAATTTAGTTTGCATCTAAGTGGTAGAATCGTTAACATATTGACCTTGCGTAAATCCTGTTGATATGAGTCTAAGTTCATATTACTTCATGATTGGTTGATCAGAATTCTTGACTCAGATTGCCTTTTTGGGGGAAAGATGAGTGAAGTATTCGAAGGGTACGAGCGCCAGTACTGCGAGCTCTCCGCTAATCTTTCGAGGAAGTGTACCTCAGCTGGTGCTCTTGGTGGAGGTGAGATAATAGATGTGAATGTTACAGTTAATAAGTTTGATTTTCAATAAAGATCTCCTTAGGTTTTTCAGTTCCCTGTCCCCTACCGTCCGGTCCCCTCCCTTCCCTCTCCCCCCGGCCATCATCCCCTGGGGCTAAAACTTTTACTTGAAGTTTACTTCCAAAAAACTCGTTTTTACGGTCTCAACCTTTTTTTTCCAAAGAAAAAACTATTTCTTTACCTCTATCTCGTGCTAAGTTTTCTGATTGAGCTATTTACTGCTGTACTTAATTACCATGCTTTAGAAGAACATAAATTATTATTCTGAATTCCATCTTTTTCGTTAGCTGAATCTAAGACCAAATAAAAGTGTATGCGCATGGGAAATAGTATCTAATATTTTGAATTGAGGTTGATAACTTCTTGTGCAACTGAAAAGCTAGTGCCTTTATGATTCTTTTTGTGTGTGTATGAAAGTTGTTTTAATTGTTTTTTATTTTTATCGGAACATCCTCTACCATGCCTTCTAAGATTCTACTATAAAGGAAAAAGGGGATGTGGGTAGTTGCATTTTTTGATACCGATAAAGAGGAAGATCTAAATCTTATATGATTTTGAGCTCAAGATATATGGAATATTCTTAGCCAAATTAAAGATGTGTGCGGTACCACAAAATTGTTGCTTTTCTTTCTTGCATTTATTATTTTCCTAGGTAATTCAAGCTTAAGTTTTCATTGGGATGTGCCTTTGTATAAGAAAAAGCTTTAGTTCGGAACGGTTTGGGATTTACTTCACATGCAGGGATTCAGGGAGATAATGTGGGTTTTACTTTGCAAGTTCAGACTCTAATTTTTTTTAGATATAACATGAGGTTAGGAATACAAAGCTGAAAATATAAGTGAGCAACTTAAGAACAAAGCATTAGGTTCCAAAATACTATACCAATCTTGTACTGTACGTAAATCATGAAGCCAGAATTTGACAAACTCAATGGTGTCTGCAGGGGATAAGAGTTGGGTTATATATGGATAGTTTGCTTTTGCTGAAACTGATAAACTGAAGGAAGATTAAACTTCAAATTTTTATATGATTTTGAGATGAAGATCCATGGAATATTTTGAGTCAAATTAAAGACAGTGCACTAAGTTCCATACAGTTGTTGCTTTTCCTCTCTTGCTTTTTGTCATTTTTCTAGGTAAAACCAAGCTTTTAGTTTTCCATCTAAACATGATTTTGTAGAAGAGAAGGGATTATATATCAGAGTGGGTAAGGATCTACTTCACATCCAGGGATGCAGACAGTGGGATTTTAGTTATATGAATGTGCTAACATGAGCTTTTAATGAATTTGAATCTGGAAATATAAATTCACATCTTGAGAATCAAGTATCTGTGATATAAGACATACTGCAGTTAATTTGCCCACTTAGCATTTGGGATAAATTCAAGGATTCTTTGATATTACTCCATGGAATTAGGATGATTGACAGCAAATTAACTAGAAGTTACACCTAGGATCACTTAAGCATCAAACTAAGGTGGGTTCCTAAGCATCATATCTTAAATTTGATTGCATCACACAACTAAGAAATTGAGAAAAGTTATGATAATTTTGCTGATTAAATGCTTCATTTAAAAAAGAAATGATTTTTTATAAGAAAAAAATGCTATATTTTCACATTGCACTGCAAAATATCAATAAGGTCCCTAAGATCCTTATTATAGTGTAGAGGTCGGCCTCTAATAAAAAAACTCGAGACATGGAACCATGTTTCTTTAAATTTATCAAAATTAAACTCTACCATCTCAAAAGCTCTTTTGTTCCTTTCCTTTCAGATGATCTAAATGAGGGATAAGCCTGGCAGTCTTCTTGTTACTCTGAAGTCCTCTCCATGCCCACAACTCCCCTTAATACTACAGTCACGACCCAACTCACATCCAATAGGCTATACTAAAGGCGAGTGTATGGGCACCACATGATAATATGGTTGCAAGTCTCTGCATCATTCTTGCACAGAAAAAAACCATTGACCAAGACCATGCCCCTTTTGATTAGCCTATCCATGGTCAAAATCACTCCCAAATCACTTTGCAAGCAAAAAGCCCACCCTGTGAGTGGCCATCACTATCCATACCCGATTAGAAGGGAGCTTGATGGGTTGATCTTCATTCTTGAATAGGTACTAATAATAAGAGCTAATTGAGAAAGGGCCCTTTGACAATAGACATCAAACCATGAATCCAGGTCCCTGGAAACCGTAATCTGAGATAAAGCATTTTGAAGACACACGAAACTCTCCAACTGCCAATCATGCATTTGATGCACCTTCCCCACCATAACAATTTTCCACATATCAACCCTGTGAGGCATAAGGAGACATAGCAAACCGTCTAAGGTCAGAAATACCAACTTTAGCTCCTATCACATTTCTCCAACGCTGTTCTGCTCCCTCATGAATCTCCTGAACCACTTTCCTTGGAGAGCTTTATTGAACTCAATCAAGGGCCTCATGCCCAACCCGTTCCTCTGCGGTGCCTGCTTCGCCAAATTCCAAGCCTTAAGATGATTCCTCCTCTTGTTCTCAGTGTCTGCCGACAAAAATCTGTATTAAATCCTTTCGAGTCTCTTAGCTACACTAACTGATATAATGGTCAGAGCCATAAAATAGATAGGGATATTGCTATAGACCTCTTGATGAGTGATTTGCCACCCTTAGACAGCAAGCCCTGCTAGATGTGATTCAAATCTATTAATCACAAGATCCCAGGACTGAGTTCGTCGAACTTAAGGAAGGCCCAAATACTTGATTGGAAGGTTGACTAGTTTACAGCCTAAAGTAGACATAAAGTGCTCACCATTTCCATAGCTACCCAGCTAAACCAATTTTGATTTTTCCAAATTGATTTTTAAACCTGAGATTGCTTGGAAACAAAGAAGCAAATATTTTATATTTAATAGATCCTAGGGCTTTGGCTGACAGAATGAGAGGGTATCATCTGCAAAAGAACAAGTGAGTCACTTCTACTTTAGCTCCGAAATTCCCCACTTGCAACTCACTAAACAAATGAAGCTCCCTCACCTTAAGCAGTAATTTGCTCCAAACTTCCATAACCATTATGAATCAGCAATGAAGATAGGGGATCCTCCTGTCTCAGCCCCCTTGAAGGCTTAAAGAAACCAAAACAATTGCCATTAACCCAAACATCAAAAGAAGTAGAGATGATTCAAGTTTTTAACCACAAACTCCACTTGACCCCGAAACCAGCCTATCAAGCATGTAAAATAAAAAGCTCCATTAGACATGATCATCTACTTTTTTCATATCACCCGTCCTTCCTCATAACATCGTCAACCACCTCAGTAGCAATCAGGGCAGCATTAAGAATTTGTCTTCCCTCAACAAATGCACGAGAAAGAAGGATTCACCCTAGAATTTTGACCAAGTCCATTTGTTTCCATTAAAGGGTGAGTTCATAAGATTAACTTAGTTCAACACTCATTCAATTCATCAGCACAGGTTCTGGAGTAGTTCCCCTATGATCTCCCAATACTGAAACTGGACCATATTAAAATCACCACCAGTCGCCTAAGTAAAATCCCATCTACTCCTGCAATCCTCCAAATCACCCTGTGACTTCTCCCTCTCCCGCCCCTCTCCCGGGCCATAGACCCTGGTGAACATCGAGACCTATCCAATAGCCTTACAATGGAAGATGCGCGAGATTGAACACTCCTGAACATTGTCCATAATTGTGGGCAAGTCCCTCCACCTCACCTCCGTAGTATTCCATAAACTATGGCACCAATTGATCAGAACATGAATCAAGCTTGGTTTATTGGAAGCAGTTAACATATGGCTTCAATTTAGATGTAGAACCTTTAACAATCATTTTCTTACTAGCACTATCCAATCCCCTTGCATTCCAGGAGATGATTTTGTATGACACGGTAAAACAATCGAAGAAACTCTTTTCTTTCCCTTCTCCCCCTTATTTGGCTTGTAGTAGTTGACAAAGCATTTTAATCTTTTTAGCTCTTTTCCCTAACCACCTCATTCTTCCTTTTAACTGCTAACTTCTGGATTTTCATGCTTGTCCTCTCTCCCTTAATCCTTAGAATTGCCTGACACAACCTGAAAGCCTGATCTTCGAAATTTTGGAAACTCACTCCCAGCAACTTCCTGATGTTCTCAATATTTTGTGAGTATCTGTTCCTCATTTTCTCCTCCCTCATTAAAACGTCCTTCCTTGTCTCCCAACACTGCCATAGCCCACTCTTGCTTCTTTTCCTCAAATGCTGACCCAGCGAAACCAGTTCCACTGTATTCGAGCAGATAGCTAATGACAAGGGACTGATTTTTGCCACATGTGCCATCATCAACACTTCATTCCAAACCCCCTTCCTTTCACACAAAAGCTCCTTCCTCTGCCCCTCTCTGCTACACCCCTCTTCCTCCACTGCTACATTTTGTACAACCTCCACTTTTTCCATCGTGCAAGGACGGATGCACTCTCAAGTACTAGTAATCCAAAACTCATCCTTCAATGAGCTATCCGATAGCCCGTGGGCTTGCATCCCCTAGCCCGTGGGCTTGCAGGCAGGTACTGTGGACCTCCCAAGTGAATGGGTTTAAAAATCTGGGCTCGGTTGGTCGAGTTTAAATGTAAATTTTGTCTGACCTGAAAGTTGAATGGATCCTGTCTTCTTTACTCACCTCTCTGCCCTTGGAGCCCCACTGGTCTTTCCACCTTTCTTCACTTCTACCTTCTTGCTATCCCAGCATACGATTTCTTCTTTGCACTCACCATCAACACAAAGAACTGTGTGCTACAGCTAGGGTAGTAGGTAAAGCTGATTGTGTGTGTCTGAGAATGAACCAGTTCAAGCTTGGGAATGGCCAAAAGTTTGAGCTTTTGCCTCACAATCCCCATCTCCAGAGGTTTAATCGGCTTCCTCGTGATGTTTCAATGTAAACAAGTGTTTTCTACCATCCTCTAGCTTGAGGACATTCTGGAATAACCACTCGTCTCCTGCCGTCCTTCTCTCCGTCAATGCCAAAAAAACAGCCTCCAGCTTTGATGCCCAGAGAAACTCACAGGGTGTGGCGAGCAACTACTAAGCTTCTGACCCAGGAGCTTGTATTATCCGCACACAGAACCCTTATCCATTCTCGCAGACCTTGATTCTTTCAACTGCTCTTCCTACAAGTTCGAAGTTGAAATCCTTTCTACAACCTGAAACCTCTTGGCTATGGAGACAATCTCTTGCCTATGTTGCCTCATACTAACTATATGAGGTAAATGGCGATATTATTAATTTATTGTTATACTAATTCAGATCCATACATGCCAAACAGTTCCTTTATTTCAGATCCACCATTGTCTTCTCTTTCACTTTTCTATTTAGTTTTATCTGGATCAGTTCCTTTATATCAGCAACCAGAATGTTTTCTTTTTTGTTGAGTTTGTGTTATTGTTTGTCTCTTCATTTTAATTTTACCGTGGCTTATAATTTGCAGAGCAAAAGAAGCAAAAACTTTCTGAAGTAAAAGCTGGAGTCGAAGATGCTGAAGCTTTGGTATGTAACTTATTGGTGATCACTTCTTAGCTCTTTCCGAATTTGGTCCTTGATGTGGTTATCTTTTTTCCAGATTCGGAAAATGGATCTCGAGGTGAGAAGTTTGCAGCCTCATGTTAAAGCGGTGCTTCTTACTAAGTTAAGAGAGTATAAATCTGATCTGAACAATCTGAAAAATGAAGTTAAAAGAATTTCATCTGGAAATTTAAATGCAGCTGCTCGAGATGAGCTACTCGAATCTGGAATGGCTGATGCAATGACGGTATGTTCGAACTCTCATCTCTGTTATATCTGTGGTTCAAAAATAAAAAATGTCATGATAACTCAGGTGCTTTTTAATTGCTTTAAAATTTTGTTTTTCATCTTTGGGAAATGGCAGTTCGAGTATTTATTCTCTGTATAAAGAACCATTTCATTGACTAGTAAACCATCTTGTGCACTATAAATTCTATTCATATATTGTCCATATTCCTTCATGTACATGAATTTTTAACTTACTTGATTTATGCAAATGTAATAGGCATCAGCCGATCAAAAATCAAGATTATTGATGTCTACAGAGCGATTGAATCAGACCAGTGGCAGAATCAAAGAAGGTAGAAGAACCATGCTAGAAACAGAAGAACTTGGTGTTTCAATTCTTCAGGACTTGCATTCTCAGAGACAGTCTCTTTTACATGCTCACAACACGGTATAAGTTCTCTAATGTGGGTGGTTTTTGGTTTCTAATTATTTGATTACTCACATTTACTTTCTCGTGTTCCTCCTATATCAAACCATGCAAACTTCGTTTGCGGAATTGATAACTTCTCTTTTTATTTTTGTCTGGTTCCCTTGCAATAGATATTTACATTGTCATGTTTGTATTTGGCTGTGTATGTGATGCCTGTTTCCCAGTAACGGATTTCTTCTTTCTATACTTCCCATGCAATATATGTTACATTTTCGAGTTTGTATTTGGTTGTATATGTGAGACCCGTTTCCAAGCAATAGATGGTAGTTATGCCACTTCTACTAGTTGTCGCAAGCCAATAATGTTGAGAGTGTGAAGAGTTACTTTTAACAAGCATAACTCATTGTCTTCTTTTGCAGCTCCATGGAGTGGATGATAACATCGGGAAGAGCAAGAAAATTTTGACTGGCATGTCAAGGAGGATGAGCAAGAACAAATGGATTATCGGCTCTATAATTGCAGTCCTCGTAGTGGCTATCTTACTGGTTTTGTACTTCAAACTTTTGAAATAAGCAAACACATTATGCTGTCTGTTATTTGGTTTTTGCATGTGGGAGTAACACGCCTTCCTTTTTTATTTTTATCTTTTTATGTCATTTGTGGTTCTTGCTGTGAGATATATGCTTTAGGTGGTAGCGTAAATGCGCTCGTGCATCTTTAACTTTGGTTCTTCTGGTTCATTTAATCCCATGGGGTGGAATCAAGAACTGTTCTTGATGTGGTCTTCTTTCTTTTGTCTGTCATGCTTATTTGGAACTAGTAAGTAATAAAATTTACATTATATTTGTAGATGAATTTAACAATTAATTTATTTATAAATGAATTTTGATATTTGAAATAAATTATGAAATTTAAGATATTTCATGGAAGTCATCAACGAAGAAAAAAGATAAATAACTGGATCGATTACGTGCATTCTGAAGTTTATTTTTAGAATTGATCTAATTTGGTCGAAATTTGAATTGCTCGGTTTTTATAATTTCGTTCTAAAAGGAAGCATTACACTTTGATTAAATTAGTGTAGTTATATTTCACGGACTACAAGATTAATTCATAAAGAACATTATAATAAATTTGAATTTATAACATTGTTAATTTTTATTGATAGACATTAATATTTAAAAAGAAATAAATTTTAAATATTATTATTTAGTGATTAAAATACTAATTATCACAACTAATAATATTGTATGTTCAAACTTATAATAACACCATCTAATAACCTATCTTAATTTTAAAAGAAGAAAAGAAAATAATTTGTTTTTGAAAAATAACATTAATTTAATGATATTAAAAAAAAAAAAAGTAACTGAATTAAAAATTTTATTCAAAGCAACATCAACGAAAAATTCACTACAAAAATGCTGTATGGAGACGTCCTTACGCACAAGACGGTGCGTTTTACTTTTGTAGTAACTGAGCCGTTAGCCGCCAAAAACCGGTAGTCTTCTGCTGGAAATGTTCTCTTCTTGCCACCACCCAGAAAATTCAGCCACGGGAGAAATCACCCATAACTAGAATTAGCTAGTCGATCAAGAATCACCCATCTGTCTTGCTAGCCTCTTATGAAATGCTTAACCAGTCACCTCCGTTCCCTTATTCGTCAATGCACTCGGCGTTCGTCTCTACCTACTGGGAGGAAAATCCATGCCATTATCCTTACCACAGGCCTTGCCAACATTCCCACCTCCTTCCTCAACAATACTCTTCTTCAGTTTTATGCTGCTTGTGGCGACACCTTCTCTGCTCGCCAACTGTTCGACAAAATTCCCTCTTTCTACAAGGATTATGTGGATTGGACTGCTCTCATGTTCTCTTATGCCCGCCATACTTTTCCACGAAATGCACTGCATTTGTTTGTTGAAATGCGGAGAGGAGGAGTGAATATAGATGATGTTGTGATGGTTTGTTTATTTGGTGTTTGTGCGCACTTGGAGGATGTAGGAATGGGGATTCAAGGGCATGGCTGCGCAGTGAAGACGGCCTTGCTGGAAAGTGTGAAGGTAGGGAATGTGGTCATGGATATGTACGGGAAGTGTGGGTTGGTGGGGGAGGTTAGATGCTTGTTTGAGGAAATGGACCAAAGGAGTGTTGTGTCATGGACTGTTCTTTTAGATAACACCGTGAAATGGGAAGGTGCGGAGAGTGGAAGAAGAGTATTTGATGAGATGCCGGAGAGGAATGAGGTGTCTTGGACTATTATGATTGTGGGATATGTGAGAAATGGGTTTACGTGTCAGGGTTTTGCACTTCTTGGTGATATGTTGAGTTTATGGGGCTCTTCCAATTTTGTTACTCTTTGTTCAATTTTATTAGCTTGTGCGCAGTCAGGGGATGTGATCATGGGTCGATGGGTTCATGTTTATGCTTTAAAGTTAATGGGGAACTGGATGAATATCATGGTGGGAACGGCTTTGGTAGACATGTATGCAAAGTCTGGGCGGATAAGTAGTGCATATAAAGTTTTTCAGCATATGCCACAAAGGAATTTGGTGACATGGAACGCTATGCTTAGTGGGTTAGCAATGCATGGAAAAGGCACACTTGTGTTGGATATTTTTCCAAAAATGATCAAAGAAGTAAACCCTGATGATCTAACTTTTATAGCTGTCTTAAGTGCTTGCAGTCACTCAGGTCTGGTAGAAAAGGGTTGGGAGTATTTCAAGAATCTTGAATCTGTATATGGTTTAAAACCAAAGGTTGAACACTATACCTGCATGGTAGATCTTCTGGGCAGGGCTGGTCGCTTAGAAGACGCTGAAATCTTAATAAAGCACATGCCTATGCCTCCAAACAAGGTTCTTCTAGGCTCTCTTTTGGGTTCCTGCAGTGTCCATGGGAAACTGCAGTTGGGAGAAAGGCTTCTACGGCAGCTAGTTGAAATGGAGCCCTTTAATACAGAGTATCATATTCTGCTTTCTAATATCTATGCAATGGCTGGAAAACAAGACAACGCTAATTTGCTCAGACAGATTCTTAAGAACAGGGGAATTAGAAAGGTTCCAGGGATGAGTTCTATTCATGTTGGGGGCCAAGCTCATCAGTTCAGTGCTGGAGATAGGTCACACCCGAGAATGCAGGAGATATATCTCAAGTTAGATGATGTGATTCGGAGGTTGAGGTCGGCTGGTTATGTTCCCAATACTACACTCCATGTATTCTCTGGTATTGAGAGGGATAACACTGAGGGGGTAGAGGAGAAGGAACAGGCTTTGTTCTCACACAGTGAGAAATTGGCAGTCTGTTTAGGCCTCATAAGCACAAAGCCTGGAACGCCTCTTTACATATTCAAGAATTTACGTATATGCCAAGATTGTCATTCTGCCATAAAGATTATCTCGAAGATATACAGCCGGAAAATTGTTGTTAGAGACCGCAATCGTTTTCATTGCTTCCATGAGGGTTCATGTTCTTGTTCTGATTACTGGTGATAGAAATTATTTTTCTGGTTCTAAATATACAATAAAATGTAATTCATTTTCCTTCTTACATAAAATCTGTATTTGTAGGTGACAAGTCTGTGCAGTTTATTCCTTTCAGATCATGTCAAAATCTAGTTGTTGGTAAGTACTCTCTACCCTTACTTCAACCTATTCTTTGCCTATTTTTACTTTAATGATTGTACTTCAATACTATTTTTTTAAGAAATAAAAGTGATGGTGACTCTCTTTCTTTGTCTTCCCCTTTTCTCTCTCTTACTTCCTGTCTTGCTCCAAGTTTGATTTAATTCTTTTTCTTCTTCTTCCAGATTCTGGTGCAATATAAAACATTTTGTCTCAGAATTCATAAAAAGATTTCATACTCAACCTCTGAATAAGACATTACACAGTGAGCAAGATGAAGTTTGCTAGTAAATAGACGAACTGGTCAACACTTCCAATCCAATGTTGCTGTGGTACTTATATATCAGTTTTCTATTTGAGTTTCTTATTCTGATGATGTGGCATTTCATAGCAAGCTCAAGAAAGAAGAAACTTGTTTAGTTAAGACGTTTATGGCAGAAGAGAATTAGGGAAATTTCTGTGGGTATGCTTTCCAAGAGTTAAAAAATCCGACGTTTGTCCCCTAATCTCAATAATAGCTAGGTCCCACTTGGTCAAAACTCAGTATTTTTTTTTTTGAGATAAAAATACATGTATATTACGTATATGACACCAAGGGGGTGTCGCCCCTATACAAAGAATTTACAAATTGGTTAAAGTATCAATAACCCTCTCAAAATCATCCCACTTGTACATGTCATGACCCAGAATCAGAATCCCAAAAGTATGAAACAATTTTATGCAGAACTCAAGATCAATTAACGTGATCAGAAACTCACACAATTTCATTCAAGGCACTAAACGAATTTGATCTTATGAAAACTCTCCCTATTTAACCCTCTATCAAGAATGATAGGAAGTAAGATCACTGGAAAACAAAGAATTAAAAGAAGAATGGAAAAACACCACAAGAAACCTTGATAAGTAGATCTATTTCTTACTCAATAGGAAGTATGAAGCCACATCTCTTGAATAAAACTCACAATATTATTAATTTTAATATTGAATAATTATAATGAAAACTTGATGGCTTATTTATAGGGTAAGCCATGTGAATAAAAAGGTAATAAAAATTTCCTAATTAAAATTGCAATTATATAGGAAATTAATTAAAATTAAAGTCTAAATCCCTAAGTTGCAATTATATAGGAAATTAATTAAAATTAAAGTTTAAATTCTTAATTAGGTGCAATTACATAGGAAATTAATTAAAATTAAATCTAAATTCTTAACTAGGATAGATATGGTCTTTTTCCTTTTCTTGGCCGATTGCTTCATTTTCTTACTCATTTCCATCATGTGCTTGAAGCAAGTTGATAAGACCATTATGCCTTTGGGTTAATTAGTTGGATAACTTATTTCCTTGGGCTTTTTTAGTATATCGTTTCCTTGGGCTTTTTTAGTATATCAAAACCCATTTTCCTCATTAATCCAAGCTTGGATGACGAGTTGGAAAACTTGTTGTAGTCCTTGGGTCTGGCTCCTTGTTATGGGCCCACTTAACATGATGATATCTCTTCCAAGTGGCTCAAAATGATCCATGCTCACATCATGTCCTTCATCTTCATGAGGATTCATCCTCGAATCTGGATCTACATCGAAAAAGGAAATGTTAGCAACATTAAAGGTGGTGGAAATGCCATACTTACTTGGGAGGTCTATCTTGTAGGTATTGTCATTGATGCGCTTCAAGATTTAGAATGGGTTACCTCCTCTGGGGTCCAGTTTTGACTTTCTTTTTTTAGGAAATCTTTCTTTCCTCATATGGATTTATACATATTCTTTAGGTTGAAATGTGACTTGTTTTCTCCTTTTATTGTCTTTACGGGCATATGATTCGTTCTTTTTCTCCAAGTGTTCTCATATTTTTTGTGTATAGTTTCGATTAACTCTGCTCTTTATTGTCCATCCAGATTAACAAGTTCCTATAAAGGTAAAGGAGTTAAATCAAGTGGGGTTAATGGGTTAAACTCATTTACAATCTTAAAATGAGATATACCGGTGGAAGAGTGAATAGTCTTGTTATAAGTAAACTCCACTAAAGGTAAACACTCTTCCCATGTTTTTAAATTTTTTTTCACTACCACCTTTAATAGGGCTCTTAGAGTCCTATTAACTACTTCTGTCTGTCCATCTGTCTGGAGGTGACAGGCAGTGGAAAATAACAGTTTAGTTCCTAATTTGTTGTACAAGACTCTCCAAAAGTGACTTAGGAACTTGACATCCCTATTACTAACTATGGCCCTAGGGACACCATGTAGCCGCACGACATCACTAAAAAACAGATTGGCTATACTTGGTGCATCATCTGTTCTATGACATGGTATAAAATGTGTCATTTTATTGAATCTGTCTACTACAACGAATATACTATCACTTCCTCGTTTAGTCCGAGGTAATCCTAACACAAAATCCATAGATACATCCATCCATGGTTGCTGATGAAATGGGTAACGAAGTGTACAGTCCGTGCGGTAAAGACCTAGACTTGGTCTGCCTACATGCAATACACTTTTCACACACTCGCTCTACGTCCTTGCGCATGTTAGATCAGTAAAAGTGTTTCTGTAGGATATTTAAAGTTTTAGCTACCCTAAAATATCCCATGAGTCCCCCTCTATGTGAATCACGTACTAACAGTTCCCACTAAGAGTATACAAGTACGTACAATTTTTCATCTTTAAACATAAACTCATTGTGCCGATAGAACTTATAGAAGACACATTTTTCACATGCTGCATAAACATTAGCAAAGTCACTATCATTGGGATATAATTCCTTAATATACTTAAAGTCTAACAATTTAAAACTAAGAGTTGTAAGTAATACATACTTCCGTGACAATGCATCCGCTACAATATTGTTCTTACCTTTCTTGTACTTGATAACATAAGGAAATATTTCAATGAATTCTACTCACTTACCATGTCGGCGGTTGAGCTTACCATGTCCCTTTAGATGTTTTAATGATTCATGATCTGTGTGGATCACGAACTCCTTGGACAAGAGATAATGCTGCCATACCTCTAGTGCTCTCACTAGTGCATACAGTTCTTTGTCATAAGTTGAATAATTAAGGGATGCGCCATTGAACTTTTCACTAAAATAGGTAATGGGGCGCCCTTCCTGTAACAGTACTGCTCCTACACCGATACCTGAAATATTACATTCAAATTCAAATGTTATTAAAATTTGGTAATACTAGAATAGACGCACTAGTGCATACAGTTCTTTGTCATAGGTGGAATAATTAAGGGATGCACCATTGAGCTTTTCACTAAAATAGGTAATGGGGCGCCCTTCCTGTAGTAGTACTGCTCCTACACTGATACCTGAAGCATTACCTTCAAATTCAAATGTTATTAAAATTTGGCAATACTAGAATAGATGTAGCACACAACTTTTCTTTAAGTAAGGTAAAAACATTTTCATGTTTGTCAGTGTATACAAATTTTATATCATTCTTAACAAGTTCATTTAAAGGTGCAACTATAGAACTGAAATCCCTTACAAGCCGTCGGTAGAAATTGGTTAGTCCATGGAAACTCCTCACCTCGCTTGCAGTCTTAGGCGTAGGTCAATCTCTAATGGTTTTTACTTTCTCGTCATCTGCTTCAATACCTTGTATGCTAACAATAAAGTCTAAAAAGATTAGTTTTTTATTACAACAGGTACACTTTTTAAGGTTAACATACAACTTTTCTTTTCGTAGTATCTCTAGGACACTTTTAATATACTCAATATAATTTTCTAATAATTTGCTATATATTAAAATGTCATCAAAGTAAACAATTACAAATTTACTAAGATATGGCCGTAAAATATGATTCATTAAACGCATGAAGGTGGTAGGAGCATTAGTCAACCCAAAGGGCATAACCAACCATTCATACAAACCGTATTTCGTTTTGAAGGCAATCTTCCACTCATCTCCGGGATTCATACGGATCTGATGGTAGCCACTCTTCAAGTCGATCTTGGTGAAGACGCTTGCACTGCTTAACTCGTCGAGCATATCATCAAGTCAGAGAATGGGATGTCTATAATTAACTGTGATTTTATTCACGGCCTGACAATTCACACACATCCTTGAAGACCCATCCTTCTTGGGTACCAATAGGACTGGCACTGCACAAGGATTCAGACTTTCACAAATATATTCCTTCTCCAACAACTCCTCTACCTGTCTCTGAAGCTCCTTTGTTTTCTCGAGATTGCTTCGATAGGCGGGTCGGTTGGGAATCGATGATTCGGGGGCGAAGTCGATCCGGTGCTCAATCTCTCGTATCGGTGGTAATCCATCTGGTATCTCCTCTAGAATACGTCCTCAAATTCCTGCAAAATAGACATAGAACACTATGTAAAGAGGGGTTAAAGTCAGTTAAACTCAAATAGCCTCCTTATATTGAAGTACAACTAGATTTTGTTTCTCACAATACGCTCTCCTCAACT
>NW_019014678.1:1401294-1411736 GCF_000150535.2 Carica papaya | reverse complement strand
TCCGCCGTGCGCAGAGCACACGAAGAGCTGTGCAAAGTGCCGAGCAACCAGCTTCTTCTTTGCCGCATGCAGAGCCACTCGACAGGAAGCTTTTCTAGGCGCAATCTCTACTTGACACAGGCCTGCTTGAGCAAAGATGGGACTTGAGTTGAGCTGAGTTCAAGCTATTTTTTGAGCTAAGTTCGAGCCTTTTTTAGCCGTGTTCAAGCCTTTTTTAGCCAAGTTCGAGTCTTTTTTGAGTCAAATCTGAGTTGTTTAGAGTCAAACTTAAGCCTTTTTGGGCCGAGCCGAGCGTGCTGCTACCTAACATATCTAATTCTAGTTTGCAACTTAGTTTACAAGTTGGGTATAAAAGATATCCTCGCACTAACTTGGGTGGGTATGAAATAAGATATTTTTCTATTTTATTATTTAAATTATTTTATTATTTAATTAAGTAATTTAATATAATTAAAAGTTTATTAAAATATAAATTTTTCTATTTGCAAAATAAGTATTTTATAAATAATCAGGTATAATAATCTAAAAGGTAAGAATAAAAATTATATTTTTTCTCCAAATTCAACACGACTAATAATATGTTTCACAAGCAAATGATGATGAATTGCTATTGCAATAATCTATTACAAAAATATTTTTATTAAATATGTCATGATAATGTTAAGTTTCTTGTCACAAATTATTTAAAAATGATAAATATTATATTTTGACAGTGTGACGTGATAAAATCAAAATAATATGATATACTAACCTAGGACAAAGCTAATTAGTATCTCTAGTCATAGGAAACAATGTGAATTGGCACTATTTAATTTGCGAAGGCTAGTTTAGTTTATATTATTGATGGTGAGCGTTTGATCTCATTAGACATGTGTAAATGCTCATTAGTAGAAAAAATTCACTGTACTAATTCGATCTCATATGCATGGAGTTTTTACTGCTTGTCATATTAGAAGCTAATTAGAATATTATTGCATGGAGTTATTTATGCATGATGATCGTGTTAAGAGATTTGTTTTCTTATATGCAACATTACTTCTAGTTTAGCACGAGGAGCTTGATCCTAAAACAATGAGGTGCTTTGCGATGCACATATGGCACTGAACTAAATAAATTGTTCATCCATTTCAATTTTGAATTCGAGATAAGCTACTAAAGCCTTGGCTTTGAACTAAATAAATTAGGCTCGAGCGGGAAACTAACAAGCTTATATCACTTTGTTCATGCCTGCCCATTTCCCATTATCTTTGTTAGATCTCGAAATTTTAACTTACGAACTTTTTGCTTTGAGCATACTAATGAACTGATGAATACATCTAGTACTGCCGATCAAATTATTAGAACTCCGATTCATCCGCCCAAGCATAAGAAGAAATGTTAAAGAGGGACAACTGAAAGAGAACAACTTAGTAAATTATTCAGATTAAATGGTTAACCATATAGCTCCCACAACCTTCGATAGTCCAATATTCATTTCTCCAGCTGAAAATCCCCAACTAAAAGTAGTGTATATATGAGAGGATATGAGTAATCATTTATTAAGTGAAGTACATATATATATATATATATATATGCAGTTTTCACTTAATAATATATACCATTTGGGTCATTCTCATCATTGTAAAAACGGGGTTGGGGAGGTTCTGGGGCAATGAAAGTCTCAATGAAATGATAATGTCCTAGAAGAAGCCAGACATGTGTGAGAAGTTCTCCACCTTTAGTCAGTTGCTGCAAGTGCTGGGTTCCTCTGCAATTGATTGCCGCGTATGCTAGTATTTCCGCCCATACTTGGCAAATTGTTTCCCACTTCACCAGCAAAGACTCTGCAAACTGTCAAATACAACCTTAATGCAAGTAAACAGAGATACCACTTAACAGAATGCTAAACATAAAATTAATTACCTCTCCATCCGTCAATTTAGTTGCATTGGTAAACTGCAAAATCCAAGTTTGAGAAGTACTGGTTACTAAAACCACTTTGGCTTAACTTAGAAAAGGCAAAATGAAAAAAGAAGATGGTCATCACCTGTTCATGGGCAACCTCTTCACCTGAATTCCTACTTCTTTCGATATATTTCATACTTGAGCCTCTTAATTGTTGTGTGAGTAGAACGGAATGGTTTAACAGAGATTTTGGTGTGTGAGTAAACCCCAGTTCTTCTGTTAACAACTGTTTGCTGAACTGTCTTCTCTTTCCTCTCTTGGTTGGGTCAATTTCTCCCTTCTGGGCGTTGAAGTACTTTTCAAGAAACTGTGAGGCAATATCACATGTTTCTTGCAAGTTGATGGAAGTAGATGCAGGAAACATTTGTGGCTTCACTCTAAGGAGATACATCATGTATCTTGATATACGCTTGCCAACTTTCCATCTATGAAGAATATCTTCAGGGATGTTATTCGATGCAGGGTTGGTAAAGAAACTGCGATCCAAAGCATAGGAGAATTCTGTAGCAATGTGCCAGCTGATAACACTTTGCTCAAAAAGTAAATCAGTAGTACTCCATCTTACTATTGCATCAGGAAGGAGCTTTTTCAGAGCAAATGATCCTCTACTACTGCTCAGACTAATGGATCTTTTTGTTTGATCATAATACATGTCTCTCAAATGTTGGAAGATCCACTTCTTGAAATCATCAGTAACAGGTTTCTCAATGGTATACTTGGAATTTTCAAGCATATTTTCAACCCTTAAAAGCTTCATGATTCTTTGGAACTTAATTGGTTTTTCTCTTAGGAGAAAACTTAATAGATTGTACTGAGGCATTGCATTTGACCATCTGCATTCAGGAGTTGTGGAAAGTAAAAAGGAGCTTATGACTCTAGCTGATGAACTTCGGCTATGTTTAATCAACCAAGTGATTGCCTGGTCTGAGCAAACTTGCAGCACTGCAGCATATATTTCCAGAAAAATTGCAGCAGCGAGAAGGATATAAGTGATGGAAAGATCAATCTTAAAGTAATTATGGTGACGAAAGACAGAGAACAATACTAAGGAAATGCACATGAGTGAGAAGCTGAGAATACGTAGGAAAATACCCCAGGGAGAACGAAGCAAAATTGCCTTGGTGTAAAGAATATCATACATGAAACCAAGCTCAATTTCAATCACCCTGAATGTATTTTCAAATGGAATGTGCAAAAACAAGCCTCCATTTATAGCCTGATCACACATGCTGTGTACACCCTCTGTAACAAGACGCATGCTTGTCTTAAAAACCTCAAAGGCCAGGAATAATTCATTTTCTTTTGAAATGGTTATTTGTTCAGGTCCTTCCACATCATTGTTAAATCCTAATTTTTCTTTAGCTTTATAAAACCCAGTTGTGAACTTCTCTGTAAATTCTTCATCAAGGTGTCGAGGAGGCACAAATTCCTTGAGTTTCTCATTGCTAGCTTTCCTGAGAACCCAAATCCTCTCACCATACTTGACTGCTGCTGCCAAAATCACAAGTGCGGTGACAAGGGTAAGGTGAGAGCCCGTTGTCCAAACCATGAAGAAGACATAAAGTGCTGTTCCTGTTTGGACAACAAGATCAAGCAAGCGTCTGAGCCACAACTCATTGTCTTCTAAGGAATAAGCAGTGATGGTATCAGGACCACCCAAGTGCAACAAAAGAAAAGGTGCCCAGAATGATGTAACCTCAACTTTGGACTTGACATGGTTGACATCTTTAATCATATCTCCAATGTTTTGTGACACTACTCCAAGAGCAAAAGTGGCAATAGAATCTGCCACTAAATATGTAAACCAAACAACAATCATAATAAAAGATCCCTGTTTGTATTTCCTACGGTTTCCCAGAATGATCAATACTATTTGGAGTGTGAGACTGAGCAGCAGAAGCGCTCGCACCTCCCATACCTCCTGCAACTGCTTTATATTAGGAAGTATTTCCCCTGTTCTCCTCTTATTTAACAGGATGAAACCAGTAACAACTGGACCAAATTCATTTTCATGTCATACCCATGATTGAAAAAACAAAAACTTTATCAGTAACTCGGTACCAAAACTCAGTAATACTACCACTCGGGGAGCTCTCCCACATGAAAGAAAAAAATTTCTCAACAAGTAAGAAAGCTTCCCTACCTACCTGCAATATTAAAGCTTATTGAAAGTTGCTAAAGACCTAGTTACTTATTAATTAAGCATACTTATTAATTAATGAGATTTTCTAAAAAGATTATAAGTTATTTGTTTTGAGATTATATGGGCGAAAGAAAGACATAAGCTTAAAGTGTTTGTAGAAAAACACGTAAAAATATTTTACAGTTATAAATAGAATATGCATATAAAAGCTCTCATTTAACCTTAAATTAGAAGAAACTAAAGAGAGAGAGAGATACAAATTTTAAGTCCAAATCGATTAGAGAAGGTCAATGGTAAATATATTCTTTGAAACATATATAAACTTAGCACATATAGGTGTTAAAATTTTGATATTGATGTAAACAAAAGTACCTATTGCTGTTGGTAGCATCTTACTCTGGCTTCCCTTCAGTGCTTGTATTGTATCTTGTGTCAGTCCCTCTCAACTTCTTGTTGTGTTTGAGAAACAGAAGCAGGGTAAGAACACATTCAATAAACAAAAAAATCTGTTTTTTGAAAAAAAAAATGAAAATATCTTTCATTTTTTGCAGTGTTATGGTCCTGTGGGGTGTGTATGTTTGTAAGTGGGTAGAGCAACATGGTAAGACTCAAAGACCCTATCCATTTTTCTGGGATATAAATTGCAGAAAACAACCCTACACAAATATGTGCATAAACAAGGAAAAGGTAGAAAGAGATTTTTGCTCGAAAGAAAAAGTAGAATGAATCAGATAAAGTAATTTACATACTTGGTTCTGATAATAACAATAATTGAATCCTCTTCTAGGTGCCTTCACTTCAGTTTATAGTAACAATAATCTATCTCTACTGTTTGCTCGTCGTTGAATAAACGTTTCTGCTTCTCCAGATTCTGTACCATCTTCTCCACTGTGTTTCTCATCAGTTGGGTTAATATATATATATATATATATATATATATGTATACATATAAGAGAGCAGGTATGTAATTTCTTCCAAAACAAAAACCAAATAATAAAAAAAAAAAAATGAAGAGTGAAAGCAAAATGTCTTGCTAGGGAGACAAGTCACGATTCGCATTTTCATCAAACCCATTTTATACACCTTATTTTTTCTCTTCTTCTTATGTTTCTGCTTAATGAAGTCCCAAGGGATTATTTATATGGAGTTGAACAAAGATAATTATTTTTTAATCAATTATTTAAAATTTTAAACAAAAATAATTATTTCTTTAATAGTGATAGGAGAAGTAGAATTATTTCTTTATAATTTTTACAAAATCGCCGCGGCATTAATAAAAGACTCATGTGAAAGTCAGCTTTGACTAGATTATGCTTTGTATTTGTGTGTAAGGCAGCATTTATTTCTATTATGCCATCCACAAACTTATTAGAATAAATTAATAGTGAGAATTCTTTAAAAAAAAGGGGAAGCTACGGAGATTGGGTACTTAAAGTTGAACTGGAGAAGCCATGAATATCTCTACTCCTAATTATGCTACTCAAATTAATAATCTCTTCACTAACACTGTCCTAATTTAATATGTTGAAACTTACTGAAATCATCTGAGTTAGGATCATCATATTAGAGTAGTTTTCTCATAGAACGAAAGAACAATTATAACCCTTTTCGTAAAATATTTTCACATACTTTTTTCATCAATAGTTATCAAAAATAATAATGATTAGAGATTATAAAAAATAATTTTTTCAACTTTTTTTTATATATACAAATCTATCATAAAAAAAATTATCATAACCAATACTTATCCATCAACAAAATAAATCTAGAAATTCTTAGGTTTTGTTTGGATGATGGTTCAATAATGATAATATAATTTTTTCATGATTTTTTTGTGTTTGTTTGTATTTTCAAACACATGGTATAGGTTTTTGGTGGTTGAGTCTTGGTTATCAAAACTATGATTTTTTTCATTTTTGCAAACCACTATGATGGTTTGATTATTTATTTTTATTATACCTTTAATTTTATGACGGTTTAATTATTTTTTTCATTATACGGTTTAAATTTTTTTCATTTTATCATTCTTCTTCTTTAACATATTTAGGGTTTATTCTTCTTTTTCTTCTAAACCCGACCCAGAGCCGCGCACCGCAAACCATCTTCATCTCTGGCTTCTCTTGTTCAATTTTATTGTATACATATATATATATATTTATATTTTTAATTATATATATTATATATAACATGCATTTATATATTTAATTAAATTCATGTATTTATATTTTTAATTATATATACATGTATATAATTTATTTAATTATATCGATTTTATTGTATCTATATATATTTATATATTTAATTATATATATTTTATTATATATATAAATAAATTTATATATTTATGTATGTGCTTATATATTTAATTATAAATATACATGTATGTAGTATTTTAATTATATATATGTATATAATATATTTAATTGTATATATATATCTTTAGTTATATATATATGTATTATATATATGTATATATTTAACTAAATATATTTACATATCTCTATATTCAATACTAAATATTTTTTTAATTTTTTATTTATTAATATATACGATAAAACATGAGCAAAATAAACAATTTGTTCAATTATATAATTATATCATTGTCAATTTAAAAAAAAATAGTTGTCACTATCAGACATTAATAGACCATCATCTAAACATGGTTAAATATGAACATTAATGAATTTTGCACATACTAAACCGTACTCAACATTAATGAACCATTATACAATTCATCCAATCAGACCCTTGGTGTCTAAGTATGATAAAGAATTCCATTCCTCCCTCTTTCATGTTCAATTTCCCCAGTTTTTCCCAAGCTTAGATTTACTGCTATTTGTTCTTTAGATGGATCTACATATCAGCAACAAGCTTAAACCAGATTCTTGGACTTCTCCCTCTAGAATTCACTGCAATCTGCAAGCAAGCTATTGTTAACTTTTCGCTTCATGTTTTCCACCAATCTCGTTAGCATCTGCTTACAGAACATACATCTGTTAAGAGTATAGTGTCTATAAGTGACACTATCCTACAGACTCTAGCCACACTTTGCCGAAGATCTTCAACAAGCTAAAGCAAGAACATGAGGAATAACAAAGCTTATTTACATCTCAAGTTGTCCTTTAAGCCGGCTGTAACATCCATGCCTTTCAAGGTACAGCGCTCCCTTTACTCCAAGAGAGGACTGAAAGGGTTCCATAATACTATCCAGTCCTTGGAGCTCCCATCTTATCTGCAAAAGGATGGCTTTCATGCTACAAAACTTTCCACAAGTAGCTAATTCGAGACCCTTTCTATAATAGTAGTAAGTTTCTTTCATATTACTTACAATGTCTACCTCAAGAACTTTTGTGATATCCTGAGTTACACCTGGGGAGTAATCTTCCCCTTTTGACTTGTATTTCAACCCTATCTCTACAATTGGCCAACAATTAGGAATAGAAATTACATTGGTAACATCTGAATTCTCCACACTTCCTTCAGAAATTACCGTTTAAAATATCAAAAGGAAGAGAGAGAAAGAAACACATAAAAATAGAATGATGCTCGTGGTATATATGTTAAACGAGAGGATAAGGCACAAACAGAGTATGAGTAAGACACATCATAACTAATTTCTCCAATATGGAAATTTTGTCCGAATGAACTAAGGTTAGGGTTAAATCACCGAATCAATCCTAACCATTTCTACAAATCCCAGAGCCGCTGATGTAACGGAAACGGCTTAGCAAATCCAACCTTCATCACTGTTCGTCTTTTATATTCATAAGCCTATAAATAGGTCTGATTTCTACAAATGTAAATCATCTAATAAAATCAATAAACTACCTCAAAATCTCTCTTGTTCTTTATCTCTTCTTCTTTCTTTCTCATATCTAAAGTCATGAGTAAAGCTTCTAACAAGGTGGTATCAAAGCCGTCAAAGCTGGCCGAATCACACGCCTAGGTCGCGTCACGAACTCGATCCGTAGAGAAAACAGTGTTGGTGGAGTCGGAGAAGGTAGCGGTAGTCAAACTCACCTCGAGGGATGTAGATTAGGAACTTATTGACTTCATAGATAAATTTTATAAACTGAATCTTCAATCCCACCAACAACTCAACCAAATATTGGAGTGGCTTTGTGGAATACCATTAACACCCTGTTTGGATTGTGGTAAATAATAGGATTTTAATGTATAGTACTTCATGGGTGTGAGAAAATCATATTTATTTCAACTTCCAATTGTAGCAAACGGTATCTAACTGTCAAATTTGAAATGAATTTTAAACCACCGAATCGGTGATATGTGACCTATAAAGGGCTGGAACTTAAATGGAAATAAAGTCATAAATTAAATGCGGAAGTGAAATAATAGAGTTAGGGTTTATATTTCTTACACAATAATTTAAGATACTCAATAGGGATACGGGAATATTCCTTCTAAAAAAACAAATAAAATTAAAAAAATAAACAAAAAGTAAACAAACAAGTATCCTAGGACGACATTCACTACCTCTTGAAGGGAGTTCAGGTTGTGAGTTATTCACAATCCTCTTATTGATCGAGATTTAGATCTTGCTCATCTTGATCTAAAAAAAATTAATGAAATGGTGAATTATACTAGTTCAGTAAAAATATCACACTACTCATCGATACAGAAACTAAAGGTTGGTAAAAATCATAAAAACAACCAATGGAGCTCTTAAGTTAAATAAATTCATTTATTATAAAAAAAATCATTTATTACATACTTACCATTGCGATATTTTTAAAATCGACTTATAGAGATAATAATTCAAATAATATTATAATATCATATTTAAGTAAGTACGAACAACAAATTTTTATTTTTATTTACTTACTGGATCTTTGGGGGTCCATAGGGATGTCTCATTATGCGTGAACCCAGTATCTAAACTTGTCAACTAACCGGTCGTTCCCGTACCCCGTCCAGTATGAACGTCAAAAATATCATCCCTCGATACCCCGTCCGGTATGAGGGTGAATTGGGTCGTCCCCATATCCCATCCAGTATGAGCACCAAAAATATCATCTCTCGATACGTCATCCAGTATGAGATAACGTTTACAGCTGGGTTCCCTATGTACCTGCTCCGTCCACCATCTCTTAAAATATCTAGTAAGACAATCATTCATTAATTTACATGATCAAATAATTTTTGGTTTTATATATTAATTTTCAATTTCACAAAAAAATGGTAAATCACGTAAGACAATCAATGTATATATTAAGAAAGCACAACTGAATTATTTAACCATTCCAGTATATCATTATGTATTTAAAGTTATAAATTTAACAATCAGTTAAACATGACAAATAAATAACTAACCAGTTCCAACTCCATTAGTAACTTATAATTATTTTTAGGGTTTTTCTACTTTTTCACAAAATACACAATTATTGATTATTAAGCTTCAATTTTACTGTAATGGAGAATAGGATGAGGGATCCTTATCCGAATCAGTGTCCGAAACACTGAACTTTCTTCTGCGCCTACTAGCAGTATCCGGATTTTCTGCACTATCCTTACGAAATTCAAAACACTTGTCACGTCCCTAAAAATACCATAGGAATCCAAAATCGGTAAAAAAATCTTTTTCAACCAATTTCGGAGTTCCAGCACAGCGGCACCACCGTGCTCCGGCAATGGTACCATCGCCCGTGGTGGTGGTTTACCTCCCTGGCCGTTTTTGACCGATTTTGGCTAATTTCGACCGATTTTATACATATCCCTACGAAAAAATACATTATGGGGCCTCAGTTAGCTGAAAAAAATCAAAAAACGAAAATCTACCAGCGGTGGGGTTTTTTGGGTGCGGTGGCTCCGCCGGCTCACCTTCGCGACTTGGAGTTTTTTTTCGGTCAACCTGTAAAAAACAGAACATGAACACAACGGTGTAAAAATTGCACAAAACGGGAAACAGGAAGGGACTCATTGGAGGAGGTTGCGGATTTTGCCCCCGGCGGCGCCGCCAGGCTTTGCCCGCGGTTTCCAGCTCACTCACCATTTCTTTTGCTTCATTTTGGCCATGGGGGTGCTCGGAATCAGATTCCAAGCAGATAGAAGAATTTTTACCCTTTTTGGCGGTCGGAGGTGGCTCCAGTGTGGCGGTGGTCGACGGTCGGCTCCCTTCTCCGGCAACTGGTTCTTCTTCTCTAGTGGGAAGTTGGTGACTAAGGTTTGGGTTCAGTGTGATGCGAAATATTTATACCCATTTCGCATTAATCTAGGCCATTCATCGCGTTTAATCTCGACCGTCCGATCGCGTTTAAAGATGAAATGAATTTATACCGTTCATCGCGATTTGATCTCGACCGTCCGATCACGTTTAAATGGGGAATAAATCTGAACC